>OX438571.1:10007500-10607500 GCA_949316365.1 Hoplodrina blanda
CCATGTAAAATGCATTGTTTGTATATGGCGATTCAAGGCAAAAGGTAAATTAAAATTTTATTTAATTAGCAGCATTTTGTAGAAAACTTAGGTATACGATTATTCAGAAAGTCTACTAGAGATCTTTTGTCTCAGTAATATAAAGCCTCGATTCACATAACAAGTACGAGTCTGTCTCGCACGCAAAGGGTTCCGTAAGCCGTACAATATTTAACACTACATACAACAAAAAACTGGTTTCTTGTATGGGGTAGGTACCCTTAAACTAACTAACTCTTGACTATTTTACTTTATTACATACATACATACAGGGCCGTAGCTAGGGGGGGGGGGGGCATTGTGGGGGCAATGCCCTACCTAAAAAATACCAAAAACTAAGATAAATTATTATAATTAAATTGTTTGTTCGTAGTTTTAGCGATAGGTATCTAAACTTTTTCGAACATACCTACCACAGTTTGTGACATTAATTTCATATTATAAGAATGCTTTGTTCTGTGAGATCTAAATGGTATTTTTTGTCATACTATTGACTCGCATCACCCCACCCAACCATTATTTATTACCTCACTGTTACTTTGACGTGGATCTCTATATTGAAATCTGGAAGTTCAACCATCTTGTTCGCTTGTTTTTCATCATAGAGGATTTAATAGTTCTTAGATCCATGCTCATGCTCTGTCACAGAAATTACTTGTCTACGAATAGCTTTTAAATGTTCATCACTGATTTAAAGTTCAGAGATATACATGGTGATTGATTTAGGAGCCCGTGCTTCGAGAGCAGATCAATGATATTTTTTTTTACTTCCGCCCTACCTGTAACCAATGCTGCCCTACCTCAAATTCGACTCTAGCTACAGCCCTGCATAAACAATACATAAACTCACGCCTTTTTCCCATGGGGGTAGGCAGAAACCACAGAACTCCTATGATCCTTACATACTTCTTTCGCCTCATCTACGTTCATACATCTCGTCATACAGTTACGAGTAATCTGCACCTGACCTTTCTGAAGAACCTCACCAATAAGGTCAGTGTGGGTTTAGTTTATTATTTGTTCTTATAACGGCTACAGACAAACACACTCTCTAAAATTTTAAGCGTCTACTTGTTACTGTTTTAATGATACACAGACACATAACAGACAGACAGACAGCAGTCTTAGAAAAGGCCCCGTTCCACACCCTTTTTATACGGGACCCTGAAAAGGATATCCTACCCGTAATAATAGTCGTGACACGAGTAAAGTGATAATGCAAAAATAAATGACCTCCAAGGTCACGACCTCCGACACGACACGTTTTCAACAGGGAATAAAAATAAAACGTATTTGTTCACTATATCGTTACTAAAAAGTTGGGATCGACTTTCAATTTAAAAAGAGAGAGAAGTCGATAATCCGTTAAAAAACAAGATACTATAATTAAAAAATTAAAAAACACGACTGCAAAAATTGCACATATACCTATTTGTACTTTGTTTACTCGACAGTTTTTTTACGACGTTTTTTATTTCCAGTGTCATATATTTTTTAAATCTACTTGTCAAATTCTAGACGATAAACATAGACACGACCAGATTCATTGAAAAAATTAATTTAGGCTGGTATTAATTTACGTTTTAAAGTGACCACACCGGTTTCTTTTTATTTTTTACTAGCCTATGTTACTCGGAACGATGCATGGATTGTAACGATACCCCATACATTTAAATCGGTTCAGGCGTTTAAAAGTTATGGTGGAATAAAGAAACTCACATACATACATACATACATTAACCCTGAACACATAACACTCCTTTTTTTGGGGCAGTCGTGTAAAAAAACAACTGCAACTTTCCAGTGTGCAACTTACATTGTAGGTACATAATTTGTTTAATTAAGCAACGATTTATTTATTTAGTTAGTTTGAAGTTGTTGGATTGATACAACATTCACACCAGCAGCAGTAAGCCTGGCAGTAGAGCCGTACCGTGATTGGCTTTGCTCAGCCCAAAAAGCCCAAAAAATGACTATGACTAAAAAAACGTGGGGTTCGGGGACTCCGTTAGGAACGAAGTCCCATATGCATTAAAACAAAAAAAAAATTAATACACATATTTAGAATTGTGCTAAAACAGCTGGCCGAGCACAATGCTTGCTGTTCGAATCTCTAAACTCGCACCTGTATACAGGGTTATTTTTAAAATACCAGAAACCTCATAACGATGAGTACAATAACCCTATTGTACTCATCATTATGAACAACTTTTTCTATGGGACCAACCATGAAAAAAAAAAACAGCTGTTTCATACATTATGAATGTGTTGTATAGCATTTTTGTAGGGAACTGCTGATTTTTTTTTATGATTACAGGGTTGATCCAATAGAAAAAGTTGTTTATAATGATGAGTACAATGACCACTTTTCAGGTGTCTGGTGTTTTAAAAATAACCCTGTATAATAGAAAGAGACAGAGAGAAAGAGAGGGAAGGTCATCCAGAGGCGACAGCTTTTCCTTACGTGACGATTACTGCCAGCTAGTTAACTCCTAACTTAACTAACTTTGTTTCTAAAAGAAAGACTATCTTTTTGGTCTTCGACGAGGCCTCTTCATCAGTGGTCTGCGATAGAGACGCAGTGGTTAATTAGTGTGTACAATTGCTGTGGGTTAAAACATTGCGTTCAAGTAATAGTTCCCTTCCCGTGCTAGTAATTAATGTTGATTAAAGTCATTACATGATACTACGATACGAGATGATGAGTTTCCTTATTATCTTCAAGTTAGCTTCTTGAGAATGTCAGCAGGAGTTATAATTTTATTTTTTTAAAGTTTGATTACGTATGGGTATCGGGTTGCCCAGTTACTGGGTTGGGGAGATCAGATAGGTAGTCGCTTCATGTTAAATACTGGTATTCTACTGCATCTGGGTGGATTGAAAGCCCACATGGTTGTGAAAACGATAGGCAAATGTTGATCAATTTTGATTGTTAATCTTTCCGTAAAAAAAAAGAATACCTAAGTTTTCTGATTACCCCTTTAAATTGTACATGATATGTACATTATAATGTTTTGTTATATATAAGTATAATAATATATTATTTATAATAAAACATTATAATATGTAATCAATGTGAGATTGAAAAAGTCGCCGGCACTCACTGGATGCGTACAGCAGAAGACAGAGACCGATGGTCATCCCTGGAGGAGGCCTTCACCTTCTACTAAGAGGGGTTCTTGCTATAAACTACTTTTCTAAGAACTACGAATTTATATTATAATAATAATAATAATATGGTTAATGAATTATTGACTTATGGAAATGTATTATCAATTTTTTAAATAGTATTGTTAGGTTTTGTTACAATTTTAAAATGAAAAATGAATTATAAATTTAATTAATTATGATTGTATGCAGAAATTTCCATTATTGTTTTGTATTTTATTATTTTGTATGTTATTTTTTTGCAAGAAATATAAGGCTATTTTATTTTATTTTATTTTATTTTTATTTTAATCAATGTAATCCCCGAAGGGTTAGGCAGAGGTGTACCCGTTAAGTACACCCACATTTCGCCAGTTATGTTTAAGTCCCATGTAATAGGGGGCGAGCCTATTGCCAGGGCAAAAATCGAGACTGCGAGGCTGCTACTGAGAAACTGTGAATAATAAAGATATAAAATCCTTATTTTTTTATAAGTTGTTATTATTAGATATTGATCTAGTTTAATTAACACACAAGATAATTTTAATTCCGTTTTTGTGTTTCCATGGGATAATAGGTAGGTATATCAGCTTAGACGTGGACGAAGTCGCGGGCGAAAGCTATAAATACCAGTAAAATGTTAAAATTGGTTAAGTAAGCTGAAGGGAAAACTTAAAAGTAACATAACTGCTTGATGGAATGGAAAGTTCTGATAAATATATAGTCATGTGACCGTTCACTTGATTGACATGAAAATGAGTGTTTATTAAGTTCATATGTGTGAGACAATGGTTTAACCATATACCTATTTATTACGTACATACTATGCGGGGTGTAAAAACCGTCGTTGACTACGCATACTATACTCATCAAACTCAGTAACTTTGAGCAAAAATTATTGTCGCGAAATGACTTTTATTTTTTGTGTGAAAATATACTTTTTACCAGTAACTATGAATTGTCACGGGGTCATTTTCGTGGGGTATAAAAGTTTAGTTACAACATTCATAATCTTTTAACTTTTTAAACGTATTTTTATGGAAACATATCTAATAAAAATACGTAAAAAATTATTGAATTTTGACCTTCAATATCGCCGTAACTTCCTATGTATGTTCCGGAACAAAAAAAAAACTCAATGATGGAAAGAATACACTATATTATGGAATTTAGCAGTTTGTATATTCAGAACTAGCTTCTGTCCGCGTCTTCGTCCGCTTCAAAGTTGATATATTATTCCACGGGAACCATACAGTTTTCCGGGATAAAAAGTTGTCTATGTGCTATTCCAGACAAAAATTCTATCCAGATCCGTTCAGTAGTTTTTGCGTGAAAGAGTAACAAGCATATTAGTAGGATTCGACACAAAATTAAAATTCAAAACAGATTTCAATATTCAGTTTTCGATTTCCTTCGTATCTCGAAAACCCAACAAAGGTACTTAAACACATCTCAATCTACCTGATTTTCCTGTTTCCCCGACGTGTAACGGTACAACTATGTACCTATTTAGATCAATGTACCTGCGTAGAGAACAATAACAATATTTTCCTCTTACGAACGTACCAAACACTGGGAAATCTCGACGTTTTGCATATACCTGCTACATATTAAGTAGACATTTAAAAACTAAATTGTGTGAGTCATCTATCTTTTGAATAGTATCAACGTGTTTGGAATTCCCCTCTAAAATGCTATTAGGTAACGGTCTGTAATTTTAGTTGTTTCTATCATTAAAAAAATCAGATAAGCGCGAGTCGAACTCGCACGCAGAGTTCTGTATCTGTCTCCGTTCAATATTGTAACACTACCTAAAACAAAAAATCATTTTTTTTGTGTAAGTAATATAAAATTCTTATTATTATTTGTTGCTATAGCGGCAACAGAAATACACAATCTGAGAAAATTTCAATGCTCTAGCTATTACGGTTCATGAGATACAGCCCGATGTCAGACAGCGGAGGCTTAGTAAGGTTTAGGGTCCCATTGGCACCATAATATACGAAATCCTAAAGAAACGATGACATTAGAAGGTCAACTTCTACATTTAGCTTGACACTGCTAATTAGCCTTACTATGAAGAAAATACAATAGGCTAGTTGACACCACCATCAGTTGACGTACTTTTTATGACCTGTCAAAACGCGATTCTTTCATAGATTTTGTATGGTAATAGCACGTTGTGACATCACTTATTGGCAACTCAATTGTCTAACTATTTATTGATTTAAAAGCCACAAAAAATCTAATTTTACAGTAAATTGAAAATTAATCGGGTTTACAGAGCTAAAATAAAGCGTTTTTTTAAAGAAGTTATTTTTAAAGGAATTATTTATTAATAGTGTCAACTACCCAATTATTTGTAAAGTTATTCACATACAAACCTATTAAGACCGTTTACGCCGTACGACATTTCATACAAAGTTTCAAGTAATTATTTTTCGAAATGTATGAACCGATTAACCGCTCAAGGCCCAGCTGTCATACCGGTATGACAATCAATAGATAATCAATTGTGTCTCATTACGTGGGACTTGAGTAATAAATATAACCTCCTACACTTAAGCTGGATACATAGGTGTAAAAAGTTAGTTGAGAACCTTTTCGAAATGTCTTATTTAGAAAAAAAGATAATTGGAAATCTCAGTTTCTGTTTAAAACTTAAAATCGGTCTAATTTAGCCGAAACACAATTTTTCGAATATGTTTTTTTCTGATGACTTTTAGATCTAGGTATACCTACACCGTAAATTTTAATCCGTTGCAAATCTTTCAGGGGGTGAATGTACTCATGAATATGAACAACTTTTATTAAGGGACATAGTACGAAATGTGAAAAAAAACACAGCTGATCCATACAATAATGTACTACATTACGATCAAATTGTATGGATCAGCTGTTTTTTTTTTGTTTTTTTGTTGTGATTTCCATGTCCCTTAATAAAAGTTGTTCATATTCATGAGTACATTCAACCCCTGAAATGTTTGCAACGGATTAAAATTCACGGTGTATATCCCACTTATGTGTAGGAAAGGAAGTTTCATTTAACTCGGTTCATTTATTTAAAAAAATAAGCACTTAATGTATGAAATGCCGTACAGCGCAAACGCTTTTAAGGTCAAAGTCATAAGGAGAAATGTCTTTCGCCCCTATCAATACTTTGTTATTCCAATAACTGATTGCATTTAATTTATCATTAATGTATAAATAGGGACAATATTGGTAATAAATAAGCTGCTTATGTAACTGTCTCTGACAAGATTATATTAATAGAAGTCTCTTTATAGGTTTTGTTATCTAATGATATTCTGCCGACTGAATTTCGGTCACAGCCAAGTACGCAATGGGCTAAAGGGGCTCACCAATGGCGGTGAGCAGTTGGCGCGGATCATGCGTCGACATTACCCTCTGTTCTCCCCAGACGAAGGCTATCATGGATTTCACAGAGGAGGAAGGGAAGAGGGAGTCTCTTCCCTTACTCTCATAGTCCAATAGGATGAAAATCCGATACGATCGGAGATCAGGCGTAAGATCAACGGCTTAATGTGTTATCTAAAGTACACCACTAATTTCCAAACTCAGGCTGCTATTGAGAAATCACTAATAGAAAAACCCAATAACACTTTGCCCAACCTGAGAATTGAATTTAAGACCCCACGGTGCCGTCAATTTATATTGTTACGTCTATGGGTGACAAAATAAAATTTATTTTCGGTAGTCGGTATGACTAATGCTTGTAATAGCCCAATGACTCTATTGCTATGTAGGAGTTTCGTTCGTAGAATTTTTTGTGTGTCAGTAACAGTAAAGTAGTACCTATGACTACCATTTGGGCAATATTTAAATAATATTATGTGATTTTATAATTAACTTGCAATACCCCGCATTGTTACGTTTTTGAATACTGCTCAGCTCCCATCCGTCGTAGCGTCATGTTATATAACCTATATCCTTCCTCAATAAACGGGCTATGTAACGTAAAAGGATTTTTTCAAATTGGACCAGTAGTTCCTGAGTTTAGGGCGTTCAAACAAATAAACTCATCAGCTTTAATTTAAAAGAAGATATGTCAAACTCGTTTTGTCAAAAAAAAGTTGCTTCACAATTTTCTGTCTAGACAGCTCAAATTACTGTGGTCATTAATTAATTACGTTTGTTGCCCATTATAAGTTGACTCATCAATTTCTACTACGGTTGTTATGTTTTAGCGGTTTTTTAATTTGATTACAAATATGATTATTTAATTGGTCTTTAGGGTAATTAATATATAAAGTGGCTCACCATACTGTATGTCCATTGTCCACACTTTTTTAATTAATTAAAATGAATTTACCTACAAAAATAAATAATCTTAACCCTCTTTTTCGTGCCGTAGTCGGGTAACGAAACTACAACATAATTACTTAATTATTTTTGCAAACAATATTTTAATAGCAATATAAAATATTTAAAAACCATTTTAATTTAAATGTGTATTGTGTAACTGTGTTATTTGGGTAATAAATAAGAAAAAAATAGTTTACATTTTAAAATATTAATTTATTGTAAAAAATACTTAAAATTAAAATACTTGGAATGTCGTCCCTATTGGGAATGTCGTCCCTATTGGGAATGTCTTACTTAGATCTACATTTAAAGCGACTAGTAGGTATGTCTTAAGTTTGTTTTCATTGCACTAAAATCCACATGTAAAACATTAAGTTAATTTCTCTAACTAAAAATATTTACACAATAATAAATGCATTATCAATTTTGGAACACTTAAAACAGTGTTTACAAATTCACACCCTGAGCTGGTTGGCTGGAGATCAGAAAAACACGATTCCAGGTTCGTAGGCATCACTTTCGTTCGTTCATTTGTCCATCACAAGTTTTTCGTCCACACACAAGATCCCGAACCATGCGTATCCATGGGGACACTTCGGTGTCCTATGGTCGTCAAGGTTTTGGTCACTGTAGTCACCGTCAAAGGATTCTTCAGTAGGCTCTGGCAGTACCTTCCGTTTCCTCCTTGCGTTTTCTGTCTTCTCCAAGCAGTTGCAGTCGAGGAGTGGCGATAGTTCTCCGGCTATCACGGCATCCAAGCGTGAGTCGTCATTGGATTCCGGTAGTTCCGCAGTCTGCAATTTTTGGAAGAATTCCCAAAGAGCTGAGCTTTCGGAGTCACTAGGTGGTTCACAGTTGCAGTCGCTGTCAGCTGCGTATGCGACTGCCGCTACGAGAGCGAGTAACAAGAACACTTTAGCGGTCATGTTTAGATGTTTACTTGACGAGGGTCGCTACTGGAATGATTCAAGTTTCGATGTTGCGCGCTTATATACTCATTTTCTGAGTCAACGATACCTATTGGCTCTTTTATGGTTGGCAAGTTTGTTTTATTAATATAATTTAATTGTTTGTTAGTTAGAGATATTACTTAGGTACTTATTATTTTAATTGGAATGAATACGTCAGTGGAACTTTTGGTTTTGCATTGTAAGTTTAATTGTAAATAAATTGCATTCAATTGTTGTTGACAATTTAAGGTTGTATGTTTCGACAAAAAAAATACAATAAATAACTAATTTGCTTCTTAATATTTTTTATATTCTAAGGTTAGTAATTAAAGAAAAGTAATTTTAACAAGAAAGTAAAACTAATTATAAAAACAAAAATTAAAATTTTCTAACAATTTATTCACCTGTTTTTGTTGACAAATTGTCATAAGTAAAATGTAAGGTCCTAGAAATAAAATGTCAAGCAACACCGAAGTATTTTATTAAAGTAAGAAAAAATACAGGGAGTAACAAAATAAAAAAATATTTTTTTGCCAAATTGCCGCCACCTGCCGCGACCAAATTATATTGAATTATTTCTTGTCTGTTAGTCTAATGATGTCGAAAACATTTCTCAGAAAATATACCTGTAACATTGAATAATAATATTATTGATATATTTACCTACACAACATATTTTTTATACTTGTATATTAGGTATAAGTTATTATTTTATTTATGTCTCTACATTTCCGAAGGATTTTTAGGCTAACATCTTACTTAGGTACCTATTCAAAGGATTTTTAACAAAAATAAGCAAATTGTATTAATACAAAGTGAGTCGAGGTAAGCTTTAACTGTCGACGTCGAGTTTGTCGTGCCTGACTTTATAGGGATCTGGTTTTTCAATTTCTTTTAAAGCTAACTCTAGTAATTTTTCTAGTATCGTGGTTGAGTTTACAAATATTTAAGCCGAACGTCCACCGCCGCGCGCCGGCTAAACTAAGTTAGTTTAGCTTAGCTCGCATAGTTGAGCCAGTTTTTCATACATGTGCGTCCACCGCAAACTATGCCAGCTAAGCTACGTGAAATTAAATACTGCCTCAACTATGCGAGCTAAGCTAAACTAACTTAGTTTAGCCGGCGGTGGACGTTCGAGCTCACATACACAAACAGTCGGACCCGAAACAACTGCCTGTAGAACAAAATAATATGATATAGATCAATTTTTTAAAATTGTCATGTTTAAATTAGCACCGATTTCTCGTTCGTGCAACCTAATTTTGTGAAAGAAAATAAATACTTACAGGCTAATTTGTAAGTTTTATGTTATTTTATATACTTTTTTTTCGATTTAGGATCAGTTACCAACGACATACTTACACTCAAATTATCTTTTACAAAATATAAGCTTACATATGATACGCAATTAGGTACGTATTATGGTGCTTTTTTTTAAACAAAGTATCCCAAAAAATAAACAAAAATTTATATTTTACTGATTAAAAAAAAAGTTATGGTTCATACTTCCCTGAATTAAATAACTTAATTACTTTGTAATATCACGCCTGCAATCTTTGAAAGGCTAGGCAGATGTGTGATCACATAATAAAGAGTCCAGGCACAAATCCAGGTACCGTTCCACTGCTAAGAATGTTCTAATGTAAAAAGAAAAAATCCAATAACACTACAGACCGAGCCGTGAAAGTATTCTCTTCTCATTCCATTGAATTGAAATAGAAAAGAGACAGGTAGAGTTTATAATTTGTATAGAAATATCAAGTTTTATGAATTAGGGGTCCTGCTTGGTGAAGAATTTGGTTTCAGGAAATGACTCATGCAGGGGTGGCAAACCTTTATTAGTGAATGTATAATTTTTTAAGCATTAAATAAATTGTCGCTATGATGTGCCAATTTTTCTGTTCATATTGTATTTTCTAAAGTTTATCTTAGACATTACTGACATTGGTGAAGGAAAACAATGTGAGGACACTTGGTCTTATAATTAATATCAGTCTGGAATCGTCCATGGGCCTTGAGCAAGCGTGGTGATCAATATTCGTGCCTTCTCTGTATGAGAAAATTTTTTTTTGAAGATTCTTGACTTTGCCATGTATCAGAGAAATAACTAATAAGATGAGTCCTAAGTTCGGGCACGCTGCAATCGCGGCGGTAAGACCCCTCTTTGAGGAGTGGAGAGGCGCCACGGCGTCCTCACCTTACGGCTGACGCAGGTCCTCACCGGACGTGGTTGTTTCGGGAGGTTCCTGTGTCGGATTGCACGGGAGGAAACGCCCGGGTGTCACCACTGTGTGGACCGCCCGGAGGACACGGTGGAGCATACGGTGCAGGTCTGCTCTGCTTGGGCAGAGCACCGCCGTGTCCTCACGGAGGCGATAGGTGGCGGCGACCTCTCGCGCCCGGGCCTGGTTCAGGCCATGCTCCGGGGCGAGAGGGAATGGGATGCAGTCACCTCCTTCTGCGAAGCAGTAATGCTAGCAAAGGAGGAGGTGGGCCGCGTGAGGGAGAGAACGTCCTTCACCTCACGCCCCAGCCGCCGCGGGAGACGCCCATCAGGGCGTCGGACGTCGAGAGACGACATCCGGCCACCGTAGGCGCGGGCTTGCGGACGGCGAGTAATGGGTAGCTCGCCGTCCGATCAAGGACCATGCCCGGGTCGACGGCGCGTTCTGTTCGCGCGCGCCTCAAAGAGCTGTCAGCACAGGGACGGGGCCCCAATAGGGGCCAAACGCCTGCCGGGGTTGCGGGACGTCTTAACAGGATACCGTGGCCCCGAACGTAAAGGGCAACAGAAGGAACAGGGTGGTTTTTTAGTCAGTAAAAGTCTGACAGTCCCTTCCGCCCCACCCAGGGCGGAAGGAGCCATTTGATGATTTTTAACACCTAAAAAAAAAAAGATGAGTCCTTGCAAGTAAAGAGTCCACTCTTCATCTTACTACTATTAAAAAGGAGCAAGCTTGGATGCATGTTTATTCGTTACTCAATCATGCCAGATTGGTACGTAGATAGATTATAGTTTGGAACAGCACATAGGTTACTTTTATCCTGGGAAAATATGACAAATCCGTGGGATAAACTTTGACGCGGGCGAAGCAGCGGACGGAAGCTAGTTTATAACATGCAACGAACGCCATGTTTACTATTTAATATTTATTTAAATAAAAGAATAAGTTAGTGTGTTTTTTCTGTTGCAAATTAGATTCGATCCAATAAATAGGTTTTTCAATTATTGGTGCTCGAATTATTTTATCGTGTGCCACCACCGGCACGTGTGTCAATGGTTCACCACCCCTGGACTAATGCAAAAGGTCTGAGTCCCAAATAACTTGGTTTCCGAATGCAGTTTGTTCACATTTTATGATTGACCCAATATCATTATGGAGAGCCTCCAAAATAATTATATTTGTCTGAAATTTTGTCGACATAGGTGTATGGTGTTTTTAGGGTACCGTATCTCAAAAGGAAAAAAAGGATCCCCTATTTTTAATTAGGTACATTAGACATTTAGATTTAGGATATTTTACGCTGATTAATTTAAAATCTATTATTGTCTATGTATTCTTAATTTTCAGTAGCAGCCTCGGAGTCTAGATTTGTGCCCGGTTGATGGCAATAGGCTCGCCCCCTATTACATGGGAGTTAAAAAATAACTGGCGAAATGTGGGTGTACTCATGCGTACACCTCTGCCTAACCCTTTGGGGATTACAGGCGTGATGTTATGCTATTGAGAGATTGTACATTGACATAACACTTCTACAAGGTTTATTACGTGATAATTACTAAAAAGAGGATGTTTTTCTTCCGGTTCTGGATCCCATGAAAAATATTTAACAATAAATTATTCCTTATTGTTGTTTTTGTGATGGTATAATACTATTTTCCTGCAAATTGAAATAATATAACGACTTACACAATGTATTCTGGTGAGTCGACACTTAGTAATACATCCATACAAAAACTCACGCCTTTTCCCCATGGGGGTAGGCAGAAACGCCACCTGTTACAATCCTTACTTACTCCTTTCGCCTCATCCACGTTCATACATCTCGTCATTCAAGCACGCCGGTTACAAGTACTGCGCACCTGACCTTTCTGAAGAACCTTACCAATAAGGTCAGTGTAGGACTTCCTAGCGCGACCCCTCCCTGCGTAGTCACTCACCTCTGCCATACCTATAATATAATACCTTACTTAGTAGCGTTAGTTACAAAATTGTCTATGCCTCACTTAACTCACATGTAACACACCGCAATATCATGGATTCTTTTACTCTTTTATGAGTCATCTTTTGTCTGGGTTTTCCACAAATATTGTAATCTATTAATGTTTAGGGATATTTTTAAACTGGCTTATGCATCTCGTTTTTTTTTATGATCGGATTTCTAAAAACCGAAAAAACTAAAAAAAAATAAAAATGACAAAATCGTGTTATCATAAAATTGTTATTAATTAAATTTAAATATTCAAAAATAAAAACTCATTAAAATGGATAAAATAAAAAAAAATAAAAATGACAAAAAAAAATAATGATAATGTGTGATCTTTTTACACCCAGTATAAAAAAAATATATAATTTGGACACTCCCAAATCCACAATTTAACATGGCCAATGATGAAACGTAATAAAAATTAAGTAAATAGGGCTCGGTTACCATTTCAATGGTAAAGCTATAAAAGTGCAATTCTAGTTTATTATAACTGAAACTAGGCGAGCCAGGAAATTGGGCAGTGACGGGGTATGACGTCACGGAGGGGGAGGAGGGTTGGCAGCCCTGTATTAGTTGGCTAGAGAAATTTTGTGGATAAGTTAGGTGATACAAATGTGCCAATTTAAAAACTGATTGTGTGGTCGATCTTATAAGTTTTTACTACTTCTGTGACTATTTTGGTGCTTTTTAAAGTGATGTTTTGTTTTGTAGGGTTAAAAATATGAATAAAAAATGAATCATAGTTAAAAATATAACCCAGTATACTATAGAAGTCTTCGAATATACATGACTGTTTTCTACCCTTGGGAAAAGTTGTTAAGAGCTTTATTTGTTGTCTTTTAGTGTAATGTTTTATGGACGTTTTTAATTATAATTTACACTCTAATCTTCTTTTCATAGTATAAAACAAAGTTGCTTCCCGCTATCTGCATGTTTAGATCTTTTAAACTCCACAAAGGATTGTAATGTGGTTTACATCACTAGTTAGAGTGATTCAAGACGAAGGTTTATGTATCTACATTGCACCCGTGCGAAGCCGGGGCGGGGCGCTAGTTATAATATAAATAAAATCAAAACATAATAAAGTGTTTGGTTAACAAATATCCGGCGCGTGCGAGACAGTGCGCTCTTAGCTTTATTTAAATAAACATAGAATGCAAGTAGAACAAGATATTAATAATATCTTCGTCATAATTAGCATGTAGCATAATAATATATACTATATTATAAAGAGGTAACATTTGTTTGTAAGTTTGTATGTTTGTAAGTTTGTATGTAGGGGGTAATCTCTGGATCTACTGAACCGATTTTGAAAATTCTTTCACTAATTGGAAGCTACGTTATCACTGAGTGCTATAGGCTATATTTTATTATCAAAAAATTAGGGATCCGTAAGAAAAATCACGCGAACGAAGTCGCGGGGAGAGTGCTAGTAAGTAATAATTTATCATCAAAAGGTACTGACCTTTTGATTACGGGATTCCTGTCTGGTTTAAACAAGTGCAAATGATAATTATGTTTATAAGTACTTTCATGAATTAATAACAGTTTTAATTGTCACTTAGAAATCCCCATTATACGGAAAACTAGTGATTTATCGGAAAGGGGTAACTTTGGTACCCTGACCATCAAGTGATAATTTGTGGTCATTATATTATTACTAGCATTACGGCTTGACTTATTTTAGTTACGTATTTGTTTATTAATTATTTCATCATCTGCTTAGCCTTTTTCCAATTATGTTGGGGTCGGCTTCCAGTCTAACCGGATGCAGCTGAAAACCAGTGTTTTACATGGAGCGACTGCCTATCTGACCTCCACAACCCAGTAACTGGGTAATACGGTACCTCTAGGTAAGACTGGTTGTCAGATTTTCTTTCTTTCTTTTTTCTTTCTTTGGTTATTAATTATTTATGCACCAAAAAAGTATAAAGCCGGACTTAATGCTTTACGCATTCTCTACCAGTCAACCAAAGGTGGTGGATAATATGGTGAATGCAAATTATTTTACAAGAGTAAAACAACAAAAAATCTTAATAATTACCTAAATAATTTAAAATGTACACAAGTACAAAATTGTTAAACGGTTACTGCTCCACTACCGTGGGTCGTAGCGTGATATTACATAGCCAATTTATAGATTTTTTTCCAATCCGACTGGTAGTTCCAGTGATTTTTAACGATTTACGAAATTTATTATAAAAAAAATAAGCTTTTATGCAGTATAATATTTTATTATATTTTAATATTGTCACGCAAATTGCACATTAACGCGAAGTTTCAGCTCAATCTAACATCGGGAAGTGAGTCAAATTTAACTTGTAAGATTTGATCGACCACAGATACCGAGACAGGTGAAAGTAAATAAAAGCTTGTGAAAATAAAATAAATGGTAAATTAATTAAATGAATTTAAACGTTACTTAAGTTTTAACATAAACAGCTTAGTCATTTATTCATAATTGAGAACAGCATGACAAATTCTCTGCTAAGAGATACCTAGTACGTTAATTACTAATAAACAAATAAATAATTGAACACACGACACACGCAATAGACCCACGTTATTGAGTGACTCAGGCGCAGTAGGTCATATAAGTGACGTCTACCAATTTATCTGCGGAAATGCGCGTACGCAGACTCACAACAGCGGTGATAAGCGCTTGTTACGAGATTTTCCCGTCATTTAAAAGGGGAAATCTTTGCTTTACAATGTAGGGGGAAAATGAAATGGGTTTCACCACATTTTTTCATAATTATTGCGTAATAAGTCTTCTTCTTTATCGTGTGGGCAGTAAGGTCTTACGACCCAACGTGGTAAAAATCATCAAATGACTCCTTCCGCCCTGGGTGGGGCGGAAGGGACTGTCAGACTTTTACTGACTAAAAAACCACCCTGTTTCTTCTATTGCCCTTTACGTTCCGGGGCCACGGTATCCTGTTAAGACGTCTCGTAACCCCGGCACCCCACACACCCTAGTGTCAGAGCTTCCAAACCGCCTCAAGGGCCTCTGACATGGTTTGAGTGGGACAGTAATAGGCTGGTTTAAAGTAAATAACATAATAATCGGCAAAGTGTGAATCGGACTCGTACACGAAGGGTTCCACATGGCACGAAGGCAACACATACAAAAGAACACGTTTCCTGCATGGGGATCGCCTTTAATTTTTAAATATATTTTATTTTATTATTTGTTTTTATAGCGGCCATAGTAATACTTACATTTAAAAAGCGTAACAATGATTAAAGAGAGCTGTGGTAAAGAAAATGAATTTAGAAAAATGTAATGAAGCTAATATTTCATTCAGCCGGACCCCCTTTTTCATCCCCTTACGGGGTGAATTCAGTTTTAAGCAGACGTCTACTAACTATAATCTACCTTTCTGCCAAATTTTATCTTTATACGACAAGCTGTTTTCGATATTTCGTGTTGAGTGAGTGTATGAACTTTCGCTTTCATATACTTAGATAGAAGGTAGATTTCATCAAAATCGGTTGAGCAGTTTAAACGCAAAAGCGTAACAAACATAAAAATAAACAAACCCATTTTCGTATTTATAATATTAAGTAGGTACGGGTTGGTACTTTTATAATTATTTGTGGCATTTAAGGATAATTTTGGATAATGTAATTAAAATGATAAGATTTTCCTTCCTGTTTTATTGACGTCAATCATTTGAAGAGTTTATTTAATGAATTTTTTTTACTGCTGAATTTTAAATCTTGTTTCATAATTGAGATTTTTGTTGGTAGTTATTCTGATTTGATATATCTGTTCATCTATACACCTTGAATTTTAATTCGTTGTAAATCTTTCAGGGGGTGAATGTACTCATGAATATGAACAACTTTTATTAAGGGACATAGTACGAAATGTGAAAAAAAAACAGCTGATCCATACAATTTGATCGTAATGTAGTAGGTACATTATTGTATATGGATCAGCTGGTTTTTTTTCACATTTCGTACTATGTCCCTTAATAAAAGTTGTTCATATTCATGAGTACATTCACCCCCTGAAAGATTTACAACGAATTAAAATTCAGGTTGTATAGAAATAAATGAAATTGAAGTGTCTGTTTTTTGTAATGTTAAAACAGCTTTTACAAAATAAGTTTACATGAAAAAAAATTGTCTTGCTGTTTATTTCCGCCAATCCGCCTTCAGCAAGCGTGGTGATCAAAGCTCGTGCCTTCTCTGTATGAGAAAAAGCCTTTGCCCTGCAGTGGGACAGTTACATGATCAAACCACCGGTGTAACTTACAGACTTCCTTTAACATTGCTGTGTGATAAAACCTAAAAAACTCAAAAATAACATAATTACAATTTCGACTGCTAAGCATGAGGTCTTGGAATCAATTCCCTGGTCGGGCAAAGTGTTATTGAGTTTTTTCATCAGGAATTTCTCAGTAGCAGCCTCGGAGTCTGGATTTGTGCCCGGTTGATGGCAATAGGCTCGCCCCCTATTACATGAGACTTAAACATAACTGACAAAATGTGGATATGCTATTGGGTACACCTCTGCCTAACCCTTTAGAGATAACAGGCGTGATGTTATGTGTACAAAATTCGTTATTAGGCACAAAATAAAAATACACCGTAATTTAATTCAAGCTTCTGACATTTTGTAGTAGACGTAAGGGTCAGTTCACACCGAGACGCGACGCGACGCGACGCAACGTGCCGATACTGGAAGAAGCCAGTGACTTCGCGCTGCGCCGCGCTGCGCCGCGCGCCGCCGCAAAACGCATTGCAACGTCGCCGCTCTTGCACGTCGCGCGTACCGGCGATTCACCGCTGCGTCGCGATTCGCGATGCGTCGCTCTACGCCTCGTGATGCCTTGCGGCGTAGAGCGACGCAACGCGACATAGTGCTGCGTGGTGTAACGTATTCTAAATTCTCACAATGAAATGTGTATCTTTTCGTGTAGAAAATAAAGTTATATTTTGAGTCGCTCTTTTAAAGTGTGCACGCAGCGTCGCGTCGCGTCTCGGTGTGAGCTGACGCTAAGGGTAGTTACAGACGTCGCGTGTCGCTGATCGGCGTTATATCGACCAATAACATGAGACCTTTACGTCTAGGCACCGGCTTCTACTGCCTACTAACAATTTTAGGTAATTTTAATTTAATTGAAATTATACTTTTGTGCTTAATTTTTTTTGGTAAAATTACTTGTAGGTATGTACATTAGTTTAGAGTTATGGTGGAAGAAAATATTGTGAAGGTTCCGTTTTGGGTTTGCAAGCGGACACAAGCAAGTACTCTCGAACAAGCTGCTTGGTTTACAGACCACAATAATTATCTTTCTGCTACATTGCCATTCAATGTTATTTTGTGTTCACTTTTTAAACTTCAACGTCTTTTTTTTATTTCTCAGTAGCAGCCTCGGAGTCTGGATTTGTGCCCGCGTGATGGCAATAGGCTCGCCTCCTAACATGGGACTTAAACATAACTGGCGAAATGTGGGTGTACTAATAGGTGTACCTCTGCTCAAACCTTCGGGGATTACATGCATGGTGTTATGTTTTTAAGCTTGAGGTGTCTAATTTTGATACAAATTAAAGTGAATTAAAAGAATTGACACACTCGAAACATTGTTTAAAAGTAGTTGTAAGTTAGCTGCCTGTTTATCAAATGGCTTGTTTGACTGTACCAATGTGGCTTTTTTAATTTCATGTGTACTTTCTAAGTTTCTCGTGGAGATCACTGACATTGCTAATGAAAACATCGTGAGGAAATCTGAAACAAAAATGTTAGTCTGGAATCGTCAATCCATCTTGAGCTAGCATGGTGATCAATGCTCGTGCCTTCTCTGTATGAAAAGAGGCCTTGCAGAGCGACAATAAAAGCTTAATCATTATTTATTTAATGAAGCATGGAAGACTTACAGCTAAAAAACTAAGTAAAACAGGAAACCATTAGTTGACAGGAAGCCAATTACAAGTCTTCGCGTGTAGAAATAGATTGGAAACTTTAAAGTAAGCATAAAGCAGACAGAAACATTTAGTTTATAGAGTTAAAGGTCCGTGGTCACCATTGAGCAATGAGCAAACGTCATCAATGCTTTCTCAGTATGAGAAGGTCTCTACAAAACAGTGCTGATGATTATCTTCAGGGTCTGGAACAGGGTCGAAGCACTCTCGGTTTTAGACTCTGAAGAAAAAGCAATAAAACACTTTTCCCTCTGTCCTAGAGCCTCCATTTTATCATGGATGAAATTTTGCCAATAGAGTAATATGCAGTTTAAAAGGTACTTTGCTACCTTTAATGCTGGGCCCTTTTTCAGGTATTAGTCTGCTATCAAGTACCTAAGTCTACCTTACTTGCTTATGTTAAATTTTGATGGCTGGTTTTAATATATGTTTTATAGGATTTTGTTAAAAGCTAATATACGTTATTGCGGTACACTGTTCGAGGTACCGAAGTTACCTTACTCGCTTATGTTAAATTTTGATGGCTGGTTTTTAATACAATTATATCTTAAAGGATATTGGTAAAAACCATCACGAATTATTGCCAGACACTTTTTGTGGTCCTCCACTTTCGTCAGACGCTTTAAAGGTTTCACTTTTGAAGCTCCAACTTAAGAACATCTCATCTTGTTCGTCTGTGATTGTTGAACAAGGAAACCATTGCAATGACCAGTTCGACTGCTAGGTAATCAATAAACTACCATCACCAGCGCTTTATTGCAAAATATTAATCTCGATTACATACATGTATATACATAACACACACAGACGTATCTCCGCTCGCTGTAGAAAAATCTTAGTAACTCCCCCTACGGCCGCTCACAATAATTAGTTTAACAGTGTTCGTACACCCCCTCCCGGCACCCCCGACACCCCCAAACACCCCCAAAACACCCCCTCATTGGAACACACACGAGGATACTAGTACCGATGTGTGTGTGCCAACTATTGGGAAAATATCCAGGAAAATTGGGGAAAATAGTCATTTGTATTTAGTCGACAGTGCCTACGTAGCATTGTAGGCTTATGTATGACATACACGTCCGAATTAAATACATGCGACTGATCTGTCGCAATTAATATGCGACGCTTTAAATTTTGAAGAGATGCATGTACTAAATAAAATTATACAGAGAGAATTTATGTTAGAATAGAATCTCTGGACGAATGCCAGAGAAAGAATAAGATGGTCGTTTGCCCTACGCTCAATCACAATAAATCTAAGTCCTACAAGAGTTCTCTACTTCCTTAAACTGTGTAGAACAGTCTCATTCGTAGATATTTAAGAACATTTATCTGACAGTCTTGTATTACAACGGTTTATTACCAACTGCAGAGCAAAGGCCTTTTCTCATACAGAGAAGGCACGAGCATTGATCACCACGCTTGCTCAAGGTGGATTGACGATTTCAGACTCATATTCATTTATAAGTTAAGGTTTGCTCACAATCTTTTTCTTTGTAGATGTCAGTGACTTCCAACATACACTTAGAAAATAAAAATTATTGAAAAACTGATACTTGCCCGGTATCGAACCCGCAATCGCATACGTTTTAACCACAGGGCTGTCACGATATTACAATGGTTTTAACTATGAATAAAAACTATGACTACGTAAAGAAGCGTCACTCACTTGCAGCAGTATCCCAGGCAGTAGAGCCGTGCTGTGATTGGTTGATCTCAGTTTAGACAATGACTATCTACTAGTAGGCAATATGAGTCCGTTTATATGGAGGTCGTAATGAATACTTCCATAACTAAAACGCTATACAAACGAAACGAGCTGTTCAGCTAAAAAAAACTGAAGAATTTGTTTGTCTGTTTGAACGCGTGAATCTCCGGAACTACTGGTCCGATTCTGAAAATACTTCCCCCAAAAGGAAGATACGTTATCCCTGAGTGTTATGGCCTTTATTTTTGTTAAACAAATTAGGGATCCATAAGAATATTGATATGGATAAAGTCGCGGGCAAAAAGCTAGAAAAGTTATAAAGACATACTATGACACACACATCGTTTCACAGAAAGCTGGCCTGCTATAGTGATGTAATAATAGGTCAGGGGTAGCTGAGCGATGACGGCAAAAAAATGTCGAATGAAGTGAAGTTGCAAAATGGGCATAACTCTCTATAGTTGCTTCACTGAAGTCTGTGTCATTGTGTGTGATTAGGGTTATCACCTTTTTGTAAGCACTTAGAGTATCATCTGCCTAGCCTTTCCCCAATTACATTGGGGTCGGCTTCCAGTCTAATCGGATGCAGCTGAATACCAGTATTTTATATGGAGCGACTGCCTATCTGACCTCCACAACCCAGTAACTGGGTAAAACGATACACCTTGGAAAGACTGGTTGTCAGATTTTCGAGCTTCTGACTACCCGTAACGACTGTCAAAGATCCACGTATGACAGCCGGGAACAACAGCTTAACGTACTTTTCGAGGCACGAAACGATGTCAGTGATGTCTAAGATAAACTTAGAAAGTACATATGAATTGAAAAAGACAGATTGGTACTTGCCCGGATTCGAACCCACAACCTGCATGAGAGGCGGGCGCCTCAACCACTAAGCCATAAACAACCACTAGGCAATATTATAAATGCGAAAGTAACTCTGTCATGTCTATCTGCCTATTACGTTTTCATGACTAAACCACTTAACCGATTTTGATGAAATTTGTTACGGAGTTAGGTTGAACCATAAGAAAGGACATAAGCTACTATCTATTCCGCGATTTCGTCTGCGTCCGCGATAGGACGAAGTCGCGGGCAAAAGTATAAAGGCTAAGAAAAAATAAAAAATTAGGTATTAATCATCTGCATCTTTTATTCGAGCAGATCCGTCCCATGATACGCCAAAAAAAGCTTAACTTTTTAACCGACTTCAAAAAAAGAGGAGGTTGTCAATTCGACTGTATTTTTTTTTTATGTTTGTTAGCTTCTAACTTGCGACTGGGTGAACCGATTTTCATGATTCTTTTTTTATTTGAAAACTGGTGCTTCCCGTGTGGTCCCATTGTCACCATTTCAATATCTGATGATGAACTTCGGAGATATGGAATGGAACTCCTCACAGAATCACAGCAGCAATATCGTAACAAGTGAAATTGCTTTGTTTATACGCGTAGTCGACGACTGACTGAAGGAAAAGGGAGGGGGGGTACGTCATTTTTATTTTGTAGTTTATGAAGGCGGTTATCTTTTTTTGTGAAAAAGCTTTTTTTGTTACTTTGAGTAAACAATTCAATAAAACGTCAAAATAGGTAGAAATAAAGTATTCACATACTTTATTGCTCTCATAAAGTACAAAGTACGTTAAATAGAAATAACGTACAGTACTTTATTATAAAGTACTGGTGACAACCCTATGTGTGATGACTATAGATAGAGTAATGTCGATACCCGCTAGATTCGCTTTTTTAAACGATTTGTGGCAATCAAGCTGGTTGTGTTCATCGAGGCCTGTGGACGTATGGAATACCAGAGTTATTGGGTGTATTGCCATCTTACAGACACAAAGCTTAAAGGTGTAGTAAGCAGACACCCTTCAAAATGATACATAGCAACACTGCTTGGTGGCAGATATACTCGTAGATTACATCGTATATTATACCAATACTAACTTTTGTACAAATATTCGCGTGAATTTTCTTGGATATCCCAATTTTTCCCAAAAATACCTTAAAGCACTCAGGAATAACATAGCTTCCTATTAGCTAAAGAATTGTCAAAATCGGACCAGTAGTTCTGGAGATAGTGCGTTCAAATAAACAAACACACTTTTTGGCTGAAAAGTACCAACAAACCCACGACAATTTTTTTCTTATTTTTCGAAGTAATATTGTAATGATTATGGATATTTATCACTGGTTATAAATCCATTTTAAGCATACGTTTTGGATTTAAATTGACCTGTCATTGCTATAAAGTATTATAAAATATTTGCCTTATTGAATTAGTATACTAGTCAAGTCAAGTCAAAACATTTATTTCAATTAGACCACTTACAGGCACTTTTGAATTGTCAAGGAGTCGGTCAGTTAGTCCGAAAGTTGAAGCTAGTTGCTCGTTCCAAAACGGAGGATACGGATACGTAATTTATGTAATTATTGTAAAATTGGCTGGTTTTAGCAGAATAAGAATAATTAAGATTAGCAATATAAAATCATCATTTAAATAGCTACATCGGGTTGCTCAAAAATCTTCGCAGAATTTCAAATCGAAATCATTGTGAAAACATCTTATACTTGCCATTATTAAATTTTTTATCCTGTTAACTTTTTTATAAAAGCTATCTATAGAGCATCTATGATGGTATATCTATGGGTTTTCCTCTTTAGCCCTGGTGACGTAATTGGCCATTTAATGGTATATATGTGACTTAACTTCCTTCAAACGATTTCCTGTGTGAATAGGGAAGATGGTTACTGGTAACAGGTAAATTTTATTGATACCGTTATTTATAGAAGTATTGTGCTTTATATAAGACTAGGTTATGTCCTTGACTTCGTCCGCGTAAGTGCCGGTTATTAGCGAGTTAGGCCCGGTTTCCACCAAAGTGGAGACGAGAGATGTCTCGTATAACCAATCGGCTTGCGTAATTTTTACATCTCACCGCTTAGCTTCAACACAACACAGTATCCTATTGGTTGTTTACGAGACATCTCTTCTCCTCTCCGCTTTGGTGGAATCCGGGCCTTAATCTTGTTTCTCCATACAATTTTGGATCCCCATTTCAACTCTCTAGGGGGTGAATTTTGGGAAATTCTTTCTTAGCGCAAGCCTACGTCATAATAACTCAGCGCAATCCGTTCAGTGGTTTGAGCTGTGTGTTGATAATCAGTCAGTCAATAAGTTGCCTTTTATTTTATCACTAGCTTTTGCCCGCGACTTCGTCCGCGTAAATGTCGGACCCCCGTTCATCCCCTTAGAGGGTAAATTTTAAAAAATCCTTTCTTAGCGGATGCCCACGTCATAACATCTACCCGAATGCCAAATTTCAGCCCGATCCGTCCAGTGGTTTGGGCTGTGCGTTTATAGATCACTATGTCAGTCAGTCACCTTTGAGTTTTATATATATAGATTTATTGCAAAAGTCGGTTATCACGAGGTTATATTTATTGCGCGGTACATTAATTTGTTCTCTAAAATAAATATAGCTTAAGTTACTTTTTATAACATCAGCTAAGTGCCAGTGAAAGTCCCGTCAAAATTGGTCAAGCCATTTTGGAGATAAGCCGAACAAAAAATGTTAGAATTGTTTTTTTTCTTCTTGTAAGTATTGCATATACTTTACCTAGTTACTGGGTTGTGGAGGTCCTTTACCCAGTTACTGGGTTGTGGAGGTCAGATAGGCAGTCGCTCCATGTAAAATACTGGTACTCAGCTGCATCCGGTTAGACTGGAAGTCGACCCCAACATAGTTGGGAAAAGGCTAGGCAGATGATGATGCATTACTTTCATATGCATTCAGTAAAAAGTTGTTATATTGACATTACAAACAAACACTCTGGTTTCATTTATTTGCATAGATATTCTTGTAACGTTGTGTGAAGTTATCTCGGAGTCAGAATGCCTCTGAGGATGGAAGAATGGATGGTTCGTTTCTATTTCACGCTTTTGCAGCTAAACGGAATTAGGTGTAATATCGACTGCTTCGTTGGTGTAGTGGTTGCAAAGCGTGACTGCTGAGCATGAGGTCTTGGGTTCGATTCCCAGGTCGGGAAAAGTGTAATTGGGTTTTTCCATCAAGAATTTCTCGGTAGCAGCCTCGGAGTCTGGATTTGCGCCCGGTTGATGGCAATAAGCTTGCCCCCTATTACATGGGAGTTAAACATAACTGGCAAAATGTGGGTGTAGGTACTAATGAGTACACCTCTGCCTAACCCGTCGCGGATTGCAGGCGTGATGTTATATATGTATATCTATGAATAACAGATGGGACTAACGGCTTAACGTGCTTTTCGAGGCATGGATGGGGTCTCGGTATGAAATTAACGGTCACCCATCCAGTGATTGACCTCGGCTAGCGTTGCTTAACTCAGATCCATCGACCCCTACCCGACACAGACCATTGCCCTTTAAATAAAATTCAACCAAATCTACCTCGACTTTACTACCTCACCCAGAAAGTGAACCCCGAACCTTTGTTTTACTGTGAATCGTTTAATATTCCTCATCGAGGCTGAAGACGCACATAAATCGTTCCCCGGCTAACAATACGGGTTCCGTACTGCAACTACATATTTATGAGGTGTCTGCGGAACCCTGGTGATGGCCAATCGATATCCCTGGCTGTTAATTGGGGGCTGAGATTGGAACCTTTGTGTCGTGCGAAGTTATATGACATGTGGAAATGGAGAAGAATACGGGGTTACGAAAATGGAGACGGTTTCAAAATACTTAAATACAGGGTGTTCAGACAGTGGAGAAATTAAAAAAATCTTAATAAGGGATGATTAAAAGGGCTATAGCAAAATTTAAATGAAAATTCAGTGATTTAGTATAGAGTAGATTTGATATGATTTACTAGCTTTTGCCCGCGACTTCGTCCGCGTATATGTCGGTTATCGCGGACGCAGACGAAGTCGAAGTCGAATAAAAAGTAGCCTATGTCCTTTGTTGGGGTTCACACTTACCCTGTACCAAATTTCACACAAATCGGTTCAGTAGTTTAGGCGTGAAGAAAAGACAGACTGACAGACAGACAGACAGAAAGACAAACAGACAGACAGAGTTACTTTCGCATTTATAATATTAGTTAGGATTTATTTCATCACCTTGTATTATTTAATAGCCTCGTTGGTCTAGTGGTCACAAAGCGCGACTGCTGAGCATGAGATCTTGGGTTCGATTCCGAGGTCGGGCAAAGTGTTATTGGGTTTTTCCATCAGGAATTTGTCAGTAGCAGCCTCGGAATCCGGATTTGTGCCGGTTGATGGCAATAGGCTCGCCCCCTATTACATGGGACTTAAACATAAGTGGCGAAATGTGGGTGTACTAATGGGTACACCTCTGCATAACCCTTTGTTGATTACAGGCGTGACAATAAACGTGCTTTGTAAGGCTGCATGTATAATGTTTGTTAGTCTTTCAAGCTTAAATGACTGACCAGAATTAGCTAAAATTTGGCACAAAATATACAGATATTGATATAGCTTAATACATTGTCCCGTTTTTTGTATTCTCGTGGGATAATTTAGGACTTAAGCTTAATTATGAAGATTACACAGACGAAGTCACAGGCAAAAACTAGTCATAATATTATTGTAAACTGTAGACTATTTAGTTTTGTTGCCCATTCTTGACACGGGTGTTTTGAAAGTTTTTTCCCCTTGAAACTTTCGAAATTGATTGCTTAATTAATATTTAGTGGTTAACCACAAACCATTTACAAGTAAGTACGTACTTAAGAGACATTTCATCGACCTCCGATGTGGGTACGGAGGAGCGCTTTAAGGTAAACACTGCGGCATCTTATGCGGTTGTTATAAGAGCGATTTTACAACAAAAAACCTCTGATATGCTGGCGACTGTATGTACTTGTCAGTTTTTTTTTTAATGGAAGTTATTTAGTAATTGCTAGGAGGAACAGTTTCGTGGTTAAATGATGAAGTCATTTAATTTTCACTTAACTGTTGATAAGTGGAGAAATCCACATTGTATATTAGACTAGCTAGGTATACCTTGCGGTTTCATCCGCTTTTACTTACGTCTTAGAATTGTTCCGTTTCGCTGTGTCGTAGCGAGTTGTTATATAGCCTTCCTCAATAAACAGGCTATACAACGTGTAACGTTAAATGCGCAAAACCTGAAAATAGTTTGATCAGAATAACGAGCAGAATCAATTGAACCACTTTTTAATATAGGTCACATTTAAAAAAAAAATATTCATTAAAAACGTTGCCGTGTCTATTTATTAGTAGGTCAAGCCATCCGGCGCGCAGCGGCCTGGTGACGACTTCTCCCTCGATAGAGCGTCGTCGCAGACGCAAGAAACGATCAGAATTGCCAGTAAAACTAAATCAGCATATAAAACCTTTACTTTTGTTTTAATGATTTTTTTTTTCTCTGAAATAGGTCAATTTAATTAAAAATCAGTTGGGATGTCTGAGGTTTTGCGCATTTAACGTTACACGTTGTATAATTAATAAAAAACAAAGACAAAGACAAAGATAGAAAAGGGTATGCTTAGATGGTTCGGTCATGTTGAGAGGATGAGTGAAAGACGATTAACAAAAGGTATTTATATGGCAGAGGTGAGTGGCAACGCAGGGAGGGGTCGCCCTAGGAAGACCTACACTGACCTTATTGGTGAGGTTCTTCAGAAAGGACAGGTGCGGAGTACTCGTAACCGGCGTGCTTGTATGACGAGATGTATGAACGTAGATGAGGCGAAAGGAGTATGTAAGGATCGTAGCAGTTGGCGTTCTGTGGTTTCTGCCTACCCCCATGGGAAAAAGGCGTGAGTTTATGTATGTATGTATTTATAATTAATAAGGATTTTTTCAGTTTTAGTAGTTCTTGAGATTAGCCCCTTCAATTGAACCAACAAACTCTACAGCTTGGTAATGTTGAAATAGATTTCACAATACCAATTTTGAAGAAACGATTTTTAAGTTTGCGGTTACGGGTTTTCTATTAGGTACGTCATCAAATATGTGATGTAACAAAACGGAACGGAAGCCCCGTTGTGATTTCATAAATTCGTTGGAAAACGAGTGATTAGGTTTTTGCATTCGTAAGTACGTTATACAATTCATGAAGTAATTATTTCAAACAGACCATTTAGTACTTTTGGGCAAACTACTAACAGCATTCAAAGCCTTCTTGGTCGCAAAGCGTGACTGCTGAGCAGGAGGTCTTGGGTTCAATTCCCCGGTCGGAGAAAGTGTTATTGAGTTCTCCCATCAGGAAATTCTCAGTAGTAGCTTCGGAGTCTGGATTTGTGCAAGATAAGCCCGCCTCTTATTTCATGGGACTTAAATATAACTGGCGAAATGTGGAGTACTAATGGGTGCACCTCTGCCTAACCCTTCGGGGATATTTTATGTCCTAAACTCCTAATTTAAAAAAAAGCCAATTTCTGTGTGACCTCATTGTACATAGATATCCAAGAAACAATTTTTACTAGTAATTGAGCGGTTACTGGAACAACTATTCACATGCACGAACACTGATTAACATTTTAAATTCAATGAATTCAGTATAAGTGATCGACAGTTTCAGGTAACCGGTTCATTGCACCGCGGTTGTGTTCCTTCCTTTTCATCGTTATTTTATTCAGGTCGTACTTATACTTAATCTTTCAGAATCTATCTAACTATTATTATAAATGCGAAAGTCTGGATGGAAAAATGTTTGTTTCTATATTACGCCAGAACGACTGAACGGATTTGAATGAAATTTGGCACAGAGATAGGTTATAGTCTGGAACAGCACATAGGCTTTTTAATGTACGGTTCCCGTGGTATAATAGCTGTCCGCCGCGGTTACACCCGCGTCTTTGGTTACTGCTCCGCTCCCGTAGGTCGTAGCGTGATGGTATAGCCTATAGCCTTCCTCGATAAATGGACTACCCAACACTGAAAGAATCATTCAAATCGGACCAGTAGTTCCAGGGATTAGCGCGTTCAAACAAACAAACAAACACTGCAGCTTTATAATATTAAAGTATAGACTAGCGACCCGCCCCGGCTTTGCACGGGTGCATGTATTATACTGTATATAAACCTTCCTCTTGAATCACTCTATCTATTAAAAAAAACCGCATCAAAATCCGTTGCGTAGTTTTAAAGATCTAAGCATATATAGGGACAGACAGAAGAAGCGACTTTGTTTTATACTATGTAGTGATGAAGTATAGATTACTCTGACGCGGACGAAGTCGTGGGCGGAAGTTAGTACCTTTTAATAAACACAAGTCTGAAATCACCAATCCGCTTTGAGCAAGCGTGGTGATCAATGCTCGTGCCTTCTCTGTATGAGAAGATGCCTTTGCCCTTCTGTGGGACAGTAATAGGCTGGTATTACATTTTATTAAATCTCCATCTATTTGACCACTGTCAATTAAGCCACACTAGTGTTTAAAAATGAATGGTTTAAACGACGTTAATCTTTCCTTTTTTTATTTATAAAATAATAAACCGGTCTATTATTGTCGCACTACAAGGCAAAGACCTCTTCTCATACAGAGAAGGCACTAGCATTGATCACCACGTTTGCTCAAGGCGGATTAGCGATCTCAGACTTATATTTATTACAAATCCAGGTTTCCTTACGATGTTTTCCTTCACTGATGTCCAAGATAAACATAGAAAGTACTTTTGAAATAAAAAAAGTACCACTTTTTTATGTATCTGTTTAGAAATTGATGTTATTTTAAAAAGTTTTTTGTAGTTTTCTCATTTCGCGATACACGCCTATCATTATCGTATTAATATGAACTTAGTTATTACCGTATCAGCAATAAGCCTCAGTTATTACAGCCCGGAGCTACTTACAACAATCTTTTTCAAGTGGTACCACGAACTAGCGCTTCCGTAAGAGCGAGACAGCGATACTCGCTACTCTTCCACCCCCGACCTTTCAATTTTCGTCCGACGTTTCTTATTTAGTTTCTCGCAAATTATCTCCAATTCTTCATATTATTAAACATCCAAGGGGAGAACTAACCTCCCCGTGGGGGGGTCAGGGGGTGGCGGGGGGCTTAATGACGGGGAGCGGTCAGTTCCCCCTCCCCTAGCCGGCACACTTGTTTCTTGTAAAATTTTTCCCCAATCTTTATTTTCTTCGTGGACGTATATAATTAGACTTTTGGTCGGCGCGCGTGTGCGTGCGCGGCGGGGCCGGCTGCGTGTGTGCTGCGTGCGTCGCGCGTATGTGTTGCGTGTGCCGCGCGTGTGTTGTATACAGGGTGGTGTAAGACGGGTTATTAGTTTTCTTACCAGTTTCGGTTCGGGATGCTTTTGTTAGATTTCGATAATTTCGCAACGGCCGTCCGTGGGGTGGAAAAAATCAATATAGTTGTTAGTATGTTGGATATGTTTGAACTCGCGCGTTAATTAATATATGAAGGCGTTGTGTTGGCAACACTGTGTTGGTAGGTACCTATCTACTTATATCGTGACTTCTCAATGATTAGGTGTGGTATTGTAGGCACCTACTTTATCTTACATTTAATATACAGACTTCATGGAACTTTGCCTTCTTGGGTATTATTAAAAGAGCACGTGTAGCTTACATTATTATGTTTGGAACGAGGATAATATATAATTTTGTTAGCTTCGCTTGTTCTGTTGGGAAACAAAACATGAATTATTTAGGTAAGTAATAGTTACCTAGCGTGATGCGAAATTCAAATTTTACAATAATTTACATATTAATAATATATACAGGCAGTTCAAATCTGTACTATTGAATTTACTGTTTATTTTAAATATAGTTATTTCATCAGGAATTTCTCTCGGAGTCTGGATTTGTGCCCGGTTGATGGCAATAGACTCACCTCCTATTACATGTGACTTAAACATAACTGGCGAAATGTGGGTGTACTAATGGGTACACCTCTGTCTAACCCTCAGGATTACAGGCGTGATGTTATGTAAATATAAAAATACAATATTACAGAAAAATAACCAGCAAATTGCAGTGGTGTAATTAGGTGGTTGAAAAATTATATGAAAAGTGAATAACAACTATTCATTTCATTTTTAGTCTAAAGCGCCTCTCATGCGTGAGGCTTTTTTTAGTTCTACCAGTTCTAAGTGCATCTTAGACATCAGTAAAAGAAAACATCGTGAGGAAACCTAGACTTAAAATTAATATAAGTCTGAAACTGCCAATCCGCCTTGAGCAAGCGTGGTGATCAATGCTCGTGCCTTCTGTGTTTGAGAAGAGGCCTTTGCCCTACAGTGGGACAGTAATAGGTTGGTATTATTGTTATAAGTCTATAGCGTACAATCACGCTATGATGAAGAATGAAGTAAAACAGTTATTGGTAGAAATCTTGAAACCATTATCGTATTATGGACAATCTCAATATTTTCATAGCTTGGTAAAAGTAATGAGAAATGGTTCATAACATCAAACATATCTTAATTTTAAAATATAAAAGCGAAAGGCACCCACTCACATATCGAAAACCGTTTGATGGTAAAAAGATAAATTTGGCAGGGAGGTAGTTTATAGTTAGTAACACTAAATGCAGATTATTTAAGCCCGTATGCCGTACCAATGTGACTTTTTCAATTCATATGTACTTTCTAAAGTTTATCTTAGACATTACTGACATCATTCCGTGCCTCGGAAATGAAGCTGTTGGTCCCGGCTGTCATACGTGGATCTTTGACAGTCGTTACGAGTCGTCAGAAGCTTGAAAGTCTGACAACCAGTCTTACCTAGGGGTATCGTATTACCCAGTTACTGGGTTGTGGAGGTCAGATAAGCAGTCGCTCCATGTAAAATACTGGTATTCAGCTGCATCCGGTTAGACTGGAAGCCGACCACAACATAGTTGGGAAAAAGGCTAAGCAGATGATGATTTAAGCCCGTATGCGTCGGCCAGGGTTATCTTTTAACTCCGAGTTAGTTGCTAACACGAGTCCATTCGAGGACAATAATAAATTTTTTTTTTACTTGTTTATATTGTGGGGTTTTGTAAACAAAAAAAAAAGTTGTTACAACATGTGCCTTACTTTCACGTGAGTAAACAGTTTTTCTTTCTTCTTTTATTCTATCGTGTAACTCTGAGTTTTTAGCGTAAGTGAGCTTTATATGGTTACGAGTTTATGCCCGCGATTTCATCCGTGTAAATGTGAAGTCGAGGAATAATAAGTAGACTATGTCCTTTTTTGAGGTTCAAACTTACCCCGTACCAAATTTTATCAAAATCGAATCAGTAGTTTAGGCGTGAAAGCTTAACAAACAGACAGACGGAGTATAGTTAACAAAATACTCACACAAAGATGGCGCAAAATTCGATATATATGTAGGTACTTAAATAATTTAAAAAAACCGCTAAACTTGTTGATGAAGGAACAAGATGAATTGGTCATAGATCGATAGTAGAACGACCATGATGACAGCAGTGCAGGCGGACAGTCCTGCAATACAAAAGGTCTGAATTAAAGGGCTGAATTATAAATATGATCTTAATTAGTAATGCATAAAGGTAAACGAACTCAGACGAGAAGCACTATTTTAAGTTAAAAAAACAACCCCTCAAATACTAGATACAATCAAGAAAAAAAAAACACAAGTGAAGACTGCACGAGTGACTTAATAGATTTGTTTGAAACAACCACTAAAACCTCGTGACCGCTTTGATGTCAACGAATCAGTCGTCCTTAAAAAACGAACAAATATCTTAACCTATTGTAACAAAGTCTCCACCCCGCCTTACTGCGTTACTGAAGGTAAACATCCCGATCGTCGTGACCCCACAACCCCGCAACATTTATACAATACAAGCTTTTTTATTGTAACAATCTTAACCATCTATGAGTTCAAGTTGGTATTCTTTCACTTATCATTAGTTGCCTGGGGTCTATAAAGAGATCTATAGAGAGAGAGTTTGACTGCCTTGTTTATCTAGTAGTCGCAAACTGCGACTGCTGACCATGAGGTCTAGGGTTCAATTCCCAGGTCGGGCAAAATGTTATTGGGTTTTTCCATCAGGAACTTCTCAGTAGCGGCCTCGGAGTCTGAATTTGTGCCCGGTTGATGGCAATAGGCTCGCCCCTTACATGGGACCTAACTGGCGAACTGTGGGTGTGCCATTGGATACACCTCTGCCTAACTTTTCGGTGATTACAGGCGTGATGTTATCTATACTAATATTATAAAGCTGCAGTGTTTGTTTGTTTGTTTGTTTGAACGCGCTAATCTCTGGAACTACTGGTCCGATTTGAATGATTCTTTCAGTGTTGGGTAGTCCATTTATCGAGGAAGGCTATAGGCTATATACCATCACGCTACAACCTACGGGAGCGGAGCAGTAACCAAAGACGCGGGTGTAACCGCGGCGGACAGCTAGTTGTTCTATAAAGAGATTTCTTCAGACATAATATTGTTGGTTGGTGTCAGACTGTCAGGAAAGGTACTGCTCAGGCGAAGATTTATAGACGACTAGCTTTGCCCGCGACTTCATAACATAACATCAGGCCTGTAATTAGCGAAGGGATAGGCAGAGGTGTACCCAGTCGCGTACCGTGGGTCTTCGCCACCCGGGGCCGGCCGGAATCCCTCCCCTACTGTAATTATTAGTTTAAAGTTTAAATATTCTATTCAACGGACCTTATGTTCATCAAATAACTTATTGGAAACCAAGATAAATTTTACCACTGCTTCTGAAGGGACATACATCTTATGGGAAGAAATGGGGGCCCACCGCCATCTCTTAAAACAGTACCTACCAATCCTACAATTTTCATATTACTTTTTAATTTCTATTGTTGGATTTGCTTGACGCGTAACATTGCGGGCGCGATTTAGAGTTTTTTTTTTAATTTCCAATTAAACATGTTTTTTTTCCAAAAACTAATATCTATTATTTTTCTACCTGAAAATTTCATGATAAATCAAAATGAAATACATAGTGTTTTGGATCAACAGGTCCGAGATTTTTTTTCTTGGAAACGTTTAACATTAAGCTTCAATTAAGTTCGAATTAAAGAATTAAAAATTAAACCCCTTTTAATTTTTAACTTATTTTTTTTTCATATTTATTAGTGTAGCAGCAATAAAAATATTCATTCTGTGAAAATTTCAACTCTCTAGCTGTTACGGTTCATGAGATACAGACCGCTGACAGACGGACGGATAGCGGCAGGCTTAGTAATACGGAACCCTAAAAATTAACACAAAATATAAATTACATACTTATCTATATTTCCCATTTTAACCTAAGAAGAAATACAATACGGTTAAACTAAATCAGGAACTTAAAAGACACACATAAAAAACTGTCATCTAAACCTATAATGCGAAAGCGTGTCGATTCGACCCCACCTTTCTTATACGTCACTAAAGGTAAATACCCCGTTGTCCCTACATTCGTGGTTACCCTACGACACCGTAATATGTATACAAAGTTGTTTTTTTATTGAAACGGTTAGTATTCCACCGTTTTGTGGTATTTATTGGCAACTGTTTTTTTTTATTTAGTAATTTGGGTGTTTTCATTTTGCCAGTTACGGGCAGTCAGAAGCCTGAAAATCTGACAACCAGTGTGACAAGGGGTATCGTATTACCCAGTTACTGGGTTGTGGAGGTCAGATAAGCAGTCGCTCCATGTAAAATACTGGTATTTCGCTGCATTTTAATTGGTATCTTTTACCACCTAGAATTTTACCATCTAGCCACCTAGATGTTGACTTCTTGACAAATGCTACTACACAATAGACGAGTTTTGAAACGATAAAGATTTATAATTATTAATGATGCACTTTAAGTTTTGACATATGTAATTTTTATTAATATTATAATGGCTGTTTCTTTCTTTCTTTTTTATTAATGTTATTTTTTTTAGCATATTTATTGTGCATGTTACAGTATTTGTAGGTATGTCTTAAGACAAAACATAGCGTACTATTTTATATGTATGACCTTCTGTATACCTACCTATGTTTCACAAATAAACTTTTTGACTTTGACTTTGACTTTCACATTGTCCCCGTAGATTTTACACGAATGATGTAACCTATGTTTTGTAATATTTAATTGATTTTAAATGAGTACCTATTTATGGAGTTTCTTGCTCGTTCTTCTCCATAGAAACCTACTACCTACTAAAATAGCTTCAACTTTCTGACTGACAATTCAAAAGTGTCTGTAAATGGTTTATTTGAAATAAATGATTTTTATGATGATAACTAAGATATATGCAATGTCTATAAGATTTCAATAAGAAACCTATTGCACATGCGCATTACCCAGTTTAACACATTAATATAAATAGACTACTTATATAGTTTTGCTACCCGCGAATTCGTTTCTGGTGTTTTTTTTTTCCTTCTTATTTTTTTGCGTAAGGAATCTTTGCGGACGTACATAGAACAACGCACCAAAGTTTCCACACAATTGGATCAATAGCTTGCGAACGCGTAGAGGATAAACATACAAACATTTATTTTATAAAGATGTATTGGGTATACCTAGATATACCAACGCAGGTTGATTTTTGAGGTAAAATTTCGGTTTTTTCAGCCATGGGCTTAGATATTGGATCGTTTGTCACAAGTCATATCCGCCCGAAACCCATTCGTAGACCATAATGTAGCTCAGTGGATATTTAGTCTAGCTTTAGGATATTGGTATAGCCTACAAATTGTGTTCAGGGAGGTTATTATTGTGTAAAATTGGTAGGTTCTCAGGGTTAAATTATCTATAAATCTTTTACTACCACAATATCTTGATAATGTAGTGACAAAGATAGAAAAGAGTATGCTTAGATGGTTCGGTCATGTTGAGAGGATGAGTGAAAGACGATTAACAAAAGGTATTTATATGGCAGAGGTGAGTGGCAACGCAGGGAGGGGTCGCCCTAGGAAGACCTACACTGACCTTATTGGTGAGGTTCTTCAGAAAGGTCAGGTGCGGAGTACTCGTAACCGGCGTGCTTGTATGACGATATGTATGAACGTAGATGAGGCGAAAGGAGTATGTAAGGATCGTAGCAGGTGGCGTTCTGTGGTTTCTGCCTACCCACATGGGAAAAAGGCGTGAGTTTATGTATATATGTATGTGTCTTAATAATAAATAGTTTCGTTAATTATATCTTCTCATTTCATTTAGTAAAAATATTTCTCTCTAGCTTCTGCCCGGACTTCGTCTACATAAATGTCGGTTATCGCGGACGCAGACGAAGTCGCGGAATAAAAAGTAGCCTATGTCCTTCTTTGGTGTTAAAACTTACTTCGTTCCAAATTTTATCAAAATCGGTTCAGCAATTTTGTCGTGAAAGCGTAACAGACAGAGTTACTTTTACATTTATTATTAGTAAGGATTTAAGTAAAGTTTATATTTAACTAGCTTTTGCTCCCGTCTACGTCCGCGTGGAACTTTATATCGTACTTGCATACAAACTTCCACCCCCCTTTTCACCGCCTTAGGGGGTGATTTCCGGGAAAAAAAACTATCCTATGTCCTTCCTCGGATCTTAAACTATCTCCATGCCAAATTTCATCAAAGTCGATTCAGCGGTTTAAGCGTGAAGTGGTAACAGACAGATACACTTTCGCATTTATAATATTAGTATAGATTTGTTTGAGTAATAAGGTTTCTTTCACCACAAATTCGGGTTTTAGAAAAGTCACATATCATACCATACCATCGTCTGCCTAGTCTTTTCCCAACTATGTTGGGGTCGGCTTCCAGTCTAACCGGATGCAGCTGAATACCAGTATTTTACATGGAGCGACTGCCTATCTACCTCCATAACCCAGTAACTGGGTAATACGATACCCCTTGGTAGGACTGGTTGTCAGATTTTCGGGCTTCTGACGACCCGTAACGATTGTCAAAGATCCACATATGACAGCCGGGACCAACGGCTTAACGTGCTTTCCGAGGCACGGAGAAGTCTCGGTGTGTAAAGATGGTCACCCATCCACGGACCAACCCCGGCAAGCGTAGCTTAACCTGACGGATCCGTGCGGCTGTTATTACTCATCATACCGTACCATCACCAAGAAATGATAGCAATGATGGGAAGAACATGTAACTGCAGCTACGTTAAGTCTTCTTACATTTGTTATAAATACCACTCCTAAAACAGTGCCACAAAATCTTGTAAAACAAATATCCAATTGAGTAAACGACCCAAATGAATAAGAAACTGATTCCGCAAATCTGTTTATTTCAAGATAAATCTAACAACAAGCGGCCACATCGAACGATAGCGAGCAGTTGATAACACATTCAAATGGCCGAAGGGGACAGATGTACGCACAGATTAAACCCCTATTGTTGACATAATGATATTTGTAACTGTTTGTAGTTCAGCTAGTCGAACAGCTACTCGTTTTAAGATGCTGTTTTTTTATTTACACGGTGTATAGGTGTACTGCCGCGTTGAGTCTAGTGGTCACAAAGCGCGATTGCTGAGCATAAGGTCTTGGGTTCGATTCCCAGGTCGGGCAAAGTGTTATTAGGTTTTTACATCAGGAATTTCTCAGTAGCAGCCTCAGTCTGGATTTGTGCCCGATTGATGGCAATAGGCTCGCCCCCTATGTTTACATGGGACTTAAACATAATTGGTGAAATGTGGGTGTGCTATTGGGTACACCTCTGCCTAAACCTTCGGCGATAACAGGCGTGATGTTACGTGTAAAGCTGTCTAAGGGGCTTCTGCAAGTTAGCTTCGGCTCGCCGTACGCCTTCCAAAGGTCCGGGATCCTAGGATCCATAGAATGACAAGAATAAAAATAATAGGAAAAATAAATAAAAAATAAACTTTGGCATAAAAAAATTGTTCTATTAGACTTGAATTCGTGGATTCAGAACCAAATGATTTCAAACTACCCTTAAATAATTTGCGTATTCTATTCTCGCGCGTGGATAAACTTTCAGATATATACGTTGTATAGCCTTTAGTATTGTATGACGTAGTAAGAAATAGGTCATACTTTGTGTGGCCTATATTTAGAACAGTATCTGTCTACTTAATTCTGCTTTACTGGTTGAGGAATTTTTCTATTGATCAGTTACTATTTAGGTAGTTAGGGAACCTATTCCAACTCGTTTATGATTCTTCTTCGTATTCTTATTTTAGTATCGATAATACATCTTAATTTAATCCTCGCTGGTCTAGTGATCACAAACCGCGACTGCGTAGCTTGAGGTTTTGGGTTCAATTCCAAAGTCAGGCAAAGTGATAGTGGAATTTCCATTAGGAATTTATCAGTAGCAGTCTCGGAGTCTGGATTTGTGCCTGGTTGCCGGCAATAGACTCGCCCCCTATTACATGGGACTTAAATATAACTGGCGAAATGTGGATGTACTAATAGGTACACCTCTGCCTAACCCTTCGGGGATTACAGGTGTGATGTTATATTATGTTAATTTAAACTATTTGGGGTCAGTAGATCGCCACGTTTACTGCTACATCAGAGGCGTTGCACAGGTCGTCAAGTGTGCAGGTGTAACAGCAATTTGGATACTCCAGCACTCTATGATTTCGACAACGAGATAGTAGATATAGGTAAGTAGGTAGGAAGGTTCACTTACTCTTTATTCAGACGAAAAACTTCGGGTACGCCTATGTTCGGCAATTGGTTCTACTAATAGGCAGAGTTTGATACATGAACACGCTTCTCGTTACCAAAACACATTACACAAAGCAAATATTAAAGATCGCGAAAACTTTGAAATAAATATATCAAAGTTGTTCTCTTTTCCTTACACGTGTCGGTACATTTCAAGGACACGCGACATTCCGGCCAGGGCCTAACGAAATGTAATAAAACGATGTCTACAATTGTAACGTAATATTTTTCATGTTATTAATACAAAGAAACACAACAATTTAACAAAATTCTACAACAAATAAACGTATAATCGCAAAAAATTCTTCAACAAAGTGATTTGTACGTGAAGCAACGTATTTTCCACAAAATGAAAGACGAAAGAAAAAAAAGCCAAAAAAGCATATTTTAGCGCGCGTTATAATTTCAGCGCGACACAAATGTGTAACGTCGACGAAAATTCGATTCGGCTACATTGTCATCCGAGGCTCCGCTACGTCAAAGAAAATATAATAAAAGTGAAAAAAAAAAATACTACATCACATACGGAATAAAATAAAGTAAAATGAAATAAAAAGACATGCGAAGGAAATACATTGCCATTTCTACAGGGCGCGCGCACACATACGCGCCGTCCAATTTATAATATTGTTTTCCTTAGGATATATTTTTTCACTAGTGGAGGAGGAGGGTGAGTGCGCCCCCCCCGGGCGGCCTCCCCCCAGATATTATTAAAGACGTATACTCACACATTCTTGCCGAAACGGAGTGTGATTAGATTAATATACGTTCATGTGTTTGTGCTCGTGTCTTGGGGAGGCGGGGATGATTCGAGGACGGACAGTCGACCTAATACAATGATATGAGAACCTTTTATAACCTGTGACGGTGAGTGTCAGATTTCAAAAAGATGGTCGTTACATTGTATAATTGGTGGAGGTGGCGAGAGGGGGTGAGGTACGCGGCTACCTACTGGGCACCCCACCCTGGTCACATCGTTTTAAAATTGCCTTTTTTGCTGTAACAGCTCACTATCAATCAAACTTGCTTCCGTTTCCTCATTGTCTATGTATGAGTGTAAAAGCTCTGTTTTTACTACGAATAGAGGAGAGAAAAAAATGGGAGATTTTTTATAAATACTTAGTTTGTTTGTTGGTATGACGAGATGTATGAACGTAGATGAGGCGAAAGGAGTATGTAAGGATCGTAGTAGGTGGCGTTCTGTGGTTTCTGCCTACCCCCATGGGTAAAAGGCGTGAGTTTATGTATGTGTATGTATATTTAAAAATAGGGGTAGTTGTTATAAACTTGACTAGAGTCAGGCACTTAAACGAACACAGTAAGAGCAATAGCGCACTAGCGGCCCTGGCCGCAGCGGCCAGGCCGCTAGTGCGCTATTGCTCTTACCGTCTCTTCATTCTAATCGTAACTTTCGAAGCTTTTATATGTAACATATAGGTAAGTGATAACTATTGGACAGGTTTAAGTGAAACTAGAATGAAATTCAATTGAAAAAAAAATCTGAAAAGCATCGATAAACAATTCAGCACCACGTATTGAAATGTGTGACAAAAATGTTGCCATATTTGTAGTACACCAGACTATTTGGAAAATAGAAATTTTTATTTTTTAATTATTATTAACACTCACCATACCTACAATAAGTACTTGGTAACCATAAATACCATAAAAATATTAGCTAAATAGTTAGTCAGCTGTGTAGCGAGTGAGGCTGAATTTCAAGGTAAGTAGTTCAATCTAAAGTATCTAACCCACGTCAAAATTTCTCTCATTTTCTGTAATTTGCAATGATTGTGCATATTTATTGCTGATTAAATAGTTAGATGTCATTTATTCAATGATGGAGAAATTGAGGGTTGGGTTATGACTAATAATACAATTTTGCAGAATAACCAATTGAAAGTTAACCTGTTCAAAAAAAAATGCGTTTCGTACATCCATAAACACAACTCATTGACAGCACCTTTATATCGTTAGAATAAGGTCGTTTTTTGTAGTTCGAGTGCTACTTGTCAGTTGCGTGGGCCTTTTTTACTGTACCCTTACCAATATGTATGTATGTATGTGTGTTGTTAGTGACAGTATTAGTAAACCATTGTGTTCTTGCGTTCATTATCTCTTTGATGGATATTCAAACAAAAGATTTATGCTCTCGTAAATATTATATAGGGTAAATCTTGTTTATAGCCGGAAGTATAGGATATGTAGGTCGCACTGTACTTAGTGTGTCTATGGGCCATTCATGTTTGTTGTTTTACACAATGGTCTAAGTTTGTCCTGTGTGTGAACGTACAGTCAGCATAAAAAGTCAATAAATATTTCAGAAGTAAAAAAATATAATAAAAATATTTTCAAAGTTATAAAGTACCTTCCTGCCAAATTTTATCATTATACGTCAAGAGGATTTCGATATTTCGTGATGAGTGAGTGACCTTTTCATTTTATATTAGATAGATTTAGATATAGAAATTTATCAAAGGACATTTTGACAAAATAGTACCTAGTGCTTCTGCTATAGATTGACAGTTTCCCGAGAGAGATAGATAAGAATAGTTCTACAGATTTACAGAATAGATTAGGTTCATCTAAATATATAAAAAGCGAAAGGTCACTCACATACCTACTCACTCATCAGGAAATATCGAAAACCGCTAGACGTTTAAAAATGAAATTTAGTAGAGAAGTAGTTTATAGTTAGTAGACGTCCGCTAAGAAAGGATTTTCCAAAATTCACCCCCTAAGGGGATGAAACCGGGGTACAAAGTTTGTATGTAGAAATCAACTTTGACGCTAGTAGCTAGTCATATTATATTGTTCAAAAGATGTCTTAAAAACCATTCAATATCTAAAACTCAACCCCAATATCATTAGATAAGTAACATAGTTACTGCCTACTATCAAATTCCCGATCGTTACATTATATTTTGATCCATTGCGCAATTTCTTTCGGAACAATAACAATTTTATAGAAACACTCGTTGTTAAGATGTAATGGATTGTAAAATGTTATTCCTATCGTTTAGTTTCTGACCTTCGATTCGATTGGTTGGAGATGTTCTTGTATTTGACCCTTACATTCGGATTGTGAACTTTGCAAAGCGGATATTGTTACGGGTTTATTCGTTATTTTATAATTTTACAAGGAAAGTGATTTTTCTGCTAATTTTACTAGTATTTGGATGGATGTTTGTAACTCAATCACGCCAGAATGGCTGAACGGATCTGGATGAAATTTAGCACAATGATAGATTAAGTCTTATAGCATATAGGCTACAACTTTGATGCGGACGAAGTCGCGGGCAAAAGCTAGTGCCGATTTAAAAGTAGAAAGTACTTTTTTTGTAATTTTTGAAATCGCCATTTCGCCTTGAGCAAGCGTGGTGATCAATACTCGTGCCTTCTTTGTATGGGAAGAAGCCTTTGCTCTGCAGTGGGACAGTAATAGGCTGGTAACATAACATCACACCTGTAATCCCCGAAGGGTTAGGCAGAGGTGTACCCATTAGTACACCCACATTTCGCCAGTTATGTTTAAGTCCCATGTAATAGGGTGAGCCTATTGCCATCAACCGGGCACAAATTCAGACTCCGAGGCTGCTGCACTACTGAGAAATTCCTTATGGAAAAACCCAATAACACTTTCCCTGACCTGGGAATCGAACCCAAGACCTTATGCTCAGCAGTCAATAAGCTAGTTTATTATGAATCTCTGGTGATAAATAATTTAAAAACTACTAATTGTAAAGACACTATATTGCTGACTGTACCACCACTAATACACATTATTTATTAAAGCACTACACAAAGAGTGACTCAAAATAGGCGAACTTAAAAAAAAGCGCTGCCTACGTCACACGGAAACATTTCAACACCACTAAAAGCCTCCCTACCATACGAAGTGCGCCAAATACTTAGATAAACCTAATCGATGAATGATTTACTACATTTTTAATTTCGCTTATCTCTTACCATCACCTACCGCATTATCTTTAAACTAGAGATAAAAATATAAACTTTATTCGACACAAAATCAATACCGTTCGCCGTCACATATGAGAAGTATACGTTTATGTATGTATGTCAGCTTGTCTGTTCCCTCGACGTCGCTCGCGATTCTATCTAAGAACGTGCTCAGACGGGACACTTTTCTGTTGTTTTGTAGAAGATTTTTAGATGCCTTTGATGTTTTTTAATGTGACTTGAAAGGTGTGGTGTATTTCTGTAAAGAAAGAAAAAAATAAAATTGTTTATTCACGCGAAAATGACGCACGTAACATAAAAAGAAAAATTGTACATAAAAGCAAAGTAGAAACAAGTTTGTATTAAATCTAAAAAATAAAAATCAAATAAATACAAAAAGAAATATGTGCCACTACCGCGCGAAAGGGCTTACGCTCAGCATAATGCCTGTGGTTGTATGGAAAGGGATATGCTTGGAGTCACACTGAGGGGTTGAATGTGGTAGACAACTCCAGAATTATACCAGAATTATATGGTCATATTAGAATATATGGTCCGTGCAAACAGTGCAGCAGTCTATACAACCCTCGGCTACTGTCATCTATCTGTTACCAGCAATCCAATCTAATGCAACAATCTGCTCAAACAATTCTTATTAATTAACTGATAATGAACTGAAATTCAATAGGCATAGTGTTGCAAATTGCGTAACTGCGTGAAAGATATTTTTTAACTCTATGCGAATCGGCAAATGGCGTCACCAAAGGTTAGTTACAGTGTTACGACCAGGTGAGGCGGAACCACGAATTTTGCTGACTAGCTGATCGAAGCTGGATGACAGTAGCCGAGGGTCGAGTTTAGCTTGCGAGGAGGGTCCTATGTCCACTAGTGGACTGCTACCAGGACTGTATGTATGATGATAAATTTTGTGTCGTTTGGATGATAAGGTTGAGATTTATTTATTGCTATTTTATTCAATGAAACACGAGTGCTTTATATAAAGCTGTAACGGACAATAAACTCTATGAACTATAGAACATTAAATAAGCGATTGAGTTACGTCAGTTTTGACATATTACAGTTCTTATGAAAGACGTCGTTGTTGAATTATTTCCGGTTTTAGAATGTGATAAGAATCAGTAATGTAGGTATTCTTTATCAATCTAACATTGTCATTAAAGGTTGACATTTATGAGTGATGTAGTTTAAAACGGCCGCACGTGTAAACACACCAATTACGTGACTCACAATTTCAATTTTTCTTTTGAAAGTAAGTAATTAAAAAGTCCGTTCTTTGTTTTTTATTTCTTTTTTAAAAAAACGTTGTCCCACGCTAATTATTTAACCTGTATCGTGGGTGCATTTACTCACATACACAACAGCCAGACCCGGAACAACTGACTGTAGGTCAAACAAATATTTTTTCGTGTGGATATCGAAACCGCGGCGTGTAGCGCAGCAGCCAATTGCTCAGCCACTGCGCCAACCGTGTTGCCATTGATTTATTAGGTCTGAATATAATTATAGTAGGTAGGTAAAGTAAAAGCTAAAAGTATGTATTTAAAATTCAATTCTATTGCCATTCCACATGGCAATGCTGTCAATCTCTTGCGTACATTACTAGTTGACAGAGCTGCGGAGGAATTTTCTAAAACAACTTTATTTTAATTACTAGCTGTTCCCAGCCACATCGTGTTATGTTACGTGATGATTACGTGATGTTATGTGGCCTATACAATGTCCTATGAATCCGGCTATCATATACAAAAGATTTTTTCCAATCTGACTAGTAATTCCAGAGATTAGCGCCTTTAAACAAATAAACAAAAAACAAACAAGAAATGTTCTCAGCTTTATTACATTACTATATAAGTAGTATAAATTCGTTGCTAAAATTAAAATAACAAACAACATAGTAGGTCTTCTGCGACACAAAAGTGTCTTTGTCTGAACGAACTCTTAGTCCTTGATTATTTAGATATCGTTATACACAAATAAGTTCAGGGCCGTCTAACTTTAGGATGTTCAAGCGTGTTGAAAATTGGGGTAGTCTGTTTAAGATGGGTTTAAGGTAGGTTTTAATTTAATTATTTATTAACCCTGATTTTTGGTACTACAATTTAGGTTATGGGGGGTAGGTGACCATAGCTTGTAGGAATATCGTGCCAGGCTGGTCAATCGGAATAATAAAAAACAATGGAAGATCTCCATTAGTTTATCTTTATTATATTTTTATTTTGTTTTACATACAATAAAATTGTTACAATAATACAAAAAAAAAATCTTAAACAATTTTTTATTCTTTAGTTGTTTTATTTTTGTGTAAAAAAAATATTACTTTCTTATTAAAACTTAAAAAGCGTAGATATTTACATATGTAACATGATGGAGCACCCTGTTTTGACCACATTCGAAAACAGCTATAAAATGTAAATAAACATCAACTTGGAGCTCTGCTTACCCTACAAACGATAACGGTGACATACTGATAATAATATACTGTAAATACTATGTGGGGACATCTCTGCCAACCGCTCTTAGCCGTTGATTTGTGTTTTAGGGTACCGTAGATTAAGAAGAAAATCTGTTTGTGGTAAAAATATTATTGAAACGTTAATAGTAGATAAGTATTTACTATTTATAAGAACTTATGTAGGTTTTATTTATTTAAAAGTACAGCTGCAGCCTTATATCGTTGCACAGTTACAATTTTGATAATGCTACAATATTCATTGCGTAATTTTTTTTCCAGTAGACGAATTATTTTTCAAACATTTTTGAAGCAATGGATTATTAATTTTCATTATGACCCTCGGATTGGGGTGTGTCTGTATCGTTTTGCACGTAATATTTTTTTTTGTTCTATGAGATTTATGTTAAGTTGTATATTTGTATAACAGTAATTCCTACCAAAAAAAAACCATGTAGATAACTAATAAATAATTACATAAACTTATCTCGCCTCGTTGGTATAGTGGTCACAAAGCACGACTGCTGAGCATGAGGTCTTGGGTTCGATTCCCAGGTCGGGCAAAGTGTTATTGGGTTTTTCCGTTTCCACACCCACATTTCGCCAGTTATGTTCAAGTCCCATGTAATAGGGGGCGAGTCTATTGCTATCAGCCGTACACAAATCCAGACTCTGAGGCTGCTACTGAGAAATCCTAGACGAAAAAACCCAATAACATTTTGCCCGACCTAGGAATCGAACCCAAGACCTCATGCTCAGCAGTTGTGCTTAACGACCAGTAGACCAACGAGGCATTCAATATACCTACCAAAATTATTCCTTCCCGAAACACAAATTGACCCAGATACCGTGTAAATTACGTAAATTAATCGAATTTGCTTACATAACTGAAAATTGTAAAAATGTTAGTGAATAATGGACTTACATTCGGATGGATGGAGGGACTTAATTATGAGGAGCCCCTACAAGTATCGCAGTCTAATAAAGTCGTTAATGAGGCCGGCACTAAGTGCGACATTTTAAAGAAACCGAATATAAGGTTTCGTGTAATACCTGGCCGGGAATAAGCCATTCTTTTCTCGCTTCTGGGTGTTGTAAGAGTTTAAAATTCAATTGTTAGGTGTAAAGATTAAGATAAACTCTTTGCCTGCCTGGAAAAAACATCGTTCTTTTTTAACTGAACGTGTGTAGGTAAAAAGCCGTTATTAATTAATAATTACTAGAGGGAACCGCTCCGGGTTCGCACGGGTGCAAAATTTTCGACTTTACTGGCAAATTTTCCAAAAATTCTTGTATATAAACCTTGTCCGAGAAATTACGAACACAACAAAAAAAGAATCAGCAAAATTGATTAAGCCATTCTCGAGTTTTGCGCTTAACAATACATTTAGCCATTAATTTTTAACTAATGTGGAATTGTAATTATAATACGTAGATTCCAATTTAGCAAAAACTTAATTACTATTTAATCACTTAATTTCATTTTTTTTTTGTTTAAAATATTACACAAAAAATACTCAGTACATAATTACCGAATATAATATTTTTGTCCCACAATACTTATGTACATTTTTTTAAATCGAATTTTCAATTATCGAATTCCTTTTTTTGTTTTATAATGTCGAATATTAATATCTTATAATTAATAATTAATATCTACGGAACCCTAACCACAATACATATTTCGACCACAAGTGCAGCTTTAAAATGCCACGTCAGTCACAGGCATCAAATTATAAAATTATAAGCCCTTAGCACCTGGCAGCGGGGGTGTGGGTCGCGGGTTCGACTCCCGCCCCGAGTGATTGAATATAAATACACGGTGACGTGTCTGTTGGCTCGGAAAGGGATGGAGTAGAACTACGCATTTATTATTTTATTTTAATTTTGGATTGAGGTTTTAGATGTTCATTTTTGTTCGAAATCTATGATTGGAAAAAGCTATATTTAAATTTATCTGTGGGGTAATTACATAACATACTTTATAATTTCTCAATCAGTAGGATTTTGACTAGAATGCAAAATCCATTGCTTCATATGTTTGAAAAGTTAGTCTGCTTAGCAATGTATGTTTTTCCTTGTAAAAAATTAATGGCATTGACATTATGTGTTACGGATTATAATGGCCAATATAATTTATAAAACTAGCCATTTTTTATTACAACAGACTGTAATTCAGTTTTATATTAGGCTTAGGCCCTTATTTGGCTTCTACTGGTTAATCCCCAAATCGATTCGTTTTTTTATATTTCGCTATAAGTACCGCTTAGCTGGAGCAAGCGTGGTGGTCAAGCGTGCCTTCTGTGTATGAGAAGATGCCTTTGCCCTGCACTGGGATAATAAAAGGCTGGAATTGTTGTTGTAATGGTAATTATTTAGCAAAATAACATAAAAACGCTTTTTCATTCGTCAACCTTGTCATAAATCTAAAAACCGCAAACTACTGACACAAAAACCAAGCCCTGAACAACCTTTAAAGCAGAAATAGTTCACAAAAATATAACAAAACAAAAATAAAAGCTGAAATCGCCAAAAAATCACGCGCTGACATTTAGGAAGTCTCTACAAGCGCGCGCCCCGTCGGCGCCCGCATGTCATTTCATCGTCCATTATAAAATGTCGGCCGTAATCGGCCTTTATTTTTATTTTATTTGCCAACCACCCCCCGCCACCCCCACGCCTCCCCCGCGACCGATATTTCAAAGTTAACGACTTAGCAGTAAAATATAGCACTTGACTCGAAAAAATGAATGAATATTGAGTGGTGTTCGTAAAATGGAACCACAGTTTGTTCAGTGATCACATTTTTGTAGTTGTAATTATTTAGGCGCCATGTTGTCTATGTTTTGTTTTTAGAACGTTGGGCAAAGGTACGTTACCAATCAGCCTATCACTGTTACCTACCCGGTGCGGTCCGAGTGGATTTATTAAAAAATGATAACCTCTTTTCTGGTTATCAATTTATGAACTTTTTTTTATAGATACAAAGTGTCTATCAGTTGCTATCTTTATCATAATAAAATGAAAGTTGTTTTGTTTACACAAAATTGGTAAGCTCGCCCTAAATGTTCGCTGATTTGCTCTACTTACCCATTTAAAATAGTAGGCAGCGTGAAACCATTAGCTGTTGTGGACTTTGCAACCATTTGTTCAGTTATCAAATCTTTAGGATTCATTAGTTACATATTGTAACATGAAATGTGGTATATCATTACGCTAGTAACTCAAAAAAAAGGGCGACTTTCATAATAACAGTCATATAATAATAAATATTAATAAGTACCAGCCTATTAGTGTCCCACTGTAGGGCAAAGGCATCTTCTCATACAGAGAAGGCACGAGCATTGATCACCACGCTTGCTCAAGGCGGATTGGCGATTTCAGACTTGAGTATTATTAACTCTGTCAGCACAGGGATAGGGCCCCCAACGGGGCCAAACGCCTGCCGGGGTTGCGGGACGTCTTAACAGGATACCGTGGCCCCGGAACGTAAAGGGCAACAGAAGGAACAGGGTGGTTTTTTAGTCAGTAACAGTCTGACAGTCCCTTCCGCCCCACCCAGGGCGGAAGGAGTCATTTGATAATTTTTACCACCTAAAAAAAAAAAGTATTATTAACTATCCTTGTTGGTCCAGTGTTTGCGAAGCGCGACTGCTGAGCATGAGGTCTTGGGTTCGATTTCAGGTCGAGCAAAATGTTACTGGATTTTTTCATCGGGAATTTCTCAGTAGCAGCTTTGGAGTCTGGATTTGTGCCCGGTTGATGGCAATAGGCTCGCCCCCTATTACATAACGAGGGACTTCAACATAACTGGCAAAATGTGGGTGTACCTACTAATGGGTACACCTCTGCCTTATTCTTCGGGGATTAAGTACAGACGTGATGTTATGTTATTAACTATAAAGTCCAGGTTTCCTCACGATGTTTAAAAGTAAAATTATACTTCCATAAAAGTACCTAACTAAAAAGTAGTTATTTAAAAAAAGAGAACCAGTCTTCTTTGCAAGAATAGACGAGATATACAAATAGATACAAAATAAAACTATCCCTATTGTCGGTCATGCCGGTTTTAGGTCAAATTTAGGGGCGCGGCACCAAAAGAACATTCATAATTGGACCAGGTAAAGCCATTAAGAAAAAACTTGTTAAAGGAAGAGAAAACTCATTAAAAATATTTGGAAAACATTTTAAAATGAATGGAATCTAAATGACACCGCGAAACTGAGGTATTCCGACCATCCACTTTTCAAAATGATTAAGTGTGAGTTCAAATGGAAACGCCAGTGTTCCGTAGGTTTTGGACTTAAATAAGTAGCTGTTTTGTTTTTTATTCGTCTTTCTTTCGAATTCAAGAGAAGAAAGCAATAAACCGTCGGGGTATTGAATTAATTAGTAATTAACTAGGTAATTGTAAGTACACACATCAAAAAAGTCTAGGGATCAACATCCCTAACATTTGTTAGGGATGTTGATCCCTAGACTTTTTTGATGTGTATATTTATATTGGATACGTTGAGAACATAACCATATTGTCGGCAAAGTTGCCACATTGCTTCTATGTGTAGGAAGTTTCATCAAAATCGGTTCATTCATTTCGAAAAACCGCCTCGTTGGTCTAGTGGTCGCAAAACGCGACTGCTGAGCATAAGGTCTTGTGTTCGATTCCCAGGTTAGGCAAAGTGTTATTGGGTTTCTCTATCAGGAATTTCTCAGTGGCAGTCTCGGAGTCTGGATTTGTGCCCGGTTGATGACAATAGGCTCGCCCTCTATTACATGGGACTTAAACATAACTGGCGAAATGTGGGTGTACTAATGGGTACACGTCTGCTTAACCTTTCGGGAATTACAGACGTGATGTTATGGTAGGGTTTGTATGAAACACTCTTAATTAATAATGCAGAACCCAAACACAAAACAATAAATGTAGCAGTCCATCTTAGATTACAATAACACTTTAATAAGGCATATAAATTGATGTTGCCCCCTCCACTTCCTTAGGAAGTAATTAAACTTGTTTTTCGACTTTTTAATAAAAACTTTTTACTTTGGTGGTGAAAAAATGTTATGAGAAAGCGTACCCTTCGCTGTTTGTTTATATCAAATAATATTCTTTTAAACTTTTCGCGCTTTTTTTTTTCAAATATTTAGCTACTAGCTTTTTCCCGCGACTTTGACTGTAAGTCGGTTATTGCAGATGCAGACGAAGTCGCGGATTAAAAAGTAACCTATGTCCTTTCTTGGGGTTAAACCTTACTATGTACCAAATTTCATCAAAATCCCTTCAGTAGTTTAGTCGTGAAAGCCTAATAGACAGACGGACTTACTTTCGCACATTTTGCAGGAGTTAAAAAAAATATGTCGTATTATGTTTTTTAACATAATATCAAGTTTCAAAAACAAAAAACAATATAAGCTCTTCAAAATCGAAAGTAAGATTTATATCACCATAACTAACCATTCCAAAGACACCACGTTGATAGAAAGAGAAAAACATATTTTATCAAATGAGAGGGAGATAGAACAACGATGTATGTGTGAAAGAGAAAGGGCATGTTTGAGCAGAGACGCCCTTTTGATAGTGTTTCCAAATTTTTGGAAAGTAACGCGTATTGTTCGATATTAGATTTGGTTTACATGGCGCCACAGATGGGAAGGTACTTATTGCATAAGGACATTCTTTTTCGAGTTAATATTGAAAATGTAATGCAATTTTTGAAAATAAGTAGAACTATGGGTCAACATAAATAATAAAGTATTTTAGGACTACTTTCTTAAGTATAACAATTTAATATTGAGCAAAAGGTTAAAAAAAAAGGTTAAAGGTTATTATTTTCTTTTTTGTAACTCAGCTACTACTGTAATCCCCGAAGGGTTAGGCAGAGGTGTACCCATTAGTACACCCATATTTCGCCAGTTATGTTTAAGTTCCATGTAATATGGGGCAAGCCTATTAACCGGGCACAAATTCTGACTCCGAGGCTGTTACTGAAATATTCCTGATGAAAAAACCCAATAACATTTTGCCCGACCTGGGAATCGTACCCAAGACCTTATGCTCAGCAGTAGCGCTTTGCGATCACTAGACCAACAAGGCAGCCATGTAAACCCCCGCTTTATCGTAATGCACGGGCCCCTTGTCAAATAATCGACAATGTTAGGGGTGGCCGGGTGGGGAACACCATTTTTGCTATTTTCTAACAAAAAAAAAGAAATGCAGCACGCGTTTTTACTTAAAACATCAGTTTTAAACGCGCACGCGCAAGCGTCAGCACGTGCCAAAAATAAAGAAAAAAAAGTCAGAATTTTTCGCGAGTTGTACTTTGCGGTTTTTTATAAGAGATTTTTTACACTGATTGTACTTTTTGGTGGTGTGTGCGTGTGTGGTGATTATGAGACGGTGATTAATTTATAATGGTGATTAGAACTAAGTGATCAATGGAGGCGATTGATTTAAGACAGGATAGTAATAGGTGAGATGAGAGGCTTTCTTATTGGAATCTTGTAAGGCATTGAAAACAATGACGCAATTAACCATATTGCTACAATTACGATTACAAATATAATTACCAAATTAACTATAAAATAATAAAAAAACTTAATACGAAGTTTTTCATTTACGATTATGGATCAATAACCAATTTTATTCTGTCGCTGTCCGCATTTATAATTTTTATTGTTAAAGCATAATTTTAAAATATTTTAATTTTGTCGTTTATCCAATAATTATTAATAATTAAATATTTACGAAATTAGACTAAGTTTCTATTATGTCGCTATTACTAAAACTTCACTAAATCAATTCGACGTAACAATTATTACAATACGGTTAGGGTGATAAAATAAATATTTTCAAAAACAAATAAAACTTTTAGTTATAGTTTTCATGACTTTGGTAGGTACTTGAAATCATGTTTTCTTAATTGGTATTGTATTTTTTTGTTGTAAGTTTTGTTAAAATACAAAAAAAATGTTTTGAATAATCAATCAATAATATCAATTTATAATGATTATCAAAATAAGAATTGGAATATTTTTTCTGATTTATCGAAATTGTAAGAGATTTTTTTTTAATTGGTGCTGTTTGTACCATATTTTTTTAATTAAATGGTTTACTTATTCTGTTTTATTTACTCCGTGTTTTAGACATGCGACGGTCATATCTACACAAAAATGGTTATTTTTTTTGGGCTACAGTCTAAAAAACTCTGCCTTTAGGGCAACAAATATAATAAAAGTATAATAATTACGACTAGATTCATTAATGGTCTAACTATGACTACACATGAATTTGCAATAATAGTTATTATTGAATTTTATTTCTATGAATTTAAGTCTTTGTGTCGTATTCAATGGAAAAGAGCTACTTATAAAATTGTTGACGTCAATTTCAAAATGCATCAGAAAATTAATAATATGAAAAGCAAAATGGTCTGTGGTTAATTATTAAGCAGAAAGCAAAACGTTATTCAGGTGTGCTCATTCTAAAATAATTATCTAGTTACCGTAATTATTTTTACCATTGTTACCATAATTTTATTCTTATTCCGATGGTTTTTTTTTGTTATTATGTAAATTATGAATATATTAAATAAATTAGTTTCTTAACAGTAATAAAAAAAAAATGCTTGAATAGAGTAGGTATTAACCATAATATTGTCTGTTAAAAGTGTATTTTGCATATTTTTTTAAAATTGGATGCACATTTTAGCCTCATCTTTAGTTTTATTTTTTTATTTTTAAAGTAAGACATTCCAGGGCGCCTACCGCTATCTTTTTAAAACAATATTATTTTAATGTTACTTTGTCATTTCTGTTGTTGCATTTTCAACTCTCGGCGCTGAGCCGAGCATTGAAAATTCGACAGTGCGGAAGGCAAAGTAATATTAATATAATATTGTTTTAAGAGATAGTGGTAGGCCCCCAGGGCTGCCTGCTCTACAATGATTCAACTAAATTGTTACGAATAATCGATCGTATGAGATATAACTCTTAACTGTCGGTTACCCAATAGAATGCAATTACGCGACCATCAAATGTCAATTTATTATAAACTAGCTTCTGGGTGTGACTTCGCCCGCGTTGAAATCAAGTAGGTGTACCATACAACATAGTCTAGGGCACTCGGCAATAGTGTAGCTTTATATCTGTGAAATATTTTTTTTTTATATTACCATAAAAAAATTACCTCTTTATGATATTACTATGTTTTATAACAACAACATAACATCACGCCTGTAATCCCCGAAGGGTTAGGCAGAGGTGTACCCATGAGAACACCCACATTTCGCCAGTTATGTTTTTAAGTCCCATGTAATAGGGGGCGAGCCTATTGCCATCAACCGAGCACAAATTCAGACTCCGAGGCTGCTACTGAGAAATTCCTGATGGAAAAACCCAATAACACTTTGCCCGACCTGGGAATCGAATCCAAGACCAGGCTCAGCAGTCACGCTTTGCGACCACCAGACCAACCAGACCATTGAACCATTGACCATTTGAACCAGTATTTAAGTACCTACTTTGGATCCTAACTTCAAATGATAAAATGGTAGCGTCATCGTGTCGAGTTCTATTAGGACATCGCTTTGGGGTCAGCGCAGACAGAGCACTATAATTCTAGTCCAGTGTTTCGTTGACAAATTGATAATAAACTAAATCATGATTAAAACGATGCTGCAGCTAACTGTGCGGTGTGCCAGTGCAGCAGTGCATTGCTGCTCAGTGCGGTTTGACCTCAAGAGATTTTAAACCTCTCCACAATGTACTGAAAGTCTTTTAACATTTACATTGTGTTATTCCCGCCATACACTCCATTTTTGTGCTACTGTACATCGATAGTAACGTGCTGTTTGTATCATTCCAGATGCGGCGGTGACGCGATGTCTGTCGCGCCGGCGGTCAAGCGCGAGCTGGACCTGGAGAGCGGCGGCAGCAGCCCCGGCCGCAAGCGCCGCAAGCAGGCGGCACCAACGCGTGCGCAGCCGCAGCACCTCGCGCCCCCGCCCCTCGACCTCCACGCCAAGATGGCCGACATCTACAAGAGCGCGCTCGCCTTCGGGGAGCTCGGCCTTCCTACTTTCGACCCCCTCGCCGCCTTCCGACTCCTGCCACGCCACGAGCCACCTCGTATCTTCAACCCTGAGGCATACTGCGACCTTTGCTGCAAAGAGTTTTGTAACAAGTACTTCCTGAAGACCCACCGCGCCAACAAACACGGCATCTATGACGGTGGTGACCCACAGCCTGCACCACCACCCCCTGCACAGCTGTCGCCTCCTCGCCGCTCCTCTGACGAGGAGTCGGGTGGTACTCCACGCCGCCTGTCACCAGACTCGGCACGACGCGCGCGTGAGTCCGGCTTCCAGCCTGATGCATTGCGCCGGCTTGGAGTTGTTAATCCTGAAGCGTTCTGTGAAATATGCTGTAAAGAGTACTGCAACAAATACTTCTTGCGGACGCACCGAGAGCGGAGGCACGGCGTTCCTGCGCGTCGCTCGCCCGTCAACGAGCACTCTCCGCCGTCAGCCACGCCACCCGGCGCGCTGTGCACGCCGCTGGGCACGCCACTGGGCACGCCGCTTACCACACCACCTGCGCTGTCAGGGCCGCCACCCGACACGCCGCCGCGTTCGCATTCGCTGCCGCCACCATTAGATCCTGAAGAAATGGCGGAAGTGAAACGTGAATGCGAAGATGAACTTGAAGCAGCCTTACGTGACGGCCAAACGAGTCCACTAAACCTCATAGTAGAGGAACGCGGTGTTGCATCACCCGGATCAGCAAGTGAAGAGCTGCGCAAGTTACAGACGATGATCTCTCAGCTGAACGAGCTGGCGGCCGAGCGGCTCGCGGACGAGCCGAACGACCCGGGGCCACGCCCGCCGTCTGCCTCGCCACCACCACCTGACGAGAGACGGGCATCTTCCTCCGGCTCGAGCTTTTGTGAGATCTGTAACAAGGAGCTGTGCAATAAGTACTTCATGCGCACTCACATGCAGCGCATGCACGGCATCTCCCTGGAGAGCGGCACGCAGCTCGGCGGCGTCACGTGCGACATCTGTCACAAGGAGCTGTGTAGCAAGTACTTCCTGCGCGTGCACAAACACAACACGCACGGCATCCCCGCGCCCCCTGCGCCCGCCGCTACCGCGCCGGCTGAGCCGTGCCCACTCTGTGCGCGGCGGTTCCGGGGTCCGCGAGCGCTGCGAGCACACTTACTAGCTGAGCACGCACCACCAGCGCGACCGCCACCGCCACCCCCGCGACCTCTAGACCTGCTCACGCGTGATAAACCCTACGCCTGCTCGTACTGTCCATTTACTACTGACGTGCTCGCGTTCCTGTTCGCGCACGAGCGCGCGCACGCACAGCAGCAGGCAAACGAGCCGCCTGAGATGCCACCGGAGCCACCGGGTAGCGTGTGTGGCAGCGAGATGGAGGGCGGGGAGGGAGGGCCCGAGAGCGGCGAGGGCGAGGGCGACGCGGACGCGCAGTACTCTTGCTCGCGCTGTGAGTTCCGCGCGGAGGGCTTTGCGGCGCTGGAGGCGCACCTGCGCGCGGCTCACGGCGGCGCGGGCGCGCTGCTGGCCGTGCCGCGGGCTCCGCAGGCGCCGCTCACCATGCAGCCGTTCGTGGTGGAGGAGGCGGGCGGCGCGCTGAGCCTGGTGCCGGCGCTGGTGTTCCTGCCGGTGCGGCGGCGCGCCACTCGCCGCGCCACCGTGACGCTGACGCTGACGCCGGCCTAGCCGCTGACGTCGGCTCGGCTGCCGGACGCGGCGCGCGCGCGCGGCTCGCGACTACACCGCCGCGTGCGCGCGCCTACGATCGCTGAACTGTACTAACTACATTTAACGCTGTGTGCCTTCAAGCGATTGCTGAAATATTATGAGACGTAATTTGTAAAGGGAGAAGCTGCTGCGGCCGCCCGCTCGAGCGCCACACCGCGCGGCGGCCCCCGGCCTCTTTTTTGTCAGAGTCTAACTTCATATATTGAGAATTATATTGAACGGGTGATATATGAAACGTTGCCGCTTATAAATTCGATTATTTATTATTATCTCCTCGATGTTCCGTCGGGTCGGTCCGAGACGAGTTTATGAAACGTCGATTTCGATCGGGAGAAGAAATACACCCTAGGAGTAATTATTATTTAAAGGTATTTTATCGGTGAGTGTGCACTCACGATAGCGTCGTAGTACCGGTGCGATGTTGATCACTGAGGAGCGCGCCGGCAGACGCGACACCTGGGCGCCGCCCGCGCGGGCGAGGGCCGACGCGCGGGCGCTCGGCGCGAGCGCAGCTCCCCCACTGTACGAGCGCATGCCACGTAGTACTACGACAACCGCTCTACCTCACGACGTTAGTTTTTATATTAGCTGTTATTGTATAAATTATATTTTGGAGTTACAATAAAGTACAAATATAGTTAGCGCGTTACTACGCGGCGCTGGACGGAGGCCGCGCGCCATGTTAGCTACTCGATACTATTTATTGTTGTCTACGAGTGACTTAAAGCACAAAGATACGTACTATTGGGCAGTGATCAACATTAAACATAATTTAGTATTAAATTTGATTAGATATGTGGTCGTGGGGCTCGGTCAGACGGGTTTTGTTGTGTAACACACCAATATTTATATACGGGTCATTGTTTGGGGCGCGCGCGGGCTGAGCTTGGCGCGCCCGCCGGATCGCCCCGCTGCATTATACTTATTTGTATTGTAATCGTAAACATAATGTGTTACTGCTGCCGCCGCACGCGCCGCTCCGCTCTGCACGAATATTAAACAGTTACAAACCGCTTTAAAAAATAATATTTTGAACACAGGATTTTGAGATGTACATTTTTAATAGTTATATTTACAGCCATTAAAAAGACTGAACATTAAACAAAATCATGGCTACTGCAGGGCGGAGTGGGGTGGGCGTCGCTTAAATATTATTATCTTGTTAATCAAGACTTATTTGATGGGTAAAATGGTAACAAAGTTTGTTTAAATAATTCATTATTGGTAGATCAGTGTGGAGGTTAGCTTGTACAAACCATGCAGCTTCTAAAGAAAGTTCCTATGTATGTACGTAAGTTGTAATTTAAATTTAAAGAAACTAGAGGTCGCTCTCGTACCGGCTCCGGATAGGGTAAGCGACACCTGATTGTTAAGATAATAATTGTGATTTTGGATCAGGGTAAGCCTTATGAGGAAATAGAGTAACTACGCTTATAGTCCTTATGTCATGGTTGCGTAATCCAATGAATCGTAATCAGAAATGATGATGAAATTGAAAATTATAAATTAAAAAATAAAAAATCATTTTCATTTTTGGATTAACTAAAAATGGAAAATTATTCTCATTTTTGTGTTAACTAACTAAAATAAAGAATGATAAAAAATATTTGAAATAATATTCTGTTTTTCGAAGAATATTCTTGTTGTTGACAACGAATTTCCAAGACGCCTAATTTAATATATTTTCAAAAGTTCCTACTTAAAGCTAAAACTAAATTCCTACTCCAAAACGTCAAAATTAGGCATAGAATTCAAAATAAGGACATTTAAATTATTTTGAAGATCCACCTTCCTATTAGTCTTCCTGGATGCAGAGCCAAACGAGACCTTACACGGAGCCGAGACCTGGGCGCGCGATACAACAAATTATATTAATAACGTTTTAAATAATAACAAATTAATACAATTGTACGCGTGGTAAGATCTCCTGTCATCGTCCATTTTCTATGAGCATTCGTGGAACAATAGTAGAGAATGCCGGGTTTTTATTATATTTGGAGAATGGACGGTCACTTGGATCGATGTCATTGGATGTAGTGAAAAAAATGTATTAAAAAAATTGTGTTCGAGACGTTTCGTTTCCCCAAACGCGTTGTACTTGGTGTGGAGAAAAGCTTCAGGTTGGGGACGTAGCCAAGATAGGAAATATAGGTGATTTCCCGTTATAATGTTGGTGGAAATTGCTTAGATATAAAATATTTATGTATTGTAACAAAAAATATTCACATATACGTATATTCAGTGCTAATCAAGTAGTAGGGGAAACATCTGATGACCCCGTAAGAGAATTTTATTATATTAGATGAGTTATATTACATGTATAGAATAAAATAGGCATTTACGGATAATATTTATGTATAGTTCTGAACTCAGAGATAGAACCAAAAGAACATACACAAAAAGTAGATTTACAGTTGTAGCTAGTGGAGTAATAGTACACTTGAAAAATGTTACTGTAGCAAAGAAAAATCAATCTCATCTACTTTTAGATATATATATTTACAAAATATATGTCATGTTATGTTAATGTTACAGTCATAAATACAGTAAGTAAACATAATTGAAAATTTTACAGTGATTACAAAAATCATTTTAATAATAACTAAGTACAATGATACAGATTTTAATTATGAGCAAACATTTTTAATGAGTCAATTAGATTTTTTAATTTCCTGAATGTACTATTTATTAGAAAAGTCAAATAAAAATGCAGAAAGATTAAATGAAAACCTCTATATTACTGGATATTTGGCAAACGCTAATTTGATTGTTTTTTAACCCCTTTTTGGGTTTTATTTGGGATATACAATAAGAATAGAAAATTCATAATTAAAAATACTGAGATGTTTTTTAAAAATCAGTTATTTTCACATGTAAATGTTTTTTATTTATCAAATGGTTGGTGCTAACAATTTTTGTTAGCTCGCTGCTCTCGACCGAGACTAAAATGTAAGAAAAATATGTATAATATCAAGTTTTTGTAAAATGTGTGTACAGACACGATGTTTGTCCGTCTGTCTCATCTTAGCTACGTCCGCAATGTAACAATAGTACAAATTTGTTAACCAAGTGTGTAAGGTATCGGAGTTTGGTAAACAAATAATAAAAACAGTACAAATTAATTATTAAGTGTAGCTGAGAGGTTTACAGGAGTGATATTAATAGTTAACAATAATTCACTCAAGTACAACGCTTAGAAGCAGGCAATACAGTCGCACGATATCCAAAATAATAATGTGTATTATTAATAGATTTGCTGTTAAGTATTATTGTTATTGCAAAAAAAAATAATTGAGAATTTTTTTATTTAATAATTTTAATAATTTAAGACACGTGACAAATAAAATAAACTTACTAAACATATAAAAAAAAATGATAAAATTCTTAACCAACGTTCATGAATCACCTAAAAATGTTAATAAAATCTAACTTCTATTCAGTACTTTACTAGAAAATAAATACTTATTAACAGGTTCACCGCCGGGCCAAAACTGTTGAAGGTCAAACCTCCACTAGCGTAGGTCACCGGTGACCTACGCGGCGGTTAATGTGTTAAAAATACCAAAGTACACACCTAACTGCGTGATTAAACTATTTATGAAATAACACGAAAATAATAAAGATTTTCAAAATAAAAATCCATCTTAAAAAATATTTTTTTTGCAATAATAGTAATAGTTGTGTTCCTAAGTTAATATAGATAGTATTTAATATAACAAGTGGACAAATGTTTTCATGGTTCATTTCAGATCAAAGTTTTAATATTTTGTGAAGATCTGAGATAAATCCCTGTTGACTTTGTTTATCATTTTGTCAATTTCAAATATTTAAGAGGTTTATTATTAAAAAAAATATTTGATGTTGACAGAAACGTTATGATCTCTATACAAAAGTTCCTTCATTCCAAATAATATGTAATTTGTTCTAGTCGTTCCTATATTTAATTTTAAATATTATAAGTGCGACTGTATTTTGTAAAACGTGAAAATAAGTTTTCGAGTTATATAAAAAACTGTGTTGTTTCTAGTCAAATTATTTTATAAAAAATTTTACTAATGTGGACGGCCATTTGTTGGAAAATATAAAAAAATATATATTTAGGGAATTACAATATATAAAATTGGAGGAGAACCTACGCGATTAATTTTCAATTTAAATTGCAATAGCGGTTTAAAGACCTCTGGCGTCCACATTGGATAAAATTATATTTTAAAATATATAAAGAGAATTATATTCTGGCTTTAGGAGAAAGCCAAACCTTATGCCACAACCATTTTGTAGAACTTATTATTATTAACCCTACATATATCTTTCCAGTCTCACAATTTACAAAATTATTATTTTTTTAAATAGCAATAAAAATAAAAATACAGTAACGTAAAATGACTACAAGGAAAACGTTCAGATCAAATATTTCTGGTAAAATTTCAACAAATAAAATTGACAGGTTGATTGAACCTTGTTCTGAGTAGTAAGGGCTACATTGTGGTTTGCGGTCGGTATATGTTCCTAGCTCCGTCTGTTTGTTATGTATTTGTTTTCCATTAATTACTACGAAGCATTTCTACCGTATTCAATAAATTAAATATACAAATAAAGGTTGAGTTTTATTTGTTTTGTCCTTATTCATCAAATGGTAAACCTGCAGTCATCATAACGCGAATCCTACGCATAAGACATGTATTCTAGTAAGACAATTTTGTCAAGGTCCTTTGAATTTCGAGGTAATTGCACTACTAAGTAAACGCTATAATTATTAGTACAATATTGATCTTTATTGTTCTAACAATAGAGTATTTATTTACATTGTAAGACGGATATACAAATCTCGCACCGGCCATCGAAGACCCGCTCGGTCTATCGAGCGAACGACCATCAAAGACGGCGGCCGGCGCGGCGGCGCGGTATACCGATGGACATCTTTCGGTGTAAAAGGGTACAAGAATTCACGCTCATCTCATTTACGCATCATCTCGCCGCCGCGCCGGTGTAAAACCACCATAACAGATTGTCGGCAGAATTGAATGCTGCTAAAATGAAAAAAGGCTTCAAGTAGTATACTTATCTAATATATCTATTTTGGGATGGCCCAGAGGTTAAGGCGCTCGCCTGTCATGTAAAAAGAATCCTGGACATGTAATTAAAGTAAGTCTGAAATCGTCTTGAGCAAGGTGATCCAATTAACTTACTCCTCCGCTATTTTTTTCTGATTAAATTCGTTGCGGGACCCAAGACAGTTAATCGTTTCTCTGGGACTCGTCGAGCTTCATTGCCTCGGCGCTTTTCTGGTGGTCTCCACTGTTGATTCTGGCTTTCAGGAGTTGCAGTGGGTGGGAACAGTTTGGCGGCCTTGTCTCTATGAGAAAAGGCTTTGCCCTGCAGAAGGGCATTAACAGGGTGGTAGGTATTATTATTTTATTATATTAATATTAATAATAGGTTCGATAATTTTACAGCATAAAAATCTAATCGAAACTAAAAAAAAGCTGCTAAAACCATTCAGCGATATAATCTATAAATAAATCACACAAGTACAACCCTAACTTAAAAAGCAAAAAAAAATCTCCACCAAAAATAGTCTTAATTAAAGATTATATCCGCGTCAACTGTCAGCTTTAGATTAATAAAAAAAAACTTCACAAAAATCCGCGTTTTTTGTAAAAAAATCGACATCCATTAAAAATCGCGACGATCGAGGGTTGCTCGGTGTCGCATCTGTCAAACTTATCGTAGGGGAAATGCAGTGAAATTGTTGAAAAATGGGTTAAATGTTAAAAAAAAAAATGGCAAAACATGAGCAGGCGAGGGGTTAAGCTGACAGTGTCAACATTACACGGGAGTTAACCCGTCGGTCGCGGGCGACACGCTTCGTTGTCGTTTGAACTGGATTTTGAGACTTTTTTGTTGAATTGCAATATTTTTATAGTTTTTTTTTATTCAGTTCATAAAGTCTCTTCATAGCTGTCTCTTGTTCCCTCGTGTATTGATAGGTAATAGTTTGCTGGTTTCCGTTTTCTATAAATAATAATACCAGCCTATTCTTGTGCCACTGCAAGGCAAAGGCCTCTTCTCATACAGAGAAGGCACGAGCATTGATCACTACGTTCGCTCAAGGCGGATTGGCGATTTCACACATATATTAATTATAAGTCAAGGTCATGTCAGAGGCCCTTGAGGCGGTTTAGAAACTCTGACACTAAGCGTGTGAGGGGTCGTTAAAACCTTGCTGCCCACACGATAAAGAAAGAAGAAGAAGAAGAGTCAAGGTGTCAGAGTTTCTAAACCGCCTCAAGGGCCTCTGACATGGTTTGAATGGAACAGTAAGTCCAGGTTTCCTCACGATGTTTTTCTTCACCGTTGTCAGTGATGTCCAAGATTTTGGAAAGTACAGTCAGCAAAACAGATAGGTATGCAGGGTCGTCAGATATAGTTGAAGTTTTCTAAGAATCCGATAGATGTCTTTGACTGAAACAACTTAAATAAAGAACTATTTATTATCTACGTTTTAAATTAAATTATATTCGAAAACATCAATCGGTTTCTAAGAAAACTTCAAAGTATATCTGACGACCCTGCATACCTAACTGTTTTGCTGTGTGTACATAAGATATAGAAAAAGTCGCATTGGTACTGTACCCGGTTGCGAACCCCCAGCCTCGGCATGTGAGGTGGATGCCTAAACCACTGCCATCACGACGTTTAATATAAGGTAAAAATTTAAACGAATTACTAATACAGAATTACAAAATTGATTCCTGTTAATTGAACACGAGAAAATTAATTGTTTCTTGTAATTGGTTTATCTTCCCATGTGTCAGTGTTATTATATATTCACAATAATGTATAGAATTATTCATTTTATAAGTAATTTTTAAATAATATTTAGTGACGCAATTGTATGAGTTTGCTTTGTTGATATTTACAGGTACTGTAAATAAGTGCGTGACCTAAATGAATCATACTTAGTTTACTTAATTGAAAGTAGTTAGTACTACCGAATCTAACTTTGATATTGCTTGCAGGGCTCTAATTACATATTAAGTGAAACGAGTAAACGGACTTATTCTTGTATTGAAAATACTTACTTTTGATTCTATGCTCACAGCTGAGCGGTCGACCAAACAATTGTCTTTTTGTTTAGATTAAACGTAGTGATTTATATACTCTGTGGTTTAGATATAAATAAACCTCTTCGTTTATTTTTTCTTGATTCAAATTCCAAAAATGATTTTGTCAAGTTTAGAATAATTTCAGCCAGGTTGTTTTGGCAAGCAACCTACACGGTACCTACTGAATCTATGGCAAGGGCGGATCCAGGAGGGGGGGAGTCATGGGGGTCATGACGCCCCCCTGAGCTAACTATTTTCTTTTAATTAGAATTATTATTGTACTTAATCGAAAAGGAGCCTGTCTTGACTAGACCTTTTTATACGACTTGAAGGCTGGGTCCTCCCTTGATCTATGGTAAAAGCATGTGTCACGACGTCACTTCCTCCTGTATACACACACTCATCGCCAGCGCCATTTACTAGTGCTGTTGTTAACATAAACATAATGACGTTAGTACCACATGAGTCGTCGTTGCGAGGACATTATCAGTACAAGCCTAGCCTTTAATGACGTTCTTCTGCGGTTTGTCATCGTCATTCAGTCTTATGATAAACAGCGGGCAGGCAGCAGGTGTGCCTACCTGCGTACCAATCATGCGTCAAGCGAATACCGGGCGAATTAATTCCGAAGATTTTTATTTCAAAATTTGAATTTCCTTCACCGATGTCAGTGATAATAATTATCCAAGATAAACTAAGAAATCGCTTAAATATATACATAATAATTTTGCCGCATTCAGTTTAATTATACTTATACATAATATGTTAAACGATATTAATTAAAAAACCCAATTCATTTTTATCAAATCTGTCGCCCGTATGTCGCCAGATCAGAATCAATCTCTACCTACATCCTCATTTATTTTTATTAAAAAATAACAATAGGTGTGCGATCAATCACACGACTTCACTCCGACACGCGGCCCTACGACCTTTTTATTTACAAAACAGTAAAAAATACAATTTTTTCCCAAAAAAAATGTAATTTCACAAATCTGCCGCGAAAAAGTTCTCTAAATCATTTTATAAAAAGCTATTGTGATTTTTAAACCCTTGCTTTTTTAGGAAAAAAGAGACATGCGCGAGCCACGCTTTTATATTTGGGAAAAAAACTTTTAATTCACTAAAGCACAGTGACCTACATATATTTTTCCCTATTTCTGTAAAAGCACCCTTTTATTACTCGTTTTTTTTTGCTTAATTGAATTCAATCCTTCGGAAAAAAGGGTTGGGTAAATTCCCTGTAATTTAGTTTTTTTTTGCAAGTTTTACTTCGCGCCAAAAATTATGCGCGCTGTCAAAATTTCGCGCCATTACGTTCGGACATCTGCCGAGAAAAAAAGTTAACAATGCAAATAGGGGAAATACGACATTTTTAGGGGAATTTTGTCGTTTTCGTGTGCAAAATGGAGAAATGCATTTAAACTATACGGAACGATGTCCCCTCATTTCAATATTAATGTCCGAGTATTTCTTTTTTAAGTCAAATTAAGCGATATGTAAATATCGTAGAGTTCAAAATCGTGTGGCAATATTTTTTTAATGTATTTTATGGCTTTGGATTTTTATTATTTATGGATTTTATGGGTGTTGTTCAAAGATTTAATGTTAAGTAAATTATTATTGGAAATGTCAACTAGGTAAATAAAATTGTTAATTGAAAATTGCGATTTTTGCAATAAGATTTATAAAAGTTTACTTTGCTACATATATTTATAAGGTGTAGTGCAGTTAGATCTTAAACTTTACTTTGAAAGGAATTTACAGTGCACATTTAGGTAAATTATTTAGGTGTAGGTACAAAATAAAAATTAGAAAGAGTTCCAATAACGTAGATAGTTAATTCCGGTACAAAAACCCGCGTCAACGGGTAACGATACTAAAGGAAGGAAAAGTAAATAAAACAGCTTGTTAGTGACTTAGTGCACATTGTATTATATAAGACATCATGCGTCGTAGTACATGAAGTCCATGAGCAAGGTGGCCGCCAGGAGCAGGCCCTTCTCCTCCACCGTCAGGTTGCTCTCGAATGCTACGCCGAAGCTGGAAGAAACGTCGTGGAAATATAGCAGAGACCTTGGTCCGAGACCCGGGACATTGACCCCTGGAGATCTTAGGTCGAGACTCGAGGAACCGACCCGTAGAGGTCTAAGGTCGGATCCCGAGAGACTGACCTCAGGATGCCTTATAAGTATACATTACTAGTAGGCATTAAGTCCGACTTTGTACTTTTATTGTTGCATAAATATAAACAATCACGCCTGTAATCCCCAAAGAGTTAGGCAGAGGTGTACCCATTAGTACACCCACATTTCGCCTTAATAGGTGGCGAGCCTATTGCCATAAACCGCGCACAAATGCAGACTCCGAAGCTGCTACTGAGAAATTCCTGATGGAAAATCCCAATAATACTTTTCCAAGACCTAAAATAAAATAAATTTATAAAACGGCGATGAACGGGGTAACTTGTGGTTGAAAGAAAATGGGGGATTTTGATGCCTCTTCTTAAATATACTAGCTGAGTTTTAATTTACTAAGTGTTAAGGTATAGAACAGTTTGATTTATTATTTACATATATTTGTAGAATTAGTCCTACAGTAAAAGTAGTTCATATCACAAAAAGAATACTATGTAATAACAGACTCCTAGGTTTCTGAATTTAACTGGTATTTTTCGTTTAAGCAATCACAAGAGAATTAGATCTTGATTAAACTAAATCTAGATTCTTATACATTAGAACGGAAAGAGCAACTAACTTATCCTGAACAGGTGCGAAGAACAGCGCATGCTTGAGCCCCTGCCAGCGCTTGCAGGTGGCGCCAACTGGTGTGCCGTCTGCTCGCATGATCTCGAACTGAACGTCACAGAAGCAGCTGAGCGTCATGAATGGACCTGGAGGGAAGGTGGAGTTCCAAAATATAAGTTTGTTGTGAAGACTTTCAAATGATGGTAGAAAAAAAATTACTGCGCTCCAGTTTTAAAAGTGCCGAAGGAGTGAGTTGCTGTCTGTATTTTTGTCTGTTCGTCTGTCACATGGCTGTATCTTTGGAACCGTAATAGGTAGACACTTGAAATTTTCACAGAGTGTGTAGGTATTACTATGTTTGCTATAACAACAAATAATAATAACATGTTTTTTTTGTATCTAGTGTTAAATATTGCACAGTAGTACGAAATTCTTCGTGTGCAAGTCCGACTTACACTTAGACGGATTTTGATCCTTTTTTTTAAAATCCTGAAGTCTCCTGAATTTACTACTAACACGAACAATGAGCAGTGAATGAACGATGAATGATGGTTAGTATAGCTTTAACTTCTTCATCATACTCTTGATAAAGAAAACAATTACGTGACAGCAGCATAGAATATCTTCCTTCAAGATTTTTTTTTTCCAATCTATCAACTCACCGCGAATCCAGAACTTGTGATCACCATTTGCATTCTTAACGAGATAGATCGGTTTGACAGCGGACCACTGCTGCTCCACGCTGCCGAGCAGCTGTTCAGGGGGTGAGTAGACCTCCAGGCGTTGCAGCTGGCACGGGAGGACGCGGCTCGTGCAGGCGTAGGGCCGCTGTATCCTCATGACCTCTGACCCCTGGGTGTTTGTGACGGTGAGCTGCAGGGGACGCAGACCGTAGCAGAAGTAGCCTGCCCACCAGCTGCTTGTGATGACACAGAAAGCATAACGCAACAATTGGAAACGTAACAATATTAACTACAGGTCATATTGGAGACTAGCCGAGTTGCACTCCCTTTTCCTGTCTCTCATAGATCGATGAGACGGTAAGTCAAGAGTCCGACACGACCGGGAAGAGATCAGGCGCAGGACCAGATCAGGACCCAGGAGCAGATAGTTTTAACCATTGGTCCTACGCTGTGCTTTCCGTGGCACGGAATATGTATGGTAATATTTAGGCATATTTAAATGCATAGATTGCATAGGTTCTTTTAGATCTGTGAGCGTGCGTAAAATAGAAAAGTATACGTAACAATAGTGTAAATCTGTGTCTGTGGTATTTTACATGAAATCTTGCTTTCCTATTGTAAGTAAAAATCATGTACTCCAACCTAACTTACCTGTTTTCCTCTTCAATGGTATAAACCAAGTTCTCATCTGATGTCCTGACCATGTATCTGTTCCTTTTTCCTTTGAGGAATATCACGTTCCTCACTCGGAGTTTCTTCGTGATGAGCAGCCGATCTAGTGGCAATAGGTCGTGGAGTAAGTGCAGGTCTGGTGCCGTTGGCTAGAATGGGGAACTTTGTTATAGTGATAAGGTAGGATTTATGGGTTTCTGTTGTACCTTCTCTGTGACATAAGCTAGCTCCACTGTCGGTCTTGTCCTGCGAAAAGACTACTATAGTGCAGGCCGGCCCAGTGAATTTTTTTTAAAAATTCAATGAAAAAAAAACTGTCTAATTTTGTAGAACTTTATGAATTAAAAATGAAAGATAATTAAGTAAATGAAATTTATTTTGAAATTTACTTTTTAAAATTTTTGTCTTTCAAGTGATTAGAAATGAGCGCGAAATCAAAAGTGCATTTCTCTCTGGGCCACCCTGTTTATCTCTCGCGTCAGACCGATTTGTCTTCAGCAGTTCACTATCTAAACATAAAGTTTAATTTAAAGGATAAAAATGTTTTTTTATTTTCAAATAATTAAAAAAACAACAACATGATATTCATAGTGTCGAGGTCATTTTCGAGTTTTGTTGACACAATTGATAATTTTCCGTTTTTGGTTCTAATAAATTGATTGTACTACCAAAACCAAACTTCTTACGTTGCGGGAAAACTAAAATAAATAAAATATTTACTTAAAATTATTTCTATGTAAAAAGATTGGCAATCTCTTGAAGTCTAAATACAAAAATTCTTTCACTTATTACAAAGCTACACAATTGCCAAATGCAATAGGCTATGTTATAATTGCGCACACGTCTTCCACACGAACTAATCCAAGGGCAGAAGTTACTCAATTTTAAAGTAAAATTAAATGATACATTCCTATATTTAGATCGCGAGATGAACAGTAATGTTTGTTCTGACGTCAATACTTGACAGGGACGACTTAGGTGCTTACCTTATTTTAAATATTTATAACCACATCCTATACCTACATTACCTACTTACTGACGCAAATGATTGATAAAGGAACCAATTTGAAATGAAGGAAACGGGAATCCCTTTCTGTACCGTCAAAGACGAGAATAGCTCATGTCGTGGTACCTAATATTAAACCTCAGGGTCCCGAGATATATCTCTAATATTAGGTAAAAAGAGGAAAGATTTTTTTGTTTGTTCTTACAAAATGGGTTCTAAAACTACTGGAACGATTTTAAACATTTTTTTACCAATACAAAGCTTAATTATCAGGAAGTAACATAGACTATAAATGAAATCTTTAAAACAAATACAAGAAAACATAACCAAGAAGTATACTGTCTAATCTGGATCGCATGTTATAGCGAGAAGTCTATGATAGCCGGATTCATGAGAGGTAGTTTAACATCACGACCCACGGGAGGTGAGCAGTAACGTGTGAAACCATGGGGTACAGCTAGTAATTATTAAGAATAATAAGAAATATTATGAGGGAAAAGGGTATTTCTAATTTAAAAAACGTTACATTACGTTAACTACGCGCGTTCGTGCTTAGGGACTCAGAATTCAGATAAAAATCTTATGACAGCTACTTGTTAAAATCATCCTACCATGCATTAAGTGCTTTTTAGAGCTTGATTCCATTAATCATTAAGGTCTAAGGTCTACAACCCGGCTTCATCCACTGCTGGATGTAGACCTCTTCCCCACCTTCCTGTTCCTGCCTCATCCAAGTTGTATACCAGGCTGCAATGCCAAGGTTTAGCTAGGCCATCCATCTCTTAAATCTAAAGTCTAGAAGCCCCAAGGTCTACAACGAAGCCCTAAATCAGGGCTAAATCGTAATCTTTGAAAGACATTAAACTGTACCTCACTGGTTTCTAAAGCCACATCTGGTACAACTTCCTCAACCAGAGGAGCCTTTACTATTTCAGAGAGCCCATGGGGCGGAATCGGGGTCGTATGCGCCATCATCATTATATGCTTGGCTCGATTTTAATACATATTCGTTCTGTGTTCTTTTAGTTTTCGTCAATGGTCAAATGTGTTAAACGTCAATGTCAGGAGCATGTGTAGAGCATAGACTAGGGGTGGTGGAAGTAGGTCTGAGACCTCAAAGGAGAAGGTGGCGTTTGTATCGGAGCAATGATATGATCAAGGTTTTGCTTAGGGCGAGGACACTTTACTATGGCGCGGTGCCACCACCATGAAACGCTTTGCGCCGTGAGTGGTGCCGCAGCACGGGGCTGTGTACGCTGCGCCGCGCCGGCTCATGGTAGCAACCGTCGGTTCAAACGTGTACTCAAACTTGCAGTTCTTGTGCCGCGAAAGACGTATTCTTCTCCTGTAATGTGTGCTAAGATGATGAATGAAGTAAAACGGAATCAAAGATCTCTAAGGTATGGGTCAAGGTGCGCTACTTGCTGGCGGCGGCAGAAATGTATTTTCTGCAACAAAAACACATCAAATGCCGAAAGCTGAAAGTATTAGGACAGAAGCCAGTTTTCCTACAACCAGAAAATTTGTGTCACAGGCATATACGTACCTGGCCGCACTGCCTGCATGACATTGCAGATGCAAAGGTTATTTTGAGCATTTTATTATAATTTAGCTAAATATTAAATATCTACACCTCACTAAAAAAAATGTGGCCAAATCGGTCAGTTTTCAAAGTATTACAATTAAACCAACCCCTATAAAATATTTTCAATGCATTTTATCGATTCCCGCGGTACCCATAAACTAAAATAGCAGTTAACATGATCCGAATTCATGCAAATGTCAGGATTATTATTACGAATGGGGGAATTCATTTAAATTTTTGTGTAAAAAAACTGGGAAACTGTATCGCTTTTATCAATCGGGTGCAACAAACAATATAGGCTATTTACAATGGGGCATAAGGTGACCATAAGGCTGGGGGGTACAAGGAATGTCTATTACCCGGAATTAAGCAAGCTTTGCAAAATTTTCTACTGATTTGCTTATGACGAAGGGACTCTAGCATAAAACTCTCGACGGGGCCATCTTGGGCCGATTTTCATCAAACATAGCTAAGAACACCACGACTAACTCACCATTCAAACAAAAAAAAAACAAAATCAAAATCGGTTCATCTTTTTAGGAGCTACGATGCCACAGTCAAACAAACACACAGACTCATCAAACTTAGGTATAACACCCCGTCGTTTTTGCTTCGGGGGTTAAAAAACAGTTTTTAAGCCATACAGTTAAAAAATAATCATAATCACTAATGGTATAGGTACTTCTATCAAAATGAACATACCCAAATAAAATTGTCTCCTATTTTTCTTTAATTTTGAATCTATTGTAATCATAATTTGAGGATGTTCATTGAACTGTTATCGCTGAATAGTTATGAAGCTTTTATAAAAAGTCTGTAAAAATATTTTTTAAACGTATAATTTTCTTTTTATAGGCAGGATAGGGCAAACTGATTTTGTAAAATACTTAATGTATCTAATATAAAAATATCCAAATATATGCAAGTTGCATGGTCACCGCGCTTTTTAATGGCGCACGCGCCGGCCGCGCACCATTTTATGCAAAAACGCAAATTTCGTTCGAAATTTGAAACGCTCCATTGTATTGCCAGCTTGAATGAATAAAAATAATTGTTGCCAAGTTCAATTTTTGGGGGAAATACGTTTTGCGCAGGTCTCGTCTATTGTGTGCGCAAGAGTGTGCCGAATAGAATTAACGATAGTTTTTATGCAAGCGACATTTTGAATTAATAAGGGTTTTTGCATGGTCAAACTGCGTATTGATTATATGGAGAAGGCGCGCGGGGTGCGGGGCGCGGGGGGCGTACGGGATGTAGGGCACTGTTGTACTAGGTCAGTTTTACTCTGTAATTTTTATTTTTGTAAGAAGTTAGTAAAGTTATGTACCTACATATAGAAATACACACATCAAAAGTGTCTAGGGATCAACATCCCTAATCAATGTTAGGGATGTTGATCCCTAGACACTTTTGATGTGTATATTTACATGCCACTAGCTTCCGCCCACTTCGTCTGCGTTAAAGTTACCTAATTAATTATCCAACGGGAACCGTTTTTCTTTTTCGGGATAAAAAGTAGCCTTTACACATGCTCTAGACTATAATCTATCTCTGTGCCCCAGATGACGAGCATCCATCCATAGTAGGATAGGATTCAGTGTTTTGTCATTAACTAACTATTAAGTTTTAAGTAACTACATAGTATATTTATACTTAGTAGGTTTTAGTCAACTAATATTCTGGATGTGGTGCTCAAAAGTCTGACAGCCAGTCTTACCAAGGGGTATCGTACAGGGATTGAAAACGGTTCCAAAATACCGGTAAAATACCGGTATTTTCGGGTTCCGGTACCTGTACCGGAACAGGAACCAGAACCTAAATTGGAACCTTTGAGAACCTTTATTTTACCGGTTCTTAGGCAAAGCGAGTATAAACTTGTTTTTTGATGTGCGGTCGGGTGACCGGCGCGGTGCAGCGCGCGGCACCAATACAATTGTGATTTCAAATCACATTTGTATTGGTGTTTGGTAGATCTTCTGTTACCAACGCGCGCGCCACTCGCTCGTGTAAACTCGTGTTCCTATTGAAAATTATTGTTTTAAAATCACGTATTAAATCACGTATTACGTACCTATTTGATTGGCTTGGTTTGTGTGTATTTGTAAATTAGTTGTAATATATTAGTGTAATAGGTAGGTAAAATACTTATTAGTTAGTATAATAATCTATTTTATGAAGAAGACGTTACTTTCAATTATTAATACTTAAAAAACTGCCAATGGACCGAAATAAGTCGAATTTCGTCTATAAATATTTTATATATCGACGGTTGAAAGGCTAATTGGTCTAAGCGACATTTTTTGCAATATTGAGTTATATACATATTCGGAATCAGCAAATTTTTCTCCGTCGTTTGAGTCAGGTTTAAAAATTTTTTGACTACTTTTTGGCGTTTAGCACCCACTGCAAAACAGGCCTCATTTCTAGACTCATTGATCTATACGACACAAAACTAGACTTTGAGGAATCGATGACTTATCTTACTAATCGATGATCTATTTTGATTTTTCGAATTTTTATAACGTGTGTCGATTAAAGCATTTGGCTTTTTCGCCATAGTTGTGGTTATGTCGTTAGGCCCATTTTGCATTCAACTACTTTAAAAAACCGTGTTGCTTGAACCATTTTGCATTAAGTTATGTTGATTAACTATGTCTCTTGTCTTGATCCATTTAGCCTCTATTAAGGATAATGAGTAATATCACTTCGGCTATTTTAACCTAACTATCTCATTAGTGTTTTGGCCGTTGAAACATTTTGATTTAATTCATTATTTGTAAAATTGGCATTTCCATCTTTTTATCAAATCGGTTTTAATACATAGGCCCTCCAATAAATTAATGAGATTAGCTACTACTAGTAGTATCGCCACGGAATACATTGAACTTTAGCATCACTTTGTAAATAAAACAACAAGTATTTAATTATAATTTATTCAAAATCAGTCTTCAACATGGACTTACCTAATTTAAATCAGTAGGTAAGTAACAATCAAACATTCAAATTAAAAAAACTTCATCAACTTGTGATAAATCAGAAGTAGAAAAAAATAACAATCTTGTCAGAAAACAAACAAAACTTAACATTCTTTATCAAACAACAATAGAAAATCGACATTCTTTAGAAGAAAAAACCAAACAATTATAGATTATTATTATAAATAATAAATCATCAAAAAGCAAAAAGAAAGAAAATGTAACATTCATTATAATTAAAACAAAATTTTAAATGTAACGATGACCTTAAGCTTCTGTCTCATCTTCAATATCTGTATAGATCTATCAGAACATCCCAATGCGGTGCGGAAAGTTAGTGTATTCTAGGTGTAAATTTTTGGGAATAACCTCTGTATCACACAGCTTTTTAAGATCTTTGTATTTGGCCGTAGTTATAGGCAAAGACGTTTTATACTTCTGCTGCACTACCTTTGGTCTTGAAATTATGGCTATAGAATCGGTCTCAGCATCTTTATCTACGCTGTATTTGACAGTCATGACATTGGGTGACGACTTTTTGAATGTCGCCACCCGAATCTTACTAATCTTTCCGGTTAAATTGCCTTTAAAATACTTTTTCTTTACTTTCTTCACTTTTCTTCTTAATTCATAAAGTCGTTGTGCGTAAGAGTTTCTACGTAATATGGGCCGGGATCTTTACGAGCCAACTGAAAAACAGTTGGCCACTGCGACGTTGCCCATATTATAGTATTTCTAACAGAATTTTCAATTGCGGCATGGATACTATCGACAGTCATTTCCGTATGCCCTGGAAGCAGATAATTCATTTGTATGGTTTCAATGTGTTTTGTTTCAAGTAGTGCGCTATATATGGCGGCTAAAACTATTTTGTTTTTATTATGTCCTGGGCATGAGTCTGAATAAAGAATTAAAGTTACCGAACCACGTGAATCGACTTCAGCTACATACTTTCGTAAGATTGTAGCTATTTCATTGCTTCCTCTTCTTACTTCGGTTTCTCCCCACGTATAACAAAAGGTACCACTTTCGTAAAAACAGGTTGTACACTGTAAATTTTCTTGTATAAAATAGGTGTTCAGTACCTTTAGTAGATCGTCTTGCCTTTTGTAATCGATCTTGCTTAGTTCACGGTGAAAAGCTAATCTATCTTTTGATGCCTTTTTTTCCTTTAAATGATTTTAAAAAATTCAAAAAGGCATCAAATGATAGATTAGGTTTTTACCGTGAACTAAGCAAGAAGAATAACGCAATGCTTTGTACGCCAGGGTGTCACCACTGTGTGGACCGCCCGGAGGACACGGTGGAGCATACGGTGCAGGTCTGCCCCGCTTGGGAGGAGCACCGCCGTGTGTAAGGACACGGCGGTGCTCCTCTGGAGGCGATAGGCGGCGGCGACCTCTCGCGTCCGGACCTGGTTCAGGCCATGCTCCGGAGCGAGAGGGAATGGGATGCAGGCACCTCTTCTGCGAAGCAGTAATGCTAGCGAAGGAGGAGGCGGGCCGCGTGAGGAAGAGAACTTCCTCCACCTCACGCCCCAGCCGCCGCGGGAGACGCCCAGGGCGTCGGACGTCGAGAGACGACATCCGGCCACCGTAGGCGCGGGCTTGCGGACGGCGAGTATTAGGTAGCTCGCCGTCCGATCAAGCTCCAGGCCCGGGTCGAACGGGGCCGCTGCAATCGCGGCGGTAAGACCCCTCTTTGAGGAGTGACTGGAGAGGCGCCACGACGTCCTCACCTTCCGGCTGACGCAGGTCCTCACCGGACACTGCTGTTTCGGGAGGTTCCTGTGTCGGATTGCACGGGAGGAAACGCCCGGATGTCACCACTGTGTGGACCGCCCGGAGGACACGGTGGAGCATACGGTGCAGGTCTGCCCCGCTTGGGCAGAGCACCGCCGTGTCCTCACGGAGGCGATAGGCGGCGGCGACCTCTCGCGTCCGGACCTGGTTCAGGCCATGCTCCGGGGCGAGAGGGAATGGGATGCAGTCACCTCCTTCTGCGAAACAGTTATGCTAGCGAAGGAGGAGGCGGGCCGCTTGAGGGAGAGAACATCCTCCACCTCACGCCCCAGCCGCCGCGGGAGACGCCCACCCAGGGCGTCGGACGTCGAGAGACGACATCTGGCCACCGTAGGCGCGGGCTTGCGGACGGCGAGTAATGGGTAGCTCGCCGTCCGATCAGGGACCATGCCCGGGTCGACGGCGCGTTCTGTTCGCGCGCGCCTCAAAGAGCTGTCAGCACAGGGACGGGGCCCCAATAGGGGCTAAATGCCTGCCGGGGTTGCGGGACGTCTTAACAGGATACCGTGGCCCCGGAACGTAAAGGGCAACAGAAGGAACAGGGTGGTTTTTTAGTCAGTAAAAGTCTGACAGTCCCTTCCGCCCTGGGAGGGCGGAAGGGACTGTCATTTGATCATTGATGAGTCATTTGATGATTTTTACCACCTAAAAGCGTTTTTCTACTTTAGGGTGGAGAACAGAGGGAGACTGGTCGTTACGAATTTACAAAAATATCTGGCAAATGATGGCGCTTATTCTGACCCATGATGGTTGGTTCTGAAATAAATCATAAAAGCAAAAATTGTTAGTAGGTACTTTATTATGTCGTGACCCCACAGGGGGTCGCATCCCATCATTTGAAAAACACTGCTGATCTAACTAATGGGAGTTTTCCACTTGCCGGCACGGCACCAGCCGCGGCACCGTGCACCGGACCGAAGCAAAAATGTATGAATATACATATTATATGGCATGTCTTTCCATTTGCCGGCGGCATCGGCGACGGCACGGCATTTTTGTTTCCCCGCAGCAGAGCCAGTGCCGGTGCCGTGTCAGTAAGTAGGAAAAAGGCCATTAGAACAAATATAAGTAAGTTTAAATTATCCTAATGGTTGAATGCAATACAATGACAAGTAAATACACCTATATATAAAAATACTTCATTTTAAAACATCTGACGATCATTTCAACCATGATACGTAGACCTAAAACCCCGTTCTATAAGTAAATAGGGATGGTGTTTGTCTTTAGGTATATCATGTTTAGGACGGAGCAAAACGGACGAAATATCTTGAGTTGTGAGTCCGTAAAATGTGTTCCTACTGTCCCTGCATTCGGTTAATACAAAAGTTCTGTTTGTGCCACACGGAGCGCGGCGACGCAAAAAGAGTTGACTGCTGACTAGGATTTCTGTATGAAACCGCATGCAGCGACTTTACGAACTCATCATAACTCGAAAAATTACGTTCGTTCGGCCTCACTTTAAAAAAGTATAAAGTAATAAGTACTAAGTTCATTGATAAATTAAAATTGAGGAATAAAAACGAGTGTACTTTAGACCACACGAATAAAGTTAAACTTCACGTAAACGCATATTTGTACTTACTTTTATTATCCATCTTGGCGACAATCTATGTAGTTGTAAAATTTCAACACACTTGTGATTATGTTGACAAACAAAGTAGACGCGGAAACATGAATGGCGGCAAAATGGCAAAACAACTTGCTATGTCTGGCTTGGCCGAGGCACGAACATCAATAAATTTCGGTTATTCAATCCCTGCTCCGAACACATCCCCTCTTCCGTAAGGAACCTTTAAATCGGATGACAAGGAACCGGTATAACATCATTCGATTTAAAGGTTCTTGGAACCGGTATATCGGAACCCAAACCGGAACCGATACCGGAACCGGAACCGTACCGAAAAGAGGAACCTTTATAAGAACCTAAATGAAGAACCAGAACCGAAATTGGTACCGGTTTTCAATCCCTGGTATCGTATACCCAGTTACTGGGTTGTGGAGGTCAGATAGGCAGTCGCTTCATGTAAAATACTGGTATTCAGCTGCATTCGGTTAGTTGGAAGCCGACCCCAACATGATTGGGAAAAGGCTAGGCAGATGATGATGATTCTCGATGTAGTGCAGGTATATACGTAACAATAAAAGACGAATAATACTCGTAAATTCATTGTTATTCACTTTTTGTACTTCAACATTTTTTAATCTCATACAATATTAAATAACATTCATACAATATAATCTTGTTTTCGTGTTTCGCTCGATTACGGCTCAACGCCTTAATAGGCGAATTTTAAGTTAATTTAAATTTATTTCATCTCAAAATCTTTAGCTATTTTGAGGTTTATCAATTAATATAATTGACATCGTTATTGCTTTAAGTCATAATTATTAATAGATTTTTGTTTGCTTTATTTTGAAATGAAATAAATGAATCAAAAATAATAATTTTGTCTCAATATTATGAAGACATAAGCACCTACATTTTAACAAAAATTATGTAGCTATTTAAAGATTTCTGTCAACAAAGTTTAAAAACATAATTACAATAAAAATAATAATTTATCTGAAAAATCTGTCTAAAATAAAGAAAAAAAAAACACAACACTAAATAATAAATAGTCGTTTAACTACACTATAGCGTCTATTTCGAGCGAAAAACATGATACATACATAAGGACATGCGCACGATCATAATAATATTATATTAACAAAAACGATCATTATTAACTAACAATAAGTGATTAAGTTCACTGATTCGCATCATCTCTTTCTTATATCATAAGGAAATATACATTTGTTCGTAATTCTTAACAACTGGAAATTATTGCCATTTTAAAAAATCGTACTTAAGAGTTTTTTTTTGCTCAATTATTTGAGATATTCTATAGATTTTTTTTTGGGAGGATGGTGCTGGCAACCCTTTCAGTGTGTTTTATTTATAGTCGGAGAACGACTAAGTTGACTATATCGACTATTATTATTTTTTATCAGAATTTATTAAATATTGCAGCTGTTTCACGAAATTGTCGATTTTTCAACTCAATGATAGTCGATCGATAGTCACACAGTCTTCAAAATATCATAATGTAATGAAATATGGTAAATTCATCATGAAAACTTAACATATACATAGTGTATTTCATAACCAGTGTTAGATTTTTAACAAAATCTATTTACATACATTTTTTTTAGAAAAAAAAATCAAGCTTTTTTCTACTAAATTGGCTAAAAAGCAAGGCACTTCGTGAAATATCCGCTAACTTTATTTTATACTAAAAAATAAAATAGTTTGTATAATATCTAAATAAATATCATCTAAAAATATAGTTTGTATCACATGATTTATTCTGTACAAAAAATATGGTCCTTTAGTTGTAATATCCCAGTTTCGTATAACATTAAAGTGTTTATCAAAAAATATAGCACCTCTATCTACAATAGTATATAATATAATACTTGTTTTATTATGTAATGTAAGTATGTAAGGCGATCTTGCCTTAAATCTTGGTCTTAAGACATTTTTGCATATTATTATTTTGTTTAATTATATAATTATGTCTTCTATTATTGTATATTTCACTTTTTTATTAATCTTTTAGGAATATTGGCCTAAATCTTCTTTACTGTATTTTATGTCGAATCTACAAAATAGATAGGTACCCCGGGTTTCTTAGAAACCGATGGATATCTTCGATTGAAACTTAACTTAATTAATAAACTGTTTATTATCTATTTTTTTAATTAAATTACGTTCAAAAACATCCAACGGTTTCTAAGAAAACTTCAAGTATATCTGACGATCCTGCATACCTGTCTCTTTTGTTGACTGTACTGAGGTTTTTGCTTCTCATAATAAAAAAGAATCCCATTTTACGTAGTAAAATGACAACTTTTCAAACCCAGTGGTATTCAAATCACGATGACTTATTTTGGAAGACTATGTTTAGGTGAATAGAAGACAAAACTGTAAAAAAACATTTATACAAGTTATAATATAAACCAGCTGCAGCAATTTACACTAAAAACATTTTTTTATATACAGTTTACTTTGCCACCGATTCTCAAACTTTACGGGCATTCCGCCCCCAAATATGGCGGTGTTTTGATCACGCCAGATAGACAATATTATGGCTATTCGTAATAAAGAAACGCTTTAAAATAAAAAGTATTTAATAATAACTATACAGTGAGTCGGTAACTACTCAATCACATTGTTCTAGAAAATAACCTAAACTAATAATGGAGAATTTTTACTATATTATTAAATATTTTATATTTACATACTGCTGGACTTATAAAGAAAATGAAAAATATGTAATAGACATGGTTATGCAGCTTGGAAAGTTCTAAAAACTGAAAGACCTAAAACCTTTAGTATAGCTACGTCACGTTTAGTTTTTTCAATTTTGGATTAGAACTATTTATTCTGCGAAAATTCGTATTTAACAGTGCATAAAACCCAGTTATTTTTATTTAAGTAAATAGTTTCCACTTTAAACATCTCGTTTTCACTAGTTTATCGAATTGTACTCTATTTCGGACACAGGAATAAGAAATTTCTTTTCTATTTCTACAGTCCAGCAGTATTCAAGAGGTTGACACGTTAGAAAAGATAGTAAAGTACTTATCTTTTACCGATTTATAATGAACTCTTTGGCTTTCGATCAACTGGGATTCTGTTGTGTCGCGATTTGTGTAAATATGTACGTTCGTTTACGTACTTCGTTCGAATTCTTTAGCTTTTCAAATAAAAGTCCCTTAAAAAAGGGGGCTTGAAAAACTTTGAGAACCATTGAAATATCTGACATACGTCAAAAGTGACATTAGTATTTAACGATTTTCATAAAAAATGTTATGAAATTAAATACATAGTTACATACATGTCACTTTTTCTCACGTCAGATTGTGAAAAAATATTTTTCATACAATTTTTTTTCGTAATATCATTCGTCAAAGACATTTCAACGTTTACTATAAATCCTTATAATAATTTAACGCGTTCCGTTCATTCTCCTACTTATGTCTGGTATTGAACACATCATCACTAGAAAACATCGATTTGGGTTCCGCACCTAAAAAGTTGAAAGAAAACACTTGCAAAAGTGTCCGATGTGTGTGTTAAAATGTCTTATTTCTAAGTGGATATGCGAATAGGAACAAAAGTGGTAGGTACGGAACACTGCGTGCATATTTCAGTTCGTTCTTGTCTTAATGAGAATCTTATTCGATAAGGCACTCACACCCGTCTTTTTCATTCAAACTTATGGAAGAGATCTCTAAATTATGTTTCTTAATGATGTTTTTTAAAAAGCTACCAATACTCTTAGCCAAGAAATTCTACTAAATTCTTCTCCATTTTTTGTTACGAAACGGAGATTGTGTACAGCGCCATCTCTTGATATTAACTGTAACTACTTGGGACTAAGTTTACTGATTGTCCTTTTGGTGGATAACAAATTAATATGAGATACGCCTCATTCATTTCACAATAGGTTAATTAATTGTCAATGTAATTCATATATTTTTCACGAAACTGTTTCAGTTTTCTCACTGTATTAACTCTGATCAAGCAAATGTTTAAAACACAGTACAATAGATGGCGCTGTTTTAAACCTGATAACTTTGCCTCATATCCGTTAGATTTCGCTATGCTCCGAGGTCCATATCGAAGCAATGTTGCCTGGGATGCGAGTGCGGGGAGTGTGGGGCGTGATGATGAGGTCCTCCCAGCAAGAGAGAGGGCAGGCAGCCCTCTGTGAGGGAGAGGCCTCCGCCGAGACCTAGCGCGCTTTCTGACATGAGTGATGATGAACCTGTGGACAGATTTGGATTGTTTTAACGAAGTTTGAAGGCATTTTTCTCTTTGCAAGAAGAGTTTTATATGGTTTTACAGATAGAATAAATGTAGTGAGTATTTACCTGCGTTGTGGAAGGAGGCAGAGTCATCGTGTAGCATGGACGCGATGGTTCTGTCCGCCGCCTCGGCCACCACGTTACTGAGACACAGCTGCGAGGTCGGCGATGAGCATAACATGGGATCCCCTGGACAAACAAACAAAATTATACATCAGTAATGGGTAATTGTTACGGGTCTGGTGCGTGTACCTATGTCTCATCGTGTGGGCAGTAAGGTCTTACGACCCCACACACCCTAGTGTCAGAGTTTCTAAACCGCCTCCAAGGGCCTGAGCTACATAGTGTGAGTGGAACCGTAATTCCAGGTTTCCTCACGATGTTTTCCTTCACCGATGCCAGTGATGTCTAAGATAATCTTTAGAAAGTACATAATTATGTAATACATAGTGATTTCTCTCCGTGAAGGAGCGCGTGCATCGACATGACGATGAAGTGCCACGTTACCTTGTGTGACAGGGTTGTGCGAGTCGTCGTCCATGAGGTCCTCTATCTGCGCCAGGTTCAGCACCGCATCGCTGTCCTCGTTGCTCAGGAGGTTAGGAGTCGGCGATAGTCGCATCTGTGGCAAAACGGCGACGGTAACGGCGTGTAGATTGTGTAAGTTGGTTTTCTTTATTGTTTTTTTAATGTATACCACCTAAGCGTTTGCTTGACGTAGTGTAAATTATATAGGTATGATGGGATTGGCGTATTCAAAGCAATTAGCTTTAACTTTTTGGCTAGCTAACCGACTCCTTGACAATTCAAATGGTCTAATTGAAATATGTTTTGACCTTGACTTTGACTTTGAAAGGGATAAAAACCCCAACTAGTTTAATAAAGATAAAAAAAAAATTGGTAGTCAGCTAAGAACATCTTTGACTTCCACGCATACGTTGTTTCTGAGATTAGTCAGAACAAAAATAAACAAAGATTTTAAATGCTTTTAAACGGATTAGCCGCAAGAAACAGACACACAAAAAATTAAAAATTGTTTTTTGTTGCATAATTACGGTGTTAACATTCACGTGCATTTAGTATAAAAAGCAGTTATTTTGACGTTACAAACAGACACTTATTTGTATAGACAAAACAGTTATGTTATAATTACCTTAATGTCTTTATGGTTGAACAGATGGTCAGGCACAGGCTCCAGACACAGGTCAGGCTCCAGGCAGCCCAGCGACAGGCCCTCGTCTCGACTGAGCGGCGAACACGAGCCGAGCTTTAGTCCATCTGTGGGTAACATGGTTTGTGGTCATCATTTTATTCATAAACAATGGTACCGATTCCTTTGTTCGCAAACAACACTAAAATTAGAGAATTCTCTTCATCTGTTACTAACATACAACGAAAGAAAAGGACGGTGACATTTTAGAAATAAGTTAGAGATGTCAAATTAGTTTTACCTTGAATCAATGTGTTCTGACATGTCAACTAAAATTGCATGGAAGTTTCAGATTAACTAAAATTGAAAGGTCTCATTTATTTCTGCCCATATCTTGTTTTATTGAAGAAAAAGGTAGAAATAGTCTAATTTTAGTTTAGTTTGTGAACAAGGGAATCGGCATCAATGTATACCAGCTTAGTTTTTAAGGGAAATGTATGTAATAAAAAAAATTGCGAAATAAAAACCAGCTCATCTACATATGCTCAGTTGATGGTAATAGGCTCGCCCCCTATTACATGGGACTTAAACATAACTGGCGAAATGTGGGTGTACTAATGGGTACACCCTTCGAGGATTACAGGCGTGATGTTATTGACGTTTGAGCCATTATTTATTCGCAACTTCCAACACATATTTACACAGTTTACTTAACTAAAATTTAGTATTATTAATATTTTCACTATGGCTCATTAAATACAATTTAAATTAAAGGGCAGCCAATAATCTAGGATGGTAGCAAACATTTTGATTATATTGTACTCTTTTTATTTATTGTGCGATAGTTTGCATCTGTCATGTTACCTCTTCACCACCTTTGGTTGTCATAAAATATCTTATCAACTCTTGGCAAAAGTTCAGTCTTAAAGAGATGTTTAATGAAGATGGTCCGGCCTGCAGGGTATGAAGCAATAAGTGCGTAGTAATGTGTGAGTACCAAGGGCGAGGCAGTGGGGGGGCGTACCGAGCGCGTGCAGCGCCGACAGGCACGCGGCCGGCATGTCGCGCAGCAGGTCGGGGGGCTGCTCGCCGAACTCCATCAGCGACGCCGGCTCCGTCTTGGGCAGCACCAGCTCCTGCCACAACAACACTCCACTTCACATACGGCTACTACTACACGCGAAAGCAATGGCGTAGAGGGGGTATAACGGCATGAGATAGCGCCATGCCGTTTGCCGTCACGGCAAAATCAATTTTACTGCCAAATTATGTGTAACATCAAAAATATGTTCTGTACCTCTGTGGTAATGACGGGTGTGGGTGGAGCAGGCGGTGCGGGCGGCGGGTCGGCGCGGGTCGCGGGCGCGGGCGGGTCGGGCGCGGGCTCGGCGGCCGAGTCCACGCCCGAGTCGTCCGTGTGCGGCGACCACGCGCCCTCGCCCGGCGACACGCACAGCCCGTGCACGCGCGCCAGCCGCTCCAGCTCCTACAGGGAAAAGATAAATAATGGTTAGTAAATGTTATTTTGTGGGATATTTTTAAGATGAATGCAATGTCAAAGCTTTAAGCATTTATTTCAATTATTAGACTATTTACAGGCATTTTTGGATTGTCATCTTTATGGACACCAACAATGACGGATTAAAGGAGGAGGGGGGACTAAGGGGCATCTAAGTTCTTCCGTGACAAATTTTAAAGTGAACTTAATATTATTCTAATTAAAATTTCTTTTGCAAGCATTACCCTACCTAGGGTACAATTATTATCATTAATTAAAATGTAGCTTGCAAAAAAAACCGGAGTCAAGCCCCCCCCCCTCTCCAAACGCCTATCCTGCATCCCCCACTGGACATCGGGACAGGTGAAAGTAAATAAAAGCTTATAAAATCTAACCTGTATTCTCAACATAAGCTTCCTATTATGTATCTCGATCTGCTTCCTCCTCTGCTCGCTCTGCTTCAGCCTGTTCACCTCGTCCCGGAGGCACTTGATGTAGTCCACGCTGCTCTTCAGGATGGTGCCCTTGTTGGGGCGCACGTCCCGGATCACCTCGTAGAAGGGGTCGTTGGTTTTCGGCAGTAAGGTGCCTAGTTCCTTTATTCGATCGTTTATGTTGAAACGGCGGCGTCTTTCAACTGAAAAAGAGGGTTATGTGATTAGAATATGTCAAAGTTCAATTAGACTATTTACAGGCACTTTTGAATTGTCAAGGAGTCGGTCAGTTAGTCAGAAAGTTAACAGGCTATTTACATATATCTACTTAATTTATAATCGACTATAATCTTTATATTTTATATGGTGCGATTTCTCCGTGATTCCTGTGTCGATTTATATACTTTTCTTAGGTAATTTGTGTGTTCTTAATAACTATGTTCTAGTACAAGGGTTTCCTAACTTATCTACGATGCGCCCCCTTACTACAAAGGTTAAAATTCTGCGCCCCCTGTCCAGGTACACACAATGATAGAAAAAAAATTGAAATTTAAATGTGTAACTTTTAAACCTAAGCGTAAAACGTAAACGGTCGTAATCTATAAATAAGGTACTTAATTACACTCACCCCTTTACTGGACAATGCACCCCACTTAGGTAGTACCCCCCCCACTTTGAAAGCCCCGTTCTAGTTAACGAGGCAAAATACTCACTCATATTATGATTATCCTTTTTCTGGCGGTCCTTGGCGAGCGCGTGCATGTCGGAGTCTGTGAGCAGCGCGCAGTCGCCGGCCACCGAGCTGGCGCCCGACGGCGGGCCCGACGACGACAGCGGGCCCGCGCCCCCGTCCAGCGACAGGATGTCCTCCAGGAACTCGTCGGCCTGCGGGCGCGGACAGGTTAGAGGCGTTAGGTATGGTGGACGATGCTCAAGGTATGTTACGGAATAGCGGAATGTACAGGTTGGCCAAAGTCGGGACGTCCAAAAGAAAATTTTGGAAGCCTCATTTCATTGGCATCCCAAAATACCCTATGTATGATTTTTTTCAGTAATGGAGCTAAATGTTTCTTTAAAAAACTTTGGGAAATTCTTATCTGACATCAGATTTTGTTAATAGACTACTATACTACAGTAAATATGAATACCAAGAACGCATGGAAACTTTTTATCATGCTCAATTTTTCAAAGATATCTTGACCACTGTAGCATGTTGATAAAAAGCACCGTTTGTGTAGTGACCACACAAGGAGACCCTAATCTACAGTCCTCACGTTGAAAATACTTTTTAGGCCTCATGAAGCAATCAATAATTAATGAAGATGTCATTATATATATTTTTTATTATTGGTAGTGGCCATTTTAACTTTCCTTTTGCTTTATTGTTTTCCTTCAATTGCATAGCTTACCTCCGAGTTATTACTAGCAGAAGGCATGGCAGGCGAGCGCAGGGAGGAGGAGGGCCGTTCCGGGGAGGACGCGCGCCGCGTGCTCAGCTCGGGCGCTGATTGCGCCGGCGCACTTCGCGGTGACACCTGGAACGGGGAGGAAATATGTGATTAAGTTCGTGATATGGTTGAAAGGTCTTAATCATTCTTTTCATTTTTCTCAGATAACAAATCAAGGACGTCATATAAGAAAGGAAGATGTGGGTAGCGCACCTGCGTCTGCGGTTGAAATGATTCACTGAGGTACTGGCGCACTTGACTCTTCTGCTTCTGTATCACGTGATACCTGGTGGGGTTCTCCAGAACTGTTCGCACCTGAAACATGGACGAGTTATCTTTATTTAACACATTTACATAATAATATGTCGCCGTAGCCAACAGAGCTATTATATAAAAATCTTCCTCGGTGAATTTTGGTGAACAACTTAACAAATCATTACTAAGCAGCAGCCAGTGAGATTATTAATGGCGCACACGTGTAACATGACAACCGGCTGTCATACGTGGATCTTTGACAGTCGTTACGGATCGTCAGAAAGTCTGACAACCAGTCTTACCTGTAATACTTGTGGCGGTAGTTCAACGTGAGGCGTGATCCGCGGCACCTCCGCCGGACTTGACTTCTTCTTATCCTCATTGTCCTTGGATTGGCCTGCTTGTTGTGCCTGAAAGAAACAAACAAACATTTTATTAACAGATGAAAAATAACGCTCACTTAGGTATACGAACACTTTGGCATGCTTGGCGCAGTGGCTAAGCAATTGACTGCTACGTTACGTATCTCAGCTTCGATATCAGCGGGTGACGAATATTTCTATGACCTAAGTAATTGTTTAGGGTCTAGTTGTTTGTGTATGGAAGATTAAATGTTTGTAAAAGCACCTACGATACAGGCGAAATTCATTCTACAAAGAAAATACAAAGGAAATGCGCCTCCAGGATTAAACCATAAAGGAACTTCTTTCAAGGCACGGATAATAGTTTTTATGCAAGGTACATTGTATTCACGTGTAATTCTGTATGATTTTTTACGTATACAATTAATATTGTAAAACATTAAATTTAAAAAAGTATGAAGTTTTTTTTGCCAACTAGATTCAATGGTTTTTTCTTGTATATAACGTTATAAATCGCCTTTTATTGACATCATTGAAATAAATGATTTGACTTTGACTTTGGCTTTACTAGTAACTTTTTAACAAATGATCGGTTAGGTAATGTCAGCTGAATTCACTAAGTTTCTTTCTTAGTACATATGACTTCTCTCGACTTTTTTGTGTTTCGTGTTTTAGCGCCCCGTGTTTGGTTTCACGGATTTTCGTTGATATGTTAATTTTCATTGCCTATTTCTTGATTCTGAAGAAGTGCGGACATATTTTTTTTATATTATTTCTAATCCATACTTATATACAATAAATGCAAAAGAAAATTTTCAATCGATTTTAGCCTAGCCAAGAGTCTCTTGTCTATGTGCCTTTGTAACAAGGCAACATATTTCATTGTTAGATACGTAAATATTGTTATAAATATGTAGGTACCTAACAAGAAAACCTACATAGTAATACGCTAATAGGATTAGATGTAAGATGACAAGTAGACATAAGACAAATGCACCATAATAAACACAGTGATACGTTCAATTAGTCTGTCCAGACAATTGAGAGCTTGTTACATAAAACATTTGACCTTGACGGTTTGGAGACGGAACAGTAGTTGTTGATGTAGATCAAGGTTTAGCCAGAAATGGTGATAGACGAAACTTTTAAGAAGCTCGTGGCTAAGTAATAACAGCCGCACGGGTCGAACCATCAGGTTAAGCTACGATTGCCGGGGTTGGTCCGTAGATGGGTGACCATTTTCACACACCTAGACTCCTCCGTGCCTCGGAAAGCACGCCGTTAAGCCGTTGGTCCCGGCTATCTTACATGGATCTTTGACAATCGTTACGGGTTGTCAGAAGCCCGAAAGTCTGACAACCAGTCTTACCAAGGGGTGTCGTATTTTCATCTATATTAACATGAGATCACAAAAACTAATACCAATTATAAAGTTTCGAATTCTTAGCTTGGAGCTAAGGGCACGTACCTATTTGCTTTTTTAACGTTGCGGTGAAAAGTTTAAGATCACTGTATTACTGTGCACTGTAGACCAGTTCAGTAACCTATGGTCTAGAACCACCATAAGCCAGGTTTTCCCCAGGCTGGGCACGTGCGTGGGAGTCTAGCGGCATGATACACTTAGGGCGATTGTGCACTACAAGGAATTTTACTGTCCGGCAGTCCGATTTTTTACGGTCCGATATGGCACGCCATATAATGTATATACTAGTTAGCACTATACGTAATTTTACCGTCCGACATTTTACTTTTCCCCATTCCGGAACGGAACCAAGAAACTCATCGTTCAGAGTAATTTTGCGTGCGTGGCGTGTAGTTAGACAAAGACAGAGCTATCGTAAACTGAGGCGTTTCATTCGAGTAAAGACGGACAAGTGCACAAACCAATCATCCGTTTTTTTCATGCCATATCGGACCGTAAAAAATCGGACCGCCGGACAGTAAAATTCTGTGTAGTGCACAATCGCCCTTGGAGATTTTATATCTTTCGTGGAATCGGACGCGCAACGATCATGCTTGCTGAGCATATAGCCAGTTATTTAAATGAATGTCAGTGTCTATGAACCCTGGAAGATTATATTTTGCTTGGCTTTTTCCTTATCCCGGAGTTTCCCCGTCGGTTTAAAACCTTTGCCAAGGGCCAAGTCTATAACCTGTTCTACAAGTTATTTCTTTGTTATCGTGCCCACTTATTTGTACCAACCTACTAAACATTTTTGTATTTATAACTAGCAGATCCGACAGACATTGTCCTGTCCGCTGGCTTGTAGCACCATCAACCGGATTCCGTAAGCCATCCAGGGGTGAGTGAGGGTACTCAAACACAAACAGAAAATTTTATTGAAATTGATCCATCCGGTTATACATATAATTATAGTATAATATTGGTAATGTTCTACTCGCTTGTTGCTAATCTTGGAAATCAAATGGTATATTTAAGAACCCTAAGCAATTTTTTCACAAATAGTTAATTCCATAACAAACTTCTTGGCTCGTCTTGGTTTGTCTCAAAAGTTCTAGCGGGGTGTTTGGGTATGTCACTCACAGATACTAGAACTTAATGATATATTTTGATGTACATTGACCTACTCATGTACATTGTGGAATGCAATAAACGAATTGAAATTGAAATTGAATTGAAATCGATGACGATGGTTATACTGCTAAGCCACCAAAGCCAAGCCGGCCACTTCGGTGGTATACTGATGATAATAAACAACAAGAAGAAGCTACCTACTTGTAGTGACTCTCTGCGCAGTTGCTCCTGCGCATGTTCTCGCATCAACTGTTGTTTCAGCTGGGTGCGAGATGTCGGCGTCAATGTCTTGAACGTAGGCGGGCTGCAACAATGAGAAAATACTGTTAGTTTTGTGATCTTTCAGACATTTATACTACATGGTATAAGTAGATAGAGAATACATCAACTAATAAATCTGAAAAATATCTTTAGGCAGGCTAGCATACATAGACGACATTTTTGGATTTTGCTTGGAGCTTTAAAAAAAAAAGTTGGCCCTCATGGGACGCCTAGTCTAGCAGATTCATCTTGGTGAATATTTTAAATTATAATTATTAAAAAAATATGGAATAAAATATAAATAAATGCAGCGGAATGAGAGAGAGCCTCATGCCGTTTGTCGTCACGGCAAACTCGTTGATTTTATTACCAAAGTGCGCCAATAGATGTTTCACACCAAAAACTTATGATATTTAAAAGTGTTCGTAGTTTCATGGGAAAATTCTTCAATGATGCCTAATCTCTTGATAGGCTTTTTGTTATAGTACTACTATTATAATATTTAATGAGAGAAAAAAGCAGAATGTTTAGCACTAAATGTTATAACAAATCATAGAATAGAGAGGAAGAGTTACATAACAAATGAGAGTATTTTATACAGCGTAGTACATCAAAACAAGAAGACCACGTCACGACATAACGGGTAATACATAACATTGGTTTATCCTCGAACCAAAGTTAAGACACGAAATAGATTAGATACAGAAGGTCAACTCCATTTAATGAGCGAAAATGCACGCACACATCTAAGTACGTACAGCGAGTGCAAGTGGACTCGCGATTTACTTTCGTTTGAAAGCTCCGCGGGTACCGCTCGTACGTATGTGTCTATGTGTGCCTGCGACTGGTTTTGCTCTTTGTATGGTTCGTTTTTTTGGAGTGGCGTGTCGCTGGTCAACCTGTTAGAGGAGCCAACTAGGAGGTTGTCGGATGCTTCATCGGAATTTCCTGTGGTGTCAGGGCTTAAAAACTTATAAACTAGAGTGAATACACTCTAAAGGCACCCCCTGTGGGATACGGATCTTGGCTTTGGACGTCGCTGGGGAGGACAGCAAGGGGACAGGCTGGATTTTGGGACACATTTAAAGCTACAGGCAGCAGCGCGGGCTGGCTCGGAGTATTGACGGCGATTTGTGTTTGTTCTTAAGTCTTTGTATGAAATTAACCTTCCGTACTTATCTATTCTGTGGCACCGAGTACTTGCTCACGTCCTAGCCTGCGTGTACGCATACAGAGTCGATGGTCGCACATGAGTTGAAATACAGGTGGGAAAATGTGTTTCGATTGAATGGATTTATTTGTGTTTAATACGTGTATGTTATTGAATGGTAAGTGTGTGGATGGGTAGCTTAGATATATTGCGTTACTTTATAGCCTAGGTATATTGGTTTAGTTCTCAAGTTGTCATGAATGACTGAATCGAGCCCTGAGATTCGATTCTCAGACTAATCAAAAAGCTTTTGAGCTTTACCTATGTCACCCTGTATTTAGTAACTTACGTTATCACAATATTATATTTTTATTATAAAATACACATTTTATAATAATTAAATAAATGTACATGTACTTTACGTTTATCGAATGTTTATTAATTTTAAGTTTTTATTTTTGGGGTGACACCGCAGTCATCCGCCCCGGGTGCCACCCATGCTTAGCTACGCCACTGACTGCTATCAATTAAATAATATAATATGTGTCGAGGTCAGAGTGAACTTCTAAACTCGCAGCAACGAATAAATAAAAGACCTATATTCACTACTACAAGCTTTTAATATATTACCACAGGTTTTAACGTTCACTGGTCAGTACGTACAAGCGTAGCTTATTACAGTTTAATATTCCTATCTAAACGTGATACAATACAACAAAACTTACGAGACTAGTGCACTCTTTCGTGTCTGGAGGCGAACAGGACAGCGCAACACACGAAATGTGGGCGGAAGGCGATAAAACTTCCGGTTCGACTCTCTAGAATAATCGAGAACATTCCAACTATTTCCTACGTTACTCCCTCTGGTGTCGAGTGGAACACATCATGACATTCATTCATAATTCTACACTATTTCATTCATAAAACAGCGCCTCTAGCATCGGGAGGCGCAAGCGATCGATCGATACACGCATTGATTGTTCTAGAACTCTGACGCCCTCCAGTGGCGAGTTGCGCGAACGAAGTGACACTTATTATCGATCGCTTCCACTACGCGATAACAGAGGGCGCTACACGTATATCAGTCACATTTCTCCCGCCGTGTATAGACGTCAGCACACCAACCCATTCATCAACCAAATCTTTAAACCGGGGACAAACTTTCCACCGTGATAAAGCTAACGATCCATCACAGAAATCAGACTGGGGCATCAAGGTGTGTCGGCGTCTATACATACAATCATACTACTAGTGACTGGTATACACTCAACATTTTCACAATTGAATGCGAAGAGATAACAATATATATAATTAAATTAAATTAAAGTTAAGGGTAGCCGCTCCAGAATCCCTGCCCTGCCATATATTATTCAAAATTGAAATAAAAAAAAACTCCTCCGGTTGGCGGGATCCTGAAGCGACGCCAAGCAAGATACATAAAATATATTACGAGTACTTAATCTACTCAGTGCTAATGTTTACACAATACAATACATGACGACAACTAAATTTCTACGGGTATGACTACGAGACGTTTAACAGGACGACGCATCACACCGCTCTTAGTTTTGACGTCGACGACTCTTACGACACCATCTGCGCCTGGGTACGTGCGTTCGACTCTCCCCTTTGGCCATATGTTTCTTGGTAAGTTTGGGTCCACTATTACAACCAGATCGCCCACCTTGATCATGTCGCCGCGTCCATGCGGCTCCCGCCGGTCTTGAAGCGTAGGCAGTACTTCGCGTACCCATCGCTGCCAGAACAAATCCGCTAGGCGTTGTGACGCTCTCCAATGTGAGCGGCGTAATTCGTCCGGCCTTGTGAAAATTCCCGGCAATGGAACTTTGGAGGGTGCGCCGAGCAGGAAGTGATTAGGCGTCAAGGCTTCTTCGTCGTCTGGGTTAACCGACACATGGGTCAAGGGTCGGGAATTAACAGTGTGCTCCACCTCCGTCAAAAGTGTATGAAGCACATCTTCATACGGATGTCGCTCGTTAAGCGTAGCGTTCAACGCGGTCTTCACCGTGCGTACTAACCTTTCCCATGCTCCGCCCATGAACGGCGCTCCTGGTGGAATGTATCGCCAGTCGATGTGACGCATCTCTGCTTCTTGTTGAAGTGATTCTAGGGCGGCCTTACGGAGCTCAGCATCTGCCCCGTGGAAGTTGGTACCGTTATCACTCCAAATGACTTCAGGACATCCACGACGCGCCATCATACGCCTCAGCGCGAGTATAGCGGCGTCCGTTGACAGCGAGGCGGCGACTTCCAAATGAACGGCACGCGAAGTGAGGCATGTGAACAATGCCACGTAGCGCTTTTCGTGATGTCTCGCTACTGTGACGGAGAGTGGTCCGAAGTAATCCAGTCCCGTGTGCGTGAACGGACGTCGATGATGCGCCAGTCGACAGGGTGGTAAATCGCCTGTCAGCGGCTCTGATGGCACAGCCCTGCGTAGTCTGCAGGGTTGGCAGCGACTGATTGCCGCACGGACTGACGGCCTCAGGCGTAAAATCCAGTAGTGCTGCCTTACTTCATTCACGACGCATTCCACGCCGCTGTGGTGTAACTTCCGATGAATCCAGTCAATATACAAGCGGCAGTACCGGTGATTGCCGTCAAGTACCGCTGGCGATTGAGCTTCTCGTGGCACGTCTGCTGCCGCTGCGATGCGCGAGCGTATCCTCATTATTTTGTTTTCGTCAACTGTCAGGGACAACCGCTTCAGTCGGCTTTCGGCTGGTACTGCTCTCCCGCCGGTGACGAGCCGCAATTCGTTCGTGAAACTTTCTTCTTGTACAGCACGCGTCCATAAGACTTCGGCCCGACGTGTGTACTGTGTATCAAGGGGTATGTAGGCCGTCTGCGATGTGCTGAGGTTGCGGCTGCGCACTCCGGATCGTTTTCCCATACCTTCCCGTTGTTTCGCCGGATAAGACCGAGGATTTTCTCTTCCTTGTTGAGCAGAGTGTCTCTTTCTGCGGGCTCGGTTGCGAGACCGGCGACAGCGGCAGGCTCGTTGGACGCCCACTTCTGCAGCTCGAAGTTACCTCTCCGATGTACCGTGTCGACTGCTTTAGACACTCGATTCGCTTCCTCCGCGTTGTCAAAACTCTGCAAAAAGTCATCCATATAATGATTACGTACTATAGGGTCAACCGCTTCGGGGTAATCAGACTTGTGAACATGTGCGTTATGGTTTTTAACGTAAATCGCAGTGCTCGGGGAAGAAGTCGCGCCAAATAACAACGCTTTCATTCTATACTCTCTAGGCGCTGAAATTGTATCTTCACGCCATAGAAAACGCAGTGCGTCTCTATCTTCCACTCTCACAGCTATACGTAAAAACATATCCTTTATGTCCGCCGAAACGGCGACGGGTTTTTGCCTGAATCGCATCAACACCCCGAGGAGTGATTGTAAGAGATCGGGTCCTGTCAGAAGATAATCGTTAAGGCATACTCCATTCGTACGCGCCGCTGCATCATACACGATTCTGACTTTACCCGGTTTAGACGGATTTATTACCGGAAAGTGCGGTAGGTACCACTTGTGTGCGCTAGATGGCGTTGGCGGTGCTAGCTCTGCGTACCCATTTGATATCAGCGCTCTCATCTGCTCCGCATATTGCCGTTTGAGCATTTGATCTTTACGTAAACGGGATTCAGTACCTTGTAATCGGTTGAGCGCGGAGGCGTAGTTGACTGGAAAACATCTATTTCCATCCTTCCATAATAGGCCCGTCTCATAGCCGCCTTCCGGCAGAGCGCGCGTTGTATCTTGTAATATTTTCAACGCTCTTGTTTCTGGGTCTGCTTGCGGGCGGCGCGGCTGCACTCCCAACGATTCCAGGCTAAAGTATTCTTGTACAAGTTTTTGAATGGATTCGTCTGTACTTACGTGACCACATCGTTCCCCAGTCTGTGGTAAAACATGTAACTTCGTCAGACTGCATATTCTACCGTGTAACATCCAACCAAGCGGTGTGCGTGATGCTACTGGTTGACCTTTTGTACCTATTCTCGCTTCTGAGGCGAGCAGGAGTGCCCAGTTGTCCTGGCCGATCAAGATAGTTGGTATGCCAGCGTCATATGCTAACTCATCGACTATAGGCGTCAGGTGCTCGAAGTCTGCCAGGTCTTTTGCACGTATTGCCTGGCCTGCTAACTCGAGTCTGTCGATGGTTCTGGCTTCGATGTCAATGCCGTCGGTGGTGTATTTCCCGCGTATATTTACCTTGACTCGTTGCGAGTTCGTAGCATTGATGCGCGCGCCTGCTATGGCCTCGATGTAGAACGGTTCGTTCGGACCTTCTGCGCCTATCCGCTGAGCGACTTCAGTAGTAAGTAGGGTTATCGTTGATCCATCGTCCAACAAAGCAAATGTGTCTACTTTACCATTAGGTCCCGATAATGTCACCGGTACTACTTTCAGCAAAACTTGATTGTACGTGCGCGGCGTACTCGCGTTGTTGATGACAATGTGCTGCCCGATGTCACCGTCTGGCGCGGAGTCAGCGCGCGTCGCCACGTGCTCTGCCGCCGTGACGCGAGGATGCTCTGCCGCGTCGCTTGTAGCGCTCGTTCGCTGTCTGTTGTCGCTATGCAGGAGCTTGTGATGATAGTGCTCGCAGCCTGGCTCCTCGCACCGCTTACTTCCGCATCTATGCTTCCACGTGCGACGGTTCAGGCACCTGAAACATAATTTATTTTTACGTGCAGTTTCCCATCTATCTGATATTGTCATTTTTCTAAAGCTAGGACAGATAGCTACGCCACTACAGTTGCCATTGCATATCACACACGGTGTTTTATCGTTGTTCGCTATTTTAAACGTCTTGTGAGCGGGTCGGTGAGAACGTTTCCGTTCGTGTTCCACCTCTACTGTGGCGTGACGTGCATTGAGGTCTGCCTCCCTAGTGAGAAATCGCCCTAATACCACTAGGCCGGGCTCTGCGTCACTTGCAGCCATCTCATAGTCGTACCACCGACTTCTTAACGTAACCGATAATTTTTCTGATATAACGGAGATCATCTCCGGGCTATACAAATACTCTGTTTTTCCCAGAGCTTGCACCGCGGCAATCGCGTTTGTCACTTTCGATGCGAACACACATATATCTGTGGGGCTATCTGACACTTTAGGTAACTGACGTAATCTATTTAACTCGTAAGTTATTAATGCGTTGGGTCGTCCAAATCTCGATTCTAACCTTTGCATAATTTGAACGGCCGAGGCTCCTAGAAACAGACATTTAACTGCCTCAAACGCGGGCCCTTTTAAAGCTTTTCTGAGGCGGGCTAAGTTCCCTGCCTCTGTGTGAGTCGACGCAGACTCATTATACGCTGCTTTAAAATGCAGCCATTCGCCGGGTTGGCCACTATAAATAGGTAAATCAAATTCATACCTGCTGGCGGCGGGTTTTCCCCGCGCTACCTCTAACAATGCCTGAGTTAGTCCTTGCAGCAGGCTCCCCTCGTCGCCGCGTCGCGGCAAGGTCGGCGGCGCGTCGTCAGGCGTCGTCGTCCGTGCGCCGTCGCGTCGCGGCGGCGTGGGTGAGTTTCCGTTAGGCGTCATAGGTTGTGACGTCGGCGGATGGGTGTGGCCGCGATGTCCGCTGAGTAAGTCCGCCGCTTCCGTTTGCCGTTTTGAAGATGCGGCCGAGCTTCCCTCCAATAATTCTTCGTCTGCTGATTCTGCCTCCAAGAGTGCTAACCTGGCGGCGGCGAGTTCCAATCTCGCCTGGGCCAACGCCTTCCTATTGGTTTTCTCGTCTCGTGGTTGTCCGTGTGGTGTCGTCGCCCCTGGGCTGTGACGTTGGGTCTGGTCCGACTCTGTGACGGAATAATTGGGCGGGTCTGTCGTTCCCGCCGCTGTCGCCATTTCCGTGGAGCCGGGCTCATTCCCCTCCGTGGCCGATGTGAGGGGTTCTTGCATACCGCGTGTCTTCACCATGTCGCCGATATTGCACTCACTACACTACCACTTTCACGTAATATTAAAACCGAAACCACACCTGTCCGTACTGATCCGGCTCGAAGGACCAATGTCGAGGTCAGAGTGAACTTCTAAACTCGCAGCAACGAATAAATAAAAGACCTATATTCACTACTACAAGCTTTTAATATATTACCACAGGTTTTAACGTTCACTGGTCAGTACGTACAAGCGTAGCTTATTACAGTTTAATATTCCTATCTAAACGTGATACAATACAACAAAACTTACGAGACTAGTGCACTCTTTCGTGTCTGGAGGCGAACAGGACAGCGCAACACACGAAATGTGGGCGGAAGGCGATAAAACTTCCGGTTCGACTCTCTAGAATAATCGAGAACATTCCAACTATTTCCTACGTTACTCCCTCTGGTGTCGAGTGGAACACATCATGACATTCATTCATAATTCTACACTATTTCATTCATAAAACAGCGCCTCTAGCATCGGGAGGCGCAAGCGATCGATCGATACACGCATTGATTGTTCTAGAACTCTGACGCCCTCCAGTGGCGAGTTGCGCGAACGAAGTGACACTTATTATCGATCGCTTCCACTACGCGATAACAGAGGGCGCTACACGTATATCAGTCACAATATGCAACATATCAGATATTAAAATAATGTCTAGCAAGTACTGACTGGCCTCATGCAAGTGACACGCGCGATCTTGAAGGGATAACGTCGTACCCTTGGTACTTAGAACGTAGGTGTTTAATCATTAAAGTATTTAATTACTTATATTTACTATTATACGTTCACATTCTAAACTTAGTCTCAATCTGTCAAAAATATTTCCGATTTACCTACATTTTTGACATTGATTGTCGTTGTGTTGAGATTGCTATTTTTGCTCGTTTTTCATTCAGTATCAGTATATCAGTGTGCGGTGAGTTATAATAAACTGGACTTACTGTTCCACTCAAACCATGTCAGAGGCTCTTGAGGCGGTTTAGAAACTCTGACACTAGGGTGTGTGGGGTCGTAAGATCTTACTGCCCGCACGGTAAAGAAGAAGAAGAGATATAAACTGTACGCCAACTATAGTCCGCAAGTGGATGGAAGCGTTTTGTGGTTTGTTTGTTGCGGCAAGGCTAAAAGTTTGATGGAGTCGCGGGCGCAGGCTATTCGTCATAAATAATGTATTTGTTGTTTCTGATGACAACGTAACGACCATTGCTGTTTACATGCAATTGTAAAGTTGTCAATTGATGTGTTATTATGTAGATTTGCATGCTACAAACATTTGATATCCGTATTCTGTGTTTCTACCTTTTATGGATATATTTTATTTCTTCCATATTAACCTTTGTGCCTAATTATCTATATTTATTTGTCCTGCACTCCCTTGCTTTCATACTCCGATGAGAGGGCCATTCGAAACGACCGGGGATAGATTAGGCGCAGGACCAACAGTTTTACGTGTTTTCCGAGACACGGGAATGCCAAACCACAAACTTCCAAACTCTGGGCTGCTGAAAAATCCTAATGGGGAAACCTAACACTGCCCGAACTGGGAATCAAACCTAGGACCCCACGCATGGCACCCGTGTTTACGACCACGAGTCCTACGGAGCAGGCAAATCCAGTATCTCCAGGACTTCTGACGCTGATGGATATCCCGAATATAAAGTAAGCGTGGTTATCATTGTTCTTCTCCAAATAAGAAGAGGCATTTCTTCTCGATTGTAACAAATACGAATAGAGCTAAAAATGACAGTACCTATCTACATAAGCCAGTGTTGGTATTGACGGGAATTAACGGTCAAGGCTCACTTGTCGGCCGCACATGCGCGTGAGTCGATGTGCTACGGGCAAATTATGCCAATGTGTACCTATAATACATGGCCGCTAGGCAGTTATGATTTGGCCGCGGATCTGTTTGTGTGATGACAGTCATTTTGGTAACGAAAAAGTTGGTATCATGATATTATTGAATATGATTTTTTATTTACTGCGTTAACTCATTCTGAATAAAATGCCTTTGTGATAGACGGACAAAAAGTGATCTATAAAGGTTGTGTTTTCTCTTTCAAAAACGGAGTTCTAATAAATATGGTTAAAAAACAAGTCTACATACACAATGTGAGGCTTGACAAACAGATTTCCACATTACGCTCCATTTTACTGATTAAAAAAAGTTTGAATTAAACACCCAACAATATTTATACATTAAAAAACTAATAAAAATATATTTTTAAAAACAAGCTTTAATTTAAAATTATTATATTAATATAAGTATTGGACATTGTATTGTCATTAGAATTAAAGGTGTAAGCAAAATTTCAGCTCAATGGGATACCAACAAATGGTCGAAAAATGCTTTGCAAATGTTGAAAGGAAGGTTGAAAGGCAAGCTAAATACATAATATAAATAAAAGCTTGTAAAAAGACAGACTAAAAATACATGAACTAAAATTGACACTGCGTAGGCACTACGAGTGCAAAATACACTATTATAAACCATGTATTAAGTAAAATATTGTTAAATAGGTAAATGGTTATTAGTTATTACATACTAAAACATTATTAGCGTTATTACACGCACGTGACGGTTTAAAAGCTTTGCGCTTATTGAGAATCAGGTTTATTGTGATTGTTCTACTTTCATAGATTTTTATGATAAATCCCAATAAATACGTAGTACGTACCTACGAGTGGCCTGGGCCCGATCTAGGGGGCGGCAAATGTCATTAATCTTTGTAACTTGTTCAGAAGCTGTAGTAGACGTATGTGAAATATTATAAGTACAGTAAAAAAAATATTTTTTACAAAAAAGAACAACCGCCTTCAAAAACTACAAAATAAAAAATTACTCTCGTTTTGGAAGTCGGCGGCTTTGGTTTTGCTTGTTGCGTAGGTATGTCACCGACTTCCAAAACGAGAGTAATTTTTTATTTTGTAGTTTTTGAAGGCGGTTGTCCTTTTCGTAAAAAAAAAAATTATTTTGTAGTTTTTGAAGGCGGTTGTCCTTTTTGTAAAAAAGATTTTTTATTTTGTAGTTTTTGAAGGCGGTTGTTCTTTTTTGTAAAAAAGATTTTTTTTTAATAATTTTGTAAATAAAGAGTTTAATGATCAAGAAACTACACATTAAAAAACATCAGTTTTCGAACACCTATTAGCCTATTAGCACCTAGAAAGAAAAACGTACATACAAAATCAGATAAGTACGTAAGTAGGTACCAACTAAAAAAGGTTATCTCTATACTTCGATAAACATCTTCAATCAACGACAACTGTTATCACGTTGCACTTACAATCAGCTGTTGAAATTGGGTCACTATCACATTGAAATAGATCTACACTATGTAACAAAAACCCTGTCAGATCAGTGTTGCCGTTGATCAGTTTTTATGTTTTATTTTAATTTAATTACTTCTTCTTTCTTCTTTTTTTTTTCACTGGGGAAAAATAATAATCTCAAATCCATTAAATGGTTACGTATATTTGTACGCAGTACGATGCCGAATAATACCCTTAAGGATCGGACAGGGTTTTTGTTACATGCTGTATATTGATTCGATAGTGACCTAAGCCATTCGTCTGTAAATATATCTATATTTTTTTCCAAAAAAGATATAGACATATTTCGAAAAGCTATTTTTTTCTAGACATAATATGACAACTTCATATTTTGACTACCTCGTTGGTCTAGTGCTCGCAAAGCGCGACTGCTGAGCATGAGGTCTTGGGTAGGATTCCCAGGTCGGGCAAAGTATTATTGGGTTTTTCCAACAGGAATTTTTCAGTGGCAGCCTCAGAGTCTGAATAAGTACCCGGTTGATGGCAATAGGCTCGTCCCCTATTACATGAGACTTAAACATAACTGGCGAAATGTGGGTGTACTAATGGGTACATCTCTGCCTAATCCTTCGGGGATTACAGGCGTGATGTTATGTAGGAATATGTTTTTTTTTATATTAGCCTGTGATGTCCCACTGCTAGGTAAATATCACCCCCAAATCTTTACAGATATTTTTTTCTTGCGCAGCCTTGAACGAGCTGGTTTGCGGTGCGCCTCCAGGTCATCTTGCCACCTTTTCCCAGGCCGGCCTTGGAGGACCAATGCGTGGACTTAAGGTTTATTGTTTACTATCTATCTACTAACAGATAACTATACTAGCCATACAATAAAACAGTGCTCATGTGTGAGCAACGCTGAAATTTCACGCAACGGAAAAAGTTGGCAACGATGACCCATCATCAAATTAAACCACTAAAAACAATGTGTAGGACCATTAGTATAAATAAATACAATAATTAGCCGCACGCGCATGTTCAAATGATCCGCTTGACCCTGCTATTGCGGCATTTCGACAATAAATAATATATTTAGGACGCGAACGCAAAAGAGTCGCGAAACTGCGCGCGCGTAGAATACAGATCGCAATTTGCGTTCGCGAATTTTTCTAAATTAACATTTTGATGTGTTATAGATTCTCATGGCTGCTAGTATTGTGATAGCAGCCTTCAATGGAAAAACAACAGCGTATAGAAACGTAAGTGAATCGTTTTGAATGCTAGTCTCGTGCTTTTGATTGACAAGTTGTTGTGTTTTTGTCGTAAGCAGGCATTTGCGGTCAAAATGACACTTTAGAAGTCAAAGTGTCATTACGACTAGGTATTTATCATATTCGACGACTCTGAGTTGGAGTCAATTGAACCTCTTGTTTATTTGGCCGACCTTATCAAACCCACCCTATTTATTTGGAAGTATTCATTGGAAGTTTGAGGTGTAACACCGCGAGCCTCGGAAAGCGCGTAAAGTCGTTACTCCTGCGCTTGATCTCTCCTCCTTAGTGTCGGATTGCCGTCCCATCGAACTTTGTCAGTGAGGGAAGAAGGAGTACCACCTGAGTCTACACACACCCTTGTGCACTATAATACGAGTATCTCCTGCGTACCTACTTTTTTTTTTTTTTACGTATGCTCCACCGTGTCCTCCGGGCGGTCCACACCCGGGCGTTTCCTCCCGTGCAATCCGACACAGGAACCTCCCGAAACAGCCGTGTCCGGTGAGGACCTGCGTCAGCCGGAAGGTGAGGACGCCGTGGCGCCTCTCCAGCCACTCCTCAAGGCTTGTCGGAAAGATCAGCAGCTTTCAGAAATGAAGGAATGAACTCAAACACCACGAACATAATTCTGTATAGCCGTTTAACCCTTCCAAGTCTACACATTCGTACTGTACCTTCGACAAGTCTCAAGAGTGTATCGTATAGTTTATTGTGTCATACAATTACATTGAAATAGTAACATACACATATTCCTTTGACGCAAGCGGCGACATGTTTGTGATTTTCATAAGCATTGCGTGACGGCTGTGTTAACAGCTAGCAGGCAAGGACGAGCGTAATGCGATGCTTAACTGTACCTATTATCTGGTGGAAAACTGTTGCTAAGTAAGAGGATTGTGTTGGTAATCGATTGGAGTTGTGGCAGTTTGAGGGTTAGGTTATGAGCGTTTAAAATTGATCAACCGACTTGATCCACGCAAATTATTTGAGTGTAAAGAACGAGAATATTTTTAACCGACTTCAAAAAAAGGAGGAGGTTATCAATTCGTCTGTATTTTTTTTTTAATGTTTGTTAGCTCCTAACTTGCGACTGGGTGAACCGATTTTCATGATTCTTTTTTTATTTGAAATCTGGTGCTTCCCGTGTGGTCCCATTGTCACCATTTCAATATCTGATGATGAACTTCGGAGATATGGAATGGAACTCCTCACAGAATCACAGCAGCAATATCGTAACAAGTGAAGTTGCTTTGTTTATACGTGTAGTCGATGACTGACTGAAGGAAAAGGGGGGGGGGGGTACGTCAACCCCCCTCCTACCAGTTCCCAAAATTAAATATATCGTGTGAGGTATTGTTTGAAAGGACTTTTTGTAAGGATTTCAAACATTAATACACAAGCACTAAAAAGTGAAGTTATTGAAGGCGGTTATCTTTTTTTTGTAAAAAAGCTTTTTATTGAAAGAGAGTTTTGTAATTAATGTCTGCTTTTTCTTTATTGCCAACTTAATTTTTCGATAAATAATCTCACAATAATGTGTGTGTCGTGTAATAAGTCGACATGTCTTAGCAATACAATAGCCTGGAGGTAAAGAGCTAGAGGGCTCTTTACAAATTTCTCGTTTTATGGCAAACTTAAAAATTCTCTTAAGCCTTCTTTATATTTTTTTCTTTCCAAAAAAATATCTCAGGCTTAAACAAGGTGGTTGCCCTCAACAGATAAGAATGAATGCTCTGGGATCTCCCATAGAATAGACCTATAAATCTCAAACCTACGAATTACTTTTCTAACATCATGGCCAGAAGACAATAAAAGTTATAATTTAGTATAGAATTTGTATAAAGTATTCTGCTTTGGTACTTTGTCCTTCATTCAGTCAAATCATAATCAGATCGAGACAGGTAGAAACAACTTGACGACACAAGTAGGTACGTTACGAACTACTACAAAATTATCTAATAGTTTACACAAGTGTAACGTACCTACTACTATTACCTACGTAACACAACATATACAGTAGGATTACTCGACATAATTAGTGATAATATACTGACGCATGGTACACGTAGATAACGTAACTAACCGAAAAAAGCGCGCCATTTTGAATCGCCCTATACAAAATGGCGTATTACATTTTTGATGATATTTGCATCGCGTTTACATAGAAAACACTTAAAAATATCGCAACGATGGGGAGAATATAAATGTGTCTTTCATATGCTTCAAAATGTGTGTTTTTACTCCTTGTTTGTACATTATTTGTATACTATTTTTTTGGTAGAATTTCGCCAAAATAAACCAACACACGTGAAAATTTCTCCCCTATTGGAAGTAGTTGTCATGTTTTCTTATATTCAACGCTGCGCGCTGAGTAATTTTTTTTAGTAAATCTTATAACTATTATAAATGCGAAAGTATGTTGTAGTGTGTATAAAAGTATGTTTGTTGCTTAATCACGCCAGACCGGCAGAATGGATCTGGATGAAATTTGGCACAGAGATAGATTACAGTCTGGAATAGCACATAAGCTACTTTTTATCTCGGAAAAATGTACGGTTCCTGTAGGATAATATATTAACTTTGACGCGGACGAATTTGCAAGCGGAAGATAGTTTATTCTAAGCATACATACTCGTAATATGTTTGGGAAGTAAGTACAGTACATTAAACTGTTATTGCAGTATAGTAACTGATCCGTTTGTGTGTCCTCCATTTCTTTATTTATTTTGCTAACACAGTGACTTACCAAAATAAAGGTAGCGCCATTTCCCTTCAACTTATCAGTTAATCGCAATAATCACTATTTTTGCTCATATCTTTGAGATCCGTAAGTTGGACACCGATAAGTGAAGTCCGTATCTTTAAGTAATAAAATTTTGATTTCATTCGGTTTTCCCACGAGGAAGGCGTACGATTATATTAATTGTTTTATTTTGTTATTGTTTTTAATATATAAAACTACGCATTTTCGTAGAAAAGCGGCCGTAAAGTTCGAGAAACGGTATTTTGTTAGATATTTAGCTGTTTACTGTGATTATCTTTCTATTGCCGTAATTATGTCGATGATAAACGTACAGTTTGTCATATGTTTTATCCCTGCAGTGGTTGCGCACTAAGAAATCACATGCGTGGTTGCGTGTATTACGTATGTAGACCGCTGAGTCAACCACCTTCTCCTGGCACAACCACACGACAATGAACGAGCGAAACTTTGTGGGGGCAGCTATGCTATTCTGTAAGAATTCACCTCAGTGAAAACTGCGGTGAAAACTGCGGAGTTGATTTTATTGGTCGCTTCGGAGCTGAAGTAAGCTCCGAAGCGACCAATAAAATCAACTCCGCTCCGAAGCGACCAATAGCGATAGCGAAATCAAGGTCAAGTGAAGTGAGAGTGAAAGTGAGAGTGAGTTCGAATTTTACAGAATCGACTTGCAGGAGTCACTTCTTCTTCGTGTCGACCACTGCAGGGTTAAATAGCATTATTTCAGCCCTATTCTATTCTGTAGAAATCTCCCTCGGTGCATTTAGGTAAAGTGAGTTTGTGGTGAGGTGTTAATCATTAACATATAAGCCTGCTGCAATAACAGCTCACCTCATACTCACTTTACCTAAATTTATTAAATGAAGTTTCTACAGAATAGATTGGCTGATGAATTGACAGCTCACTTCAAGGGAGACTTTACAGAACAGCACTGAGGATTTTAAAGGGACTAAGTTCGATCTCTTGTCACCTTACCACAGGTTGTTTGCCAAATTTTGACACAAGTAGCAACTTATAATTATATCCGTTTGTATACAGAATCCCACGAGTAACAAATAGGAAGCCATTAAACCATCATCTGGTATGTGTAAATGACTAAAATACTTAATATCTTTATTGAGCGCAGTTCTCGCTCAATCACACGTTATTTTAATAATAACCCTAAAGTATGCAGGACGACAAAAACTTTTAATAAAGTTATTATTTTCTGATGATGATTTAAATGCTTAGGTTGCATTTAATTCTTAACAACAAAAATACCGTGTTACCTTATAACCTTCAAACGGGATTTCCTGCAAACTGATAAATTGCCCTAGCGATGAAATTTTTATTAATAACCGATGTTTTTTATGCCTCTATAGTGGGATCATGGGTCTAGCTAGAATCATCGTCTGAATACATGGTACTTAAAACTCTTCGTTATGATGTTCCACCCCGTACATTGACTCTTAAAATATCGTCTGTAAGGTTATAATAGCCTCTGCATTTTGAAATCGATTAGAGCAATAATTGTGAGGTTTTGGACTACAAAGTATTTCAAAAATATGTACAGTCTGTAGCGGTCATAAGTGCAGTAGTATGCTAAGATTTGAATTCCTGTGAACACGGGGTACAGGCCATACCTACATCTGTGTGTATAAGGGATGTATTCAAAGTTAAAGTCAAAGTCAAATCATTTATTTAATTAGGCCATTATAAGACACTTTTGAACCACAAAATTCGCACACGACGTCGAAAGGTCGTAAGTTTAACCAAACTGTCAATCGATTTGCTTTTTAGATTACTTATGACCGCTACTGTACCTTGTTTCAGTACCCCGACATATTCCGACGTAACCTGTCAGGTGTCAACGATGACGTTGCAAACCCCGGTAATAATGGTAGTCGATGATGACTAGTCGTTTCTCGCGGAAACCGTGGAACCATGGCAGCACGGCTTCCCGTCATTACCCTAATCACGGCTGTGCTCTATGGGCGTGCGACAAACATGGTTACGTGACGTAACGAATTAATTGTAAATACTATGTTGCGTTCTGTAGGTCAGAGTTGGAAAGATTTTACGAAAACTGTGTTCTTTTTTTGAAATCATATGTTTGTATGAAAAAATAGTCTTTGGCATTAAATCTTCTTCAAGAGGCGATATTATGTTCTCCTAGTAGTTTTGCGCACACAGCCCTGACCACCTGATAGACTAATATTTTTTACTTTAAAATTAGAAATTCTACCAAAAAATGAGCTTCAAAGCTTTTTAAGGTTAGGTCATCAAAATGGCGGCAGCAAAGATGGCGCCAAAACGTTAAAGCCCCTTACAAACGTTGCGTAAAGCTAATTTACGAATCACGTTTACTTATTTATATAATTTTTATGACAGTTGCGCGTGTCTCAAATTTAAGCAACGTTTTTAAGTAAGAGGATATATTCCTATTCTACCTTCGGATTTTCAACGAGCACCAGAGTTGTCTTTATCACTCATAAAGACAAAAATTTGACTTATCTCATTAAATATTTCTTGTCCATCTAAGTACGCTGGGTGGTAGGTATAGACCACAATTACCCTTGAACTTCACAACACCTATTCACGACACAAACAACATGTCAAAGTCTGTAAGTTAAAAATAAAAAACTAAAAATAACACAACAAAAACACGGATTAAACATGAATGAATGGTACCGTTCCCACCGTAGGACGTAATGGCAATTAATTCATAATTGTTGTGTGGTACGAGCGATGAACGGGAAGCGGGCACGTCCGGAGTATGAAGCTTTCATGGAGTGAGTGAAACATCACGCCTGTAATCCCCAAAGGGTTAAGCAGAGATGTACCCAGTACACCCACATTTCGACAGTTATGATTAAGTCCTGTTTGAATAACGACCAAATAATGGTAGCTACTGTGTTATATTGCTGAAAATGGCTAATAGTCTTATCTATATTATTAACCTGAAGAGTTTGTTAGTTTGTACGCGTTAATCTCCGGAATCACTAGTCCAATGAAGTTTAAGTTTCGAATCAACTCGAATCGAAAATACTACGCCTTTGTGAGATACTGTTGCATATTTCACAAACGAGAAATCACTTGAATCATGTGTAAGCGCAGTTGAGATGCGAAATATTAAAATTACAACATGGCAGTTAAATTTATGTGAAAAAACACGTTTCTGCAGTTAATAAATCGCTAGTAGCCAATACTTAGTGTCGTGTGTTATAATCGGGTAATGACAAGCCACACGCGATCATGATATTTCGCCCTGCTGATCATGTTTTAAAACACTGGATAAATTGAGGCGGATCTTTCTTAATTGATCGGAGTAATCTTTGTCTCTTACATACTTTACTATGATGCAAGGATGGAATGATGTCAGGGATTTCATCCATCTTAATTGTTTTGGATTTTTGTGATATTCAGACTGTGTCACAACTTATTTTTATTTATCGTTGCTTCTAGGGTAACCATGGGGGTAAAATGGTTTGTTTTTTGTTCTGGGGTGGAAAATCCTCATGGCTTATGTCCTGGGCTATCTTTTCTATTGCTGTTTACTACAAGCAGCTGCCTCTAAAGGAGTGCGTTTAGATTATTAGGAAGGAACTGGCTAAAACGCATTAGATTTTTTTTTAAGGCGGAATACACTTTGCTCAACTGGCGAACTTTTCAATTACCTTACACTCGCAAACGCTCATGAAATCAATCAAAGCTCGGCCAAACTCAACCTTCGGTGCATCACAACATTTTTGTAAATCACTTAAATAAACCAGCTTATTGTTATTCCACTGCAGGGCAAAAAGCTCTTCTCATAAAGAGAAGGCACGAGCATTGATCACCACGCTTGCTCATGATGGATACGATTAAATTAATTATAAGTCCAGGTCACGATGTTTTCTTTCACCGTCGTCAGATATTCATTTTCCTTTTTTTTGGGGTGTTAAAAATCATCGGAAGGGACTGTCAGACTTTTACTGACTAAAAAACCACCCTGTTCCTTCTGTTGCCCTTTGCGTTCCGGGGCCACGGTATCATGTTTTGAAGATTAATTTACCTTACACAAAATATCAATCTATAGGCCGAACTCTCACGGTCATTCGGCCTTGACAGTAGTGCAAATGACGCTCTTCCTTTGGCCAAGGACATGAAATCGCGTGAGAGACTGGCCGCTCCGCTCTGGCGTGACGTTTCCGTATCGTACGGCAATCATTACTGCTCATTTGTGTAGTAAAGTGAGTTTTACTATTTCAATGGTAAATTGAGTGTGAATCACGCTTAAGCGGCGATTTGGGGGTGGATTGGATGAGGTTACACGGGTGATGGTTCGTTTCTAAAGTTTATCTTGGACATGACTGGCATCGGTGAAGGAAAACATCGTGAGGAAACCTGGGACTCACTGTCCCACTCAAACCATGTCAGAGGCCCTTGAGGCGGTTTAGAGACTCTGACACTAGGGCGTGTGGGGTCGTAAGACCTTACTGCCCACACGATAAGAAGAAGCCTTGATGACGGCAAAATTTTCGCATGTGCTTCACCCATAGACATGGGCACCGGCAGTAGAGTGCAAGAGGGTGCAGTTGTCAGTAAGAAAATACATACAAAATGTATAGAATTTATATAGCTACTGTTTGTATAAAAACAAGACGTCGAGGTTGATGTCCAATTAACCTAATTGACATATGAAACATGTAATTTTCAATAATTTATATTTTATTAGTTTATAGATAGTGTGTAGATCTAGAGATACACTTCCATGAAAGTAGTCCTGGGGGCGTCCTTTTTTAGAGGTTGACTGACGACCTGGTAAAGGTCGCGGAAAACACTGTAGCGGATGACCGGTCATTGAGGTTATCTTTAGGGGAGGCTTAAGTCCAGCAGTGGACGTTCGACTGATATGATGATGATTTTGCTGAAGGGCAAGTCATTCACAACTTAAATGAGGTTACGAAACAACAACTTCATGTAACTTCAAGTTGCACGATAGCCATCGCTAATACTAATGTTTCATTCATAGCCGACGCTAGACAATGGTAAGCACTAGTTAGCACGGTTGCTACTGTCACGCACCACTGTTAAACACCTATAGAGGAACGTGGGTTTAATACTGAAGAGAATTTGTCATCAATGTGGGTTGGTACACTTTCGCTGACCAGTATTGGACTGCTTAAAGCCCTGGCCATACCGTAGCGGACAACTTACGGGGGCGGTCATATGCAATAGTCAACATCAAAACGGACCGTGTTGGTGGAGACCTGTCTATACACTATACTACTACTGTATTTGCCTATAAGTCTGCGCCTGCGCCGCTCCCGCAGGTTTTGTTGTGAGGTGGTCGAGCTTTAAAAGCCTGGGTATCAAAATCACTTCTTCTTCTTCTTTTCGAGTCGATGATTTAAAACAATCCCTTTTTTTATTTTAATTTATAGTTTTTGTGCCCAGTAGGTGGCCACGTTTATCGCGGCATCAGTAGCATTTTTAACATCCTCCAGAGTGCAGGTGTAGGGACACTTTGGGCACTGCAGTAAGTGGGCCATCGTTTGGTCAGGAGCACCACACTCGCACTGGGTATTGGTGGGATCTATAATCCCCCATTTTGCTAGGTTATGTTTGCAGCGGCCTACTTGGGTGCGCAGTCTATTGAGCGTCTTCACTTCGTAATCACTTCTTGGCATACCATCTTTTTATTTATTAATTTATTTGTTTTACAACGACTTACCTCCAAAATTCACCCCCTAAGGGCGTGAAACGGGGTCCCGACATTTACGCTACGCGGACGAAGTCGCGGACAAAAGCTAGTTTAATTAAATTCTTAAACGTGCATCGGCTTCTAAGGAAACTTCAACTACTTATATTACTCACATCTGACGTAACTTAGGTATCTGTTTTTTTGTCTGTACGTAAAAAATATGTCAGCTAGACTTACTAAAACCTTTTAAGTGTTTTTTACATAGTGCTGAATGTAGTGACATATTATTTAATTAGTCTGTGCATGTCTTTACACAACCACGGTAATATCCTTTTAGACGCGAATTTTACCAAACTTTTATGCTCTAGTATAATTAATGCGTGGAATAAAATTGCCAATTCTAATTCTCGTAACTAAAAACGTACAAAAATTAATAGCAATCACAATTCAGCGACAATCAATTACAAAAATGTTGACAAATTGTATTGACATTATTGATAATGAAATTAGAATGTATTAAACTTTCGGGAAATCCCCTCTGAATAAGGAAAATCAGTAAATGAAAATTGAGCGGTCGGGGCACCCCGGATAACACAGTAGAAAGAGACAGAGAGAAAGAGAGGAAATGTAGCATGGATGGGACATAACACTTTTTCCTTACGTGACGATTTCTGCCAGTTAATTTCTATCGCAAGCAATATAATCACAAGTTACAAAAGTTTTCAATGTTTTGGTGAAATTCGCCACAAAAGTCTTATATCAATATAAAAAACATAGACGAAACACAAATCGTGAATAAGCAGAAAACTTTTACCTGTAAACGTTTCAAACTAATATTTTGATAACTAATTACATCTAATCAGAGTATTGTTAAAATCTGATAACGGATTTGATAGAGATAATTTTACTAATCAGTTTTATAATCTAGTGTTAGTCATTGATATCCGCTTTGCATTTTGGAGTTTCGATCGAATGGCGCTTAAGGCTTACGTCAGAAATGGAAATTAAATAGGTAAAATGGCCTTCAGAAGGCCGAAATACCTACTCAATTATTATGAGGGTACTTACAATTTCATGAGATAGTTGGTTTTATTTCTTCAAAATGAAGTCACAATTCCAATCATGTATAGGTAGGTACTTTATATTTAAAAGCTAAGTAGTTTGTTTGTTTAATCTCCGGAAATGCTGGTCCGATTTTGAAAATTATTTCGTTACGTAGGTATTAGTTATTTTCAAAAAAAAATTAGGAATCCGTAAGGAAACTCACGGGTCCGAAGTCGTGGGCAAAAGCTAGTCTTACATAAGACATAACATCACGCCTGTAGTCCCCAAAGGGTTAAGCAAAGGTGTACCCATTAGTACATCCACATTTCGCCAGATATCTTTCAGTCCCATGTAATATGGGGCGAGCCTATTGCCATTAACCGGGCACAAATCCAGACTCCGAGGCTGGTACTGAGAAATTCCTGATGGAAAAACTCAATAACGTTGTGCTTGACCTGGGAATCGAACCCAAGACCAGTTGAGCAGTCGCGCTTTGCGACCAGTAAACCAACGAGGCAGTCATCTTACATAAGAATGAAACTTTTATGATATGAGCTTTTGCCTGCGCGACTTCGACCCTGAAATGTCGGTTATCTTGCTCACAGACTATAGCCTATGTCCTTATTCAGATCCAAAGCTACCTCTTTGTCAAACATTTCAATTGATTCAATGGTTTTGCCGTGATGAGGTAACAAACATATAGACAAACAAACTGAGTTACTTTCGCATTTATAATGTAAGTGTTAATGTGCATAAGAGATCATACCGACAGGTTCTTCAAAATCCGGGTTACCTACTTCAAATTTTTCCTCACACGAAGTATTTAGAGGAAAATATTAGTGTAGGTATATTTTTTATACCATCACTGAACGGTCTAACGATTTACATACCTACCAGACAGTAATTGCGGAAAAATAAAACGGAAAACGTTTTTCACTCATTAGATTAGCACTACTTATGGCTACCGACCCTGAATGAAGCCTAGACCCACATTCTACCCTCATATAAACACCAACATAAAATAGCTGCTACACATTTTCCATTAGATTCCGATGTGTAACTAATTATGAACTGTATTTTAAAGGTATAACGTATTTTTTCACTTAATGCATACTTTTGATAGAATAACCCAAGAAATATTTTTGAAAATGCTAGTAAAACATAACATCACGAATGTCATCGCGAAAGGGTTAGGCAGAGCTGTGTACCCACAAGTACACCCATATTTCCCCAGATAAGTTTAAATCCCATGTAATTGGGGGCGAGCTTATTGCCATCAGCCGGGCGCAAATCCAGACTTCGAGACTGCTACTGAAAAACTCCTGATAGAAAAACTCAATAACACTTTGCCCGACCTGGGAATCTAAACCAAAATCTCATGCTCAGTAGTTATGCGATCATAACATTTGCATGATTGCAAACGCACATACCTAGTTGGTCAAAAATGATCACAATGGAATGGAAAGTGAAGGTATGTCTTAAAATCGTTTTAGACTTTGTTTACCTATTGTGGTATAGAATTTTCCTTATTATTTTCCTACATAATTTGTTAGTAATTCCCCAGATAGGTGTCTACCTACTGTGGTAGCTTGTAACAAAATACAACAGTGTCCTTCCATAACATACAAATAATTATGCAGGTACATACTACAAAATATCTTGAATGGAAACCATGAATGAACCGACGTAGCCCATTATATGCTAATGCTATCGGAAAATCATCTTAATTGCCCACAATAATAGGGAGAAAATGGCTTGTATCCGCTGCGATGACAACCACCAAGGATGACTGGTTTGTCGTTTATTTAATTATGTATCTTTTGTAATTATACTGTAATGAAATAGTTGGTTTTTTATTTACGTCTTAAGATTTCATGTTAAAATGAGGTTCCTCTAATCAGGTTAGCTAATGATTAGTAAAACAGCGCAATAATTAATCGTTTCTTTCATTCATTCATAGACGATTCCAGCGTGCAGTGAAAATGTGGTGCTGTTCCTCAAATATTGTGACACCTGATATCCTGCTGTGGGTGCCCTAATGAGTGCAAGTTTTTGGAATTAATTGACGTTTTAGGCTGGGCGCACACGTGCGGTTTCCTAATCAGGTTTCCGGATCAGGAAGCGTGTACCTAAATGCATACTATATTACTATTACGTTATATATTACTGATTACTGATGGATATACTATGTTACTATTACTGATGGCGAATAACTCGTGGAATTTCTAGGGTAGACTATACTAAAAAGAAGATGTCTGGACAGCAAGCCTGTCCGTGTTATGTTCGCTGACGAATGGTTAGGTAAGGAAAAGTTAACCATTATCTCCTATGCTTCGTAAGCTTGTTTTTGTTGCGTGCTATGACACATTATAGGGAAGGAAGTTTGCAAGAGAAATAAACAGGTAATCACAAACAAATTTTCCAAATTACAGATTTTTTTAAATTTATGTTTAATTTATAAAATGTTCTCTTCATAATTGACTTGCACAGTGGAGACAGTAACAGCAAAGTTCAAAAAGCTTGCCGCGAGTCTTTTAACAGTGCAAGTGCATCCTTGATAACGTTCACCAGCGTACAGTCACGAGCAAAAACAAGTATACACTTAGCAAAATTCAAAAGCGATTTTCTTGTGAAATAATGGTTGTAAATAATAAGTATTTCATAGTAGTATTAAATTCAAAATACTATATTCCTAAAACATGATATTTCAATCAAAATATTCGAAGAAAGTAGCTTCGTAATGTTGCTAAGTGTATACTTGTTTTTGCTCGTGACTGTACTTGCACAGGGCGTTTGTCCAGGTGTCATAAACTATAATGGCTTGTGATGTGAGCTACATTTAATTCTTTTTTCTTGTATATGACGTTCAAAAGTGCTTTTTTAATGGCCTAATTGCAATATATGTATTGGTTTTGATCCAAGATCCTGAAGTCACCAGTCCTACGTCATTTTAACACCACGCCTGTAATTGTGTCGGTGTACGCATTATTACACCCACATTTGGCCAGTTACACCCACATTTCGCCAGTTAATTCATCATTTTAAACTTTGACAAATAATTAAGCATGTATGTACTCATATGTACTTTCTTGAACATCACTAATATGGGGAAGGAAAATATCTTGAGGAAACTTGGACTTATCTATTACATATAATAAATCTGTAGTAATAAATCTGTAACTGGTCACTGTCTGTGCCTACATGGAAGATTTATGAGAAAAACTATTGTTGGGGTGCCTAATGCCGGCCATCCACGATCCTTCCTATCGTCCAATTGGACCGTGGATCGCGCAGACCGCCATCCACGGTCCAATCGGCATGATCCAATCGGAAGGATCATGCCAAAAGAATCGAAATTCAATTATGCCGTCAATTATAACGGTCATGCCAATCCACTCCCATCCACGGTCCAATCGGCATGATCTAATCGGTAGCGTCCTGCCGATTGGACGATAGGAAGGATCGTGGATGGCCGGCATAAGTCTGAGATCGCCAATCTGCCTCGAGCAATCGTGGCGATCAATGATCGTGCCTTCTTTGTACGAGATGAGGTCTTTGCTTTGCAATGGGACAATAATAGGCCAGTACGTAAAATTACGTAGGTATGTCGACTCAGTCCTTTGGATATTCTTTACACTTTGGATCAACACCCAATGCGATAAACACTTAAGCTCTAGAAAAAAAACAGTAAAATACTCACTCTTTCTTATTGTTGACTACAATGACTAGTTTCACTTTCCGAGGGCCCTTGGTCATTTTGCAGATATCCTTGCTTGTATCCAGTGGGCCCTTGGATAAAATTTTTAATAGGGGAATGATTTCAGCTTCACCGTCGCAGCCGACCGGCCGGTACTCTCGTCACCTCACTGACATGATCACTTTTGTCGTCCACTGTTCCTTAGTAAACACATGTTTTTTATAAACTCACTAGTTTGTCCATTAATACTGATTGAATCACGTCCACTGATATATTGAATACTGTACGTTACTGGAATTTTTAATGATAAGTTATCAATCGAGTCGCTTTTTTTTAATTACATAAGGAGCTTCAGATATTTTTTTGATTGATGCAATTTTTTTTTTATATATCGTGATAGTAGGATTATGTGAGATTATGATACGCGTGAAATAAGTAATACTCTTAATCTGAATTAAAGTGTAATTAACATTTAAATCAAACCACTGAGATAATTATGATTTATAAGTAAAAGCAAAACGATTCCACGCTGAATAAAATGATAAAAAAATCGTAATGTCAAAAATAATTTTAGAAAATTCACTAGTTATCACTTTTTTTTACTACCAAATTACGTAATCAAACCGAGATTCACAAATTAGCGTACCTCCTACCTACAAATGATGACGATTAATATACAATACAATCCGATTACTTACGTAAAAATAAGTTATATAAGAAACTTAGAAAAAACACAAGTTAACCTGACCAAGAAGTTTGACGAAATGGCACGCAGAATCAGTTCAGTTCTACGTCAAGAGGATGATGAATGATGATGTATGTCGCTGATTGTGAAAATTTTGATAACAGTTATCTTAAACTGGATCAAATATTTATTGTAACGTCAAAATGTTACGGGCTTTCCTTTTTTTTCGTGTCGTTTATTTGAGTTTTGTGTGACGTGGTTTTTGGTCAAATTTACTGATTTACGGCTGGTGATTACTGATCGTTAAGGAGGATTCTACCATTCTTGGTAAATGATCAACATGAGTTGAGACAGTGAATTGTCATCACTATCACTACATAGTATAAAACAAAGTCGCTTTCCCTGTCTGTCTGTCTGTCTGTCCCTATATATGCTTAGATCTTTAAAACTACGCAACGGATTTTGATGCGGTTTTTTTTAATAGATAGAGTGATTCAAGAGGAAGGTTTATATGTATAATACATGCACCCGTGCGAAGCCGGGGCGGGTCGCTAGTAATAACTAAGATTAAAAAACGACAGCTGGAAACAACGGCTTCACATGCTTTCCGAAGCACGGGGATGTCACACCACCTTTTTAAGACATTTCCTAATGGAAAAACCTAATAATACTTTACGACCCTAGAAACTTGTTTGTCATCCAATAGCTGTGTGTAAGATTTTTAGGTTACTAGCAAAATATGTAAAAGTAAACCCTAAGTATTTACTACAATGCCACGTTTGATTTCTACCCAGAATTTAGCCTAGGATTAATTAATCATAATACCGGACTGCCAGACAGTACCTATCAAAGGGTAGATTTAAGAATTAAAAGATAATAGACGCATTAACATTTCTTTTATCTTTTAAACCGTGTTAATCTACGTCAGATTATGACAGGCGCCATAAAACAATCATTTATCACAAAAAATACTAAGGCTTAAGTGCATATCAAATACACTGACAGTAGGGGAAAATTAATATTAAGAACCAAATTCAAGATGGCCGCCAAGCAAAGGAGCTTGTCATTCCCTTTCACTCGCACAGTATAATGCGCAAGTGAGAGGGAATGATTAGCGACGTCATTTGAAATTATTTTCTTTAATAGCGAGGCTTATTTGTATAAATCTTTTTTTTATATCTACATGTAAATCTAGCGATATTTTACTTATCTAAAGACTATAATGACAAATTGCATTCGTCAAAGATTAAATAATTGCAACTCAAACTGGTCACACAGCAACAGACTTATAGTTTACGATTTACCAGTATTTGTGCGCTGATAACGTAAATCCTTAGCCGGATTGCAGTTTTATTTGGTTTTAATACATTAATTTATATTTTTATTATAATAACACAGTTGTATCTCCATTATCTCGTTTCACATTTTAGTTTTTATCTGAAAACATACAAAGACGACGTGGTTTTATATTAAGGAAAGAGTTACCATGTAACACTAGCGACCTGCCACGGCTTCGTACGGGAAGCACTTATATCTATAACCTGATGGATACATGGGGTCCGTCAAGTGTTGTAATGTTATTGTTTTTCTAACTAAATACATAATTATCATCATTTACCAGTAGCTTATTCCTTCACCAGGAAAAACATCGTGAGGCAACCTGGACTTATACCAGCCTATTACTGTCCCACTCAAACCATGTCAGAGGCCCTTGAAGCAGTTTAGAAACTCTCGACACTAGGTTGTGTAGGGTCGTAAGACCTTACTGCCTTACTGCGATAAAGAAGAAGAAGTAGCTTATTTTCGCAGTGTTTTTTTTTAAATTATAGCCTATAACAATCCTAGATAATTCCTCTTTCTATTGATGAAAACCATATGAAAATCGGAACAGTAGTTTCTGAGATAAGCCCGACCAAACACAAAATTTAACGCGACGCCACTTTAGCTTTAGATGATATTTGACACGGGGTAAGTTTGAACCCCAAGAAAGGATATAGACTAATTTTTATTCCGCGACTTCATCTGCTTTAGTGATAACCGACTTTTACGCAAACGAAGTCGGGGGCCAAAGCTAGTTTATTTATAATATGAAGTGAAGTCTGATTAAATATTAAATCATCAATCAAGTAACGTTTAGATTAATTTTGGTTTACAAAAGATACAAACTTATTGAATAAAAAGAGTTTCATCAATGGCAGAAGGGGAACCTTGAAAAATGTTTTGTTAGAAGTTAATTATAGATGCTTAGGTATACTAATTAATCAATTGATTACACAGGCATGTTTTGATAAAGTTTTGAGTAACGCATACTCACTAATATTTTTAAGATAAAAAAAGAAACATTGAATGGATTTTAATTTACAAATCAAATTAATCTCTTCAAAATTTTATTTCAGTTGAAATTACAGTTGGATGACCATTTTTTTTACGCGGCTTAAAGTACTTCCACGTGGTATCTTTTTACAGGCTATATTAAATTAAATAGCCTTTTTGAAATAATAAATAAATAAATATAAATAAATATCTTGGGACAACTCACACACGGCCATCTGATCCCAAGCTAAGCAGAGCTTGTGTTATGGTAACCAGACAACTGATATACATACTTATATAATTTATAAATATATACATATTAAAAATAATGAAATAATGGCTTAATTTAATCTATAAAAGAGGTAAAGTTTGTGGGGTAGTAGGGGGTAATCTCTGGATCTACTGCAATTGGAAGCTACGTTATCACTGAGTGCTATAGGCTATATTTTACTATCAAACAATTAGGGATCCGTAAGAAAAATCACGCGAACGAAGTCGCGGGGAGAGTGCTAGTGTAAGATAATCCTTGTGGATGTGCAACGCTTTGGGCGGAGAGGAGTCCAAAAAAACAATTCACTATGTATGTTTGACTTCCATGCACAAGTTACACAAAAGAAATCAATTCTAGTCAGCTCTAATCAAAAGAGTGTGATTGGCGAATAAATAAATAACTTGACTTAAGACGATTTAGAAATACATACATTTTTGGTAAATCTCAAACAGATACATATATCAATTATTATTCATTTTATTTTTAGAAAAGTAAAGTAAGTATTTACGCAACTTTGTTACTTAATTGACAACCTTGAGTTTAGTTGAGATTTTCTCTATCACGACTGAGATAATATTTAATATATATAAAAACTTATGTACCTAATTATTATGACGGTTGTAAACTATGGAGGGTCTTTGAATTATGAGATAACGTTTTAAAACATATTAATCATAAAAGAGAAGAAAGAAGAAGAAGAAGGTAGAAGATTTAATAAAAATACAGCTGGGAAAGTATTGCAGAAAAAACACAGGATTGGAAAGTCACATAAGGTAGTTAGACGCACATTCAAATTAAGCAATGTTGTTATGGCGTATCCACCATCTGAGCATTTAGTATTCCAAAACCGTTAACCATATAACAATGTATATCAAAGCCAAAAGAAACTGAACAGCATACAAATAATAACTTCACCAATGAACGAGAATAAAACGAGCACAAATTCGTAATTTTTTCCATTTCTGAAGTTAATCTCTTGACATTGCCAAAAACTGTTTCCGTGAAATATTTTTAGAGCCTATCCATATTTTAGTGCGTAATAGTTGATCGGTTAAATCCCGCGGATAATAACTAAGCCATAAACGAACTGTCCGATACAACTGTAGCATGATAACCAAAATTTCTAATCAAAATAAAGGTGTACGTTATAAAAAAATTGCATTGAATTTTGTGCGTATTCGATACGAAAGATATCGTATCACCGTGATTGATGGTATGATACGAACGAGTGGACTACAGGGTCTTAAGACATGTTAGTGACACGTGTTCTGCAGATAAACAAAAGAGTATTGATTACCTGATCGCGCATATGATTAATTGCAGTAATTGTACGTCTGTAAGTACAAGTACTGTAAGACTTACGGAAAGATTGCATGCTGTTGATAGAGAGATATCTATTGATATACATATATCCATTCATCTTTTGAATTTGAAGAGCGTAACTATAATGCATGCCAGGAATTTCGCCTAAAAATAATAAAGAAAAACATACAAAGAGTTAATGCAACTGAAGCAATCATTCTAACCTATACCTTAACAATCGAACCTGAAACTATGACTGATAAACTATTCATTTTTGTTTTAATGCAACGACCACAAGTTGGTTCAAAAAGCTAAATTGTGCAACAGTAAAAGAAGAGAACGAATCTCCGCTTCGTAAGAAGTATTTATACACCCTTAATACTTACAATAAAAAAGTATTAAGTGTCCCAGATGTAACAATCAATACAATAGCACAAGGACGCGACAAAAATGAAGCGAGATGTGGCAAATTTAATTGGTGTACGACAAATTATCTTGCCTTCCGGTAAGTAGTACAAGTTGTAGGTAACATTATCGCAGAGCCAGGTACTCTTATCACAATTATGTCAGGAGGTTGATAAATTGTGATAAATGTGTCACTAGTACATGCAAAGGAAATCACAAACAATAATAATGTAAATATTATTTTGAATGAGGTTAGTCGTCGAGGTGACGACGAAGCGTTGAGTGCGATAAAAAATTTTCTAGAAGGTAAGTTTTAGAACTGGCTTTGCTTGGCGATATGATATGCTTATAGAATTTGGGATAGCATTGTTGTATTAAGCTAAAAATGGGTACCCTAAACACGCCTTCTTAATCTATATTAATATCACAAAGAGTTAAAGTTTGTGTTTTTGTCAAGGTAATTTCTGTAAGTCTTGATACGATAAAAAATGGTATCGTACTATAATAATAATAATAATAATAATAATAATAACGTTTATTGTGCCTAAAAGTTATACACAAACAATTTGGGTTTGGAGTCTTCATTTAAGCAAACAATGCCTGTATTAGAAGACTCCGCTCCTTCACAACAGTAGTTAATTTACTTAAAACACAAAATTAGAACAGAAAATGGGTGTAATTAAAAACAAAGTATAGTTACATGAACGTGTGAGTGCGTGTGCATGAGTGGGCCATGTGATTGTTGAGTGTACATGAGTGTTATGATGTGTGGTTGTTTGTGTATGTGTGCGTGAGTGTACGTGTAGGTATGGGAGGGTCTGTGTGTGTTTGAGTGGGTCGTGTATTTGTATTAAGTTATGTTTTGTAGGAGAGCTTCAGTATCTTCAAATGTCAATGGTTTTATCCAGTCAACCAACATTTCTTTACATTTATGATAAGATTTTGCATATACGAAAATTTCTTTATTTATTTTGTTATACAATTGAGCTGATCGTTTACTAAATTGCATTGATCCGAACTTGGTCTTGGATATTGGCAATTGAACTATGTCATGTTTTCTTCTCCTAGAGTGTATATCCGCATTAAAAGGTATGGATTTGTGCTTTTTTAAAATCATTTGAGTAATGTATAGTTTCCTCACTGACAATACATCACTAAGTTTGTAGAGGTTTTCTGTAGAATATCTCCTTTTTTTAAAATACATTATTTTGAGAAGGGCTCGTTGTGCTCGCTCCAATTGAATGAATTTAGATTTATTTGCCCCACCCCAAATAGGAATACAGTATATTAATATTGATTGAGCAAGAGAGATATATATTTGTGTGAGTACATTTCTAACCGGCTTACCGCTACGCTGTATAGGCCTAGGCAGCACGTGACGCAAAGTCTTAAAAATCCAATTCAGCTTGCGGACTCTATTGGCTACTTGCTCAAGATGGGGGTACCAGCACAGTTTCTGATCCAGCATTACCCCTAAATATTTTGTGCAAGAAACTTTGCCAATACTAGAACAGTTACAATTATCAACATTAATACCATCACAAGTATGTATAATGATTTGAAAATCACCGGTTGGTTGAGTACGTTTACTGATGCTGAAACTTATAAAGTTAGTTTTGGAGGTATTTAATGTGAGAACATTAGCATTGAGCCAATTCGCAACCCGGGACATTCCTGTTTCAGCACTTAGCCGTACATTGTTCCATGTCTTACCATGGAAGATGACAGCTGTATCATCGGCGTACGACAGGACTTTGGCATAGGGGATTTTCATGTTACATAGGTCGTTAATGTATATTAAGAAGAGCGTTGGGCCTAATACACTTCCTTGGGGGACGCCGTATGATACATCTGTGACATCACTTATAAGGTGACCTACTTTGACACTCTGCTTCCTATTTGAAAGATAGTTTTTAAATAGATCAAGCGGGATATCTCTAATACCTATATTTTCTAGCTTGTTTACAAGGATAGGCGCAGAGACGGTATCAAATGCCTTTTTAAGGTCTAAAAAGACAGTTAGGCACTTATCTCCATTGTCAAGGTGATTAGCTACTAATGAAGTTAGTGATATGACAGCGTCCTCAGTGGAGATACCTTGACGAAAACCAAACTGAGAGTCGGAAATGATATTAAATTTGTTTAAGTAATTGAGAAGTCTAACATTTATTACTTTTTCAATAATTTTGGATATACTAGGAAGAACTGAAATTGGTCTATAATTATTAATATCGTCTCTACCCCCACCCTTGTAAACAGGAGTAATAATGGCTATTTTTAGCGGGGCCGGGAAGATGCCCGTTTTAAAGCAGAGGTTCGCAAGATGGGCTATGACAGGGACGGCTTCCATGCCTATAAACTTTAAAAATTTCGTAGAAATGTTGTCCCAGCCAGGGGCACTGTCAGCTTTTAGGTTAATTAATATTCTATATACTTCGTCGGCGTCAGTTTCAAGAAGCACAAAAGAGTTTACTAGATTTGAAGCGTTACTGCTCCGATCGAAATCATAATTGACAGTTGTAGGTAGGATTTGTTGAGCCAGGTCATGACCAATTTTTGAAAAATAATTGTTAATGAAATTTACTGAGTCACCCGGGGATGACTGAAGTTTCAACAATTCTGCATCATAATTATTTGTTTTCTGAGCGTCGGTAATAGCTTTTATATTTTTCCACAATAATTTATTGTTATTTACTGATTTAGATAGCAGATTCCTCTCATATTGTCTTTTTAGTTTTTTAATCAGATTGTTACAGAAGTTTCTGTAACGTCTGTATGTTAGTTTTAGAATTTCATTGGTTTGATCCCGACGAAGTTTATTTTGGAGTTTGTTCCGATTATGTATACAGCGCAAAATACCATTAGTAATCCACGGTTTTAAGATGCGTTTTTTGTTCGGGATCTTCAATGTAATTGTATTTAATTTAATGGAGTCAGCTAGAGTTTGTATCAAAAAAGTACACAGAGAATCAGGATCGTCACAGAAAAGTAATTCACTCAAGTTCTTTTCTTTTAGATAATGTAGGGCCTGATCAAAGTCAACAAATGTTTTAGTTTTACGAACATTATGTAAACAATTTTGTTTGGATAATACTAGAAGGGTTGTGTAATGGTCAGTTACTGTGGTGTTAAGGATTGCAATAGTGGGTGAAAACTTTTTCTTATTTACTTTAATCATGAAATGGTCCAGGCATGATTTTTCTCTCGTTGGCAACAGGTGGCCTGGAAGGATACCGTGTAAAGACAGCATGTTGAGGTAGTTCATTCTATTGTTCAGTTCGTTAGACTGCTCATTTATTTTAGGTATAATATTAATGTTTATATCGCCTGCCACAATAATGTTTCTAATTGGTGTTATGGTCTCCAAATGATTGTTGAGCGAACTCACAAAACTGTCAGTGTTTGAGTTTGATGGTGATCGGTAAATACAGAGAATGACGTTATTCAATATTTCTAGGCTTAGACAAGAGGCCTGGGCTAGTAATATTTCTGTAACCTGATGTTCGAGTGCACTCTTCACATAAACGACTACCCCATCATTTTGGTTTAACTGATTTGAGGTCATATATGAACTGTAATTGTTAAGTTGAGGAATAGGTTTAATAGAATTTAGCCTACATTCAGTGAGTATTATGATATCTGTTTCGAAGTTAAACGTAGACAATGTCAATAAAAAATCATCAAAGTTACAATAAATGCTTCTAATGTTTTGTGAACAAATGGTTAGGTCACTTTTGTTTACAAAAATGTGTTTAGACAGCTCATTACTGTCGCATTCAATGGTGGACGCAATAACAAAATTATCTATATCATTTACTGTTTGCAGCGTATCACTCATTAAGTTGGAGTTTTATTAGAATTAATGTCATGACATGGAACAAGAACCTTAAAGTAACGGTAATTGTTGTACTCTCATAATGAATGGTTACAAGAAAAGATAATGAAGAATTTATATAGTAACGAACGATTGCTCTTTTTATATTACTAACGTACTGTAATACACGACACGATGTGAGGTATATGTAAATGTAAATAGCGACTGGATGTATTGTAATTGTAAGTTTAAGTAACGATGCGTATATTATTATGTATAAATGAGTTTTGGTTGGGGATGTGAATAATAATTCTATGAGAATTAAGATTGTTATGGATAAATGATTTTTGTGTAAGTGTATAATGCATGTATGTGAGTTGTGTGTAGTCTTATGTGGTATAAAGTTACAACGTGTTATATAACATCCATTTATAACTATGGTGATTAGCACCACGCAGAAAGAGTTAACAATAAACAGTAAAAAGCGGGTGACCGCATAAAAAACACGGGACAAAGCGGTAGTGCTGCATACAATATTTATAGTATAATACAAGTATGGGCATAGATACCGGTAGGAACATGTTACATATAGTCAGTTCTGAAGAATCAGTTTGTGAATCTGATCTTCGCTTCTAATGATAATAGTCGGCGATTGTTCGTCCTTTTTAACATACACCTTACCGTAGGCAGTCCAACAGAATTTAAAGGCGCCTGATTTCACTAGGTCTCGGGCGAGGAAATGTAGGCGAGATCCTTTTGTTGTTAAATGCTCCGTAATAAATATAGGGGTATCTTCCTGCGTTTTAAATCCAAGGTGTTTACAGCATAGCTTAGTTTTGTGTTTGATATTAAACGCTTTTCCCATCTTCAATATTTCGTTCTTCAAAAGAGTGGAACTCATTTCAACAATAATAGGTGACTGATTGTTGTCTCTGTTGGTACCTCGCAGTCTGTAAATATCCTTAATGTCATATTTATTAATTTTACAATCAATACTTTGCGACAGGAATATGGTCATATCTATAAGATCGTCCTTGGTTTCGTTATTTTTTTTCGGAACCTGTTTTATTACAAAGTTAGATTTTCTGATGCCAATTTGCATTTCCTCAAGTTTGTGCTCCAATGTAACTATGTACTCCTTATCTTTCTTCGCCTCGGTTTCTAATTGGTGAATTTTTTCCTTGAGTTCAACGTTTTGTGCGGTGAGAGAAGCAATAGAGTTCTCGATATTGGCATTTGATAGCTGAATTTCATTCAGAGTAGCGGAGATTTTTGACATCTCATTACATTGATTAACTGAAAAAAGAGACATCATCTTCCTCATCTCTTCTTTAAAATCTTGCAGTTGCCTAGAGAGACTATCATCCATATCCTCTCTGGTCCTCTTGGCTCGTTGAAAAACGAAATTAGGTGGGGTCTTACTTGTGTTTCCCATTAGGTTTACGTCAGTATCTGACAGTGATTTATTCAACGAAGTGTCCATAGTAGTCAAGGTACTTGTAGTAAAAATGCGGCTGCGTTAAGTCGTAGAATATTCTTCAGCGCACTTTATGTGAGGTACTTGGATATTTGTTTGTTTCGCCGGAACAAAACTATACGAACTAGTATTACAGTATTACAGACAGACTAGTATTACATACAGAAACAATCAATGCTTGTAATGTATTGATTCAGCTCACTCTTATTATCTCAAGCTTAGGTTCATATTGATGACAGTTTCCAGGAGTCATTGGCAGAATGACGTATCGTAGTTTCCACTTAAAATATTATCATGACCTGCTGATATATTTTGATTGATAGATTTAATCCAAACTACCTGACTATCGTCTTGCATTCACGATAACATGAAAATTATCTCAGTTAAATGCATTTATCTATGTATTGGCTGGCGCCATTTCTTAACAATGATTTCTATAGGTTGTATTGTGTTTAGAGTCGTGTTCTCTTCAGAAAAGGCAGTTAAATAATCATATTACTTGTTGTTTTCCGTTATAAGTATATGGTTACATGTAAGTATTATTTATAAAGCAATATGCACGCTTTTGTCGCTAATCGAGAATATTATATATCTTGTTACTTCTGTTCTTTTGCTAGTTTATGATATAGTAGAGAAAAATTAGAGGAACAAGGTTGATAAGGAGGCTAATAGCTAAATCGACTACAAGTTCAGATGATATTGATAATCAGCCATCTTGTTTAGATGAACAAGATTGATACATAGCAAGTAATGACGAAAAATACAAGGCTTTTAGTGAATTCTACAGTTGGTTACCGAATTCTAATGAATCATAATGATACCATGAAAAAAAGCTCTACGCCTAAAACCAATAAACAAATTACAAGTAAGCGGTAGTAACCCAACCTTTCCTCAATACTAGAACTGAGAAAATGTCTTCCAATCATAAAGCATTTAAATATCTACACATAAGGATGCACTTCATAACAAAAGTAGTACCTAAGAACCCATGCATTTACAATGAGGCACATAACAGTTCCATACAATGTAGTTCCCGCGTCATTTCTGAGCATTATATCTGTAATAACGTGTATTACTTTAACTGTATTAGCTTCAGCTTCATGAGTTTGTCTTTCAGTTTCTATGTTATGTAATGTAATGTTCTAGAATGACGTGGTTGGTAGTATTATTTTAGTTATGTTAACTGTTGGTAGGCGGTTCTACTATGTTAGCTAAGATGAAAGATATAATAGAAAAACTCAAAAAGTTTTGAGAACGCTCTCTTTTCTTTTTCTCTCTTTGTAAATGTATACTTATTATGAAGAGTTGGTTTATTATTTTTTCCTTTTTGATAGTTATTCTCTAGAGATACTGGTTCGATTACAGAAATCTTTTAGTGATAGAAAGACACTATTTTCGTTAGCCAGATGTGTGTTTAACGGTATAGATACTTGATTTCCACGTGGACGAAGTCATGGGTAGAAGCTAGTTCTAAATATTATCTAAATATGCACTGCATTTTTGACTTTAGTACAAATCTGTCTTCTTGTATCTATTCAAGAACAGACTCTAGTTCTAAGATTCTAACATTAATAACTATACTCGTTAACCATATATGTTCATTTACTTTATGTTTTTTCCTACATTCCAGGTGTATCTCCGGCGATTTATCAACACTTCCATCAACATTGTCTGTTATCTTTACGATTACTTCACTGAAAGTGAATCTTATAAAGATAATATAAGTAATTATGTAGGGTATACGGATTTTTCCACTAACTGGTTTTTATATTACAACTTTTCGAAAACCTGTTGGCTTACAGAGCAGTGCCATTAATAAATAATAATAGATTGAGAATTAGTGACGACTGTCATCAGAGAGAATTCATCAATATAAATACTTATAAAATGATACTCAAATCTACACTGTAACTAACTACTACTATTTCATCTTTAGACGCGAGACGCGTGCTTTTACTTCAAATCATTTAAATATTTATTTATTTATTAAGTACACCAACAGCGTATACATTATGCATTGAAGAAGAAGTACAATGTACTTGTTACAAAATTATTAAATATCTAATGTACACACCAATTTTATTATAAGTATACATAACTTACATAGAAAATGTAGAGGACAAGACAGAAAGGTTAAAAACAAAAAATTAAAAAACACAAATTATAACAAAGTAAAATACTTTTAAAATTACAAATCAAATACTGTAAAGAGCAACATGAACAGGTCGAGAACCAAAGTAACGAAGAAAACACTTATAACTTACTATTATTATAAATTAAAACTGAAATTAGGTAACTGAAATTAGGTAACAGAAACAAAGCTGTCTAGTATTTTTTTCCGAATACCCCCTAAGGTGTCATGAAATATGTCCAGGTTAGAATTTAATTTTTTGTTGAGCATATTATATTGTTTAAGTGTTGTAATGAGCGGACCATGGGCACCGATGTTAGTACGACAGAATGGAGGACAGAATGTGTTAGATAGAACAGTGCGGGGTCTGATCCGAGGAACTGTAACGGGAACCAAGGCTAGGAGGTGACTGCAATCAATCTTGCCATTAAGAAGTTTGTGCAAAAATGAGATACTGAGCATTATTCGTCGGTCACGGAGTGACGTCATTTTGAAAAAAGAGACTCTCTGATCATATGGGCATCTATGAGAGATACCACTAGTGCTAAAAGCCAAGGAGCGTGTGAATGTACGTTGTATGCGCTCGACACGTTGAGAGTGAACCGTATAGGACGGATTCCAGGCAGTACATGCATATTCTAAGTTGCTTCTAACCAGTGATTTATATAGAAGCAATTTAGTTTGGGGTTGCTTGAAACACTTAGAATTACGTTTAATGAATCCAAGCATTCGAGCAGATTTTTTAACTACATTATCGAAGTGAGATTTGAATTGAAGTTTGCTGTCTATTGTTACTCCAAGATCTTTGATTTCGCTGACTGATTGTAGTATGGTGTCATTTAGCTTGTATTCAAATGTCAACGGATTTTTCTTTCTAGTGAAGGTGATGTGATGGCATTTAGTGGCGTTTAGAAACATTACATTATTAGCACACCAGCGGTTAATATTTTCAAGATCTTTTTGAATTAGATTTGCATCTTCAAGGGATTTTACAGTTTTATATATCTTAAGATCATCTGCATACATAGAGTAATTACAAAATTGAATTTTAGAAGTAAGATCATTAATAAATATTAAAAAAAGAACTGGACCTAAGTGGGATCCTTGCGGAACTCCTGATTCGGCATAGTAGGACTTCGATTCAAATCCACCTACTGCAACTAATTGAGATCTTTTAGACAGATATGATGCAAGCCAGCGCAACAGAGGACCACCGACACCAAAAAGTTGAAGTTTTATTAATAACAGTTGATGATTTACTTTATTAACAATTGTATCAGATCTTTTTCTAGCAATAGTATCCTCCTATAATTCAGTTTTATGACTGCAGTTAGTCAAATCATAAATATACAATGAGCAGCAAATGCACATTGGAAAATGTTTACACCTAAATAATAATACTAGCCTGTTATCGACCCACTGCAAGGCAAAGGCTCTTCTCATACAGAGAAGACACTATATTATTTATCATTAATATCATAAGTGTAGGTTTCCTCACGATGTTTTCTTTTACCAATATCAATGTAAACACCTATAAAATGAAAAATTCACTTCTAAAATCAATGTTACAATGCCTAGTTTTCCAGTTCAACTTAACCTTACTTAGGTTTGCTAAGTTACCGTGAAAGCCATCGATGGCCGGCCATTGGCTACGTCCGTTCACATTACACATGTCAATTATGATTGGTGGGCGCTCAATGGTTAAACATTAATTTGACGGCTTCTAAATTAACTATGCAGGTGGTTAATTGGAATTCCAGTACAATAACAATTGTACTGGAATTCCAATTTTTATAGAATGAATAGTATTTAAAAATTAGGATTAATTAATCACAAAATAGCATCAAAACATTCCTCCGCTTCGCAATCAACTGAAAATGTGCCCAAGAGACTAGTGGCATTGCCACGTTGGATGGCAATGCTAAGCCTCTAGCTATGGGAGAAGCCGGTCCTTAGGTCACGGAAAGTGTCAACCAACCGTTTGGACAATTCCTTAAAAGGCTATGGGCACTCCCACAACCCGGCTTTAACCCCAAAACAGCTCTAAAATATAGTTACCAGCAAGGTTTACTATACTTTCACAAAGAAGATTTAGCAATTTAGTGGTGTGTACATATTTTTGAAAACATTATAATTCGTTATGCCAACAACAAATCCGCTTGTTACATGCGACGTGATATAAATATATATTTGAATTTTGTAGTTTCAAAACTAATAGGTGTGCTGCAATAGGCTGCTGCAAATAACATCATTCAACATCATTATCTAACATTATCCTAGAGATTGCAACATTGGTACTATCTAATAACATCAATTTTACACAATCACTAAAATTTTCATTGAACAAAAAGTCGGATTCAAAAGCCAAAAATATGAACGACAAGATTGATCGAAAGAAACTGGAGAATATTCAAGATTAGATGAAGATAAAGTAGAGAATTAAGTGAGAAAAGTTGTATGAAATGTAACTTGTCATACAATCTTGATAAATAACATGTGAGAGAAGTCACCTTTGGGAAATATTAACAGCTGTGGCGTGAAGTTAGTATAGTTTTGTAGAAACCCTTGAACATGAAGCTTAGACTGATTAGGCATCTATTTATCACGGGGTTTCCGCTCTTATAGTTCTCTACATTGTGTGTGAGCCGTGGTGATTGTCACTCTACAACTGATTAGGTGATGGCAGGATTGTGTTACACCCATGGGTTTGTGTTGCGTTCAGAAGTAACTTATTGTAACAGAGAAGCAGAATTTGTATTTAAAGTAACAAAAGAGAACTCCAAGTAGATTTAGTTTGAAGAAATACAATAGAGTTATCAAGGATGGAAATTCAGAAGATGATGTGTTTTCACACGAACTAGTTACACTTACTAGTCTCAGTTAGGACTCAAACACAAACGATTGATAAAGAATTGACAGATGAATGATAAAGATTATGAATGTGGCTCTTAGCATGTTTCAGTTCAGCTGAAATATGATATTTGTCACGAATTCACGATAAGTGTTGCTTTGGAATAAAAGGATCAAACTGAAGTGGTTTTATATTTAGATGTTACAAATAATATGATTCTGAAAAAGTGAAAATGACAATGATATATTATTCATGATGCTATTTTCGTTACGTACGATTATGTTCACTGCATATCGATTGCAATGATATGTTAAAGTAAAGGGTGATTTTCTAAAATAAGATGGGAGAGGAAAATTAACAGGAATATTATTAATACCCCTTTTTATAATATAATTGTTAGTTTCGTGAACGACACTCATTTTGAAAAAGAAATAGAGTGCCTCAAAAATAGTTAAATAATCATCAAAGATTACCGTACGGTTTACTATTTCAGATCACTTTTGACCTCCATATTTACAAACAAAGCGAAAGCAAGGAAATTTTACGACTGAACTTTCTTAGATGAAAAGTCATCTGACGACCTAAATTCAATAACCTATCTATTCCACTTTTATTACAGCAATAATCTATTTGTCATCAGCCATGTGCCTGAATCACGTGACAAAGACAATTACATGGTATTACATGAGAAAGTGTTAACAAGACTGAATTGTTTCATTGCACGTGATTGCTTTAGGTTTAAATGTTAGTGATTTGTTATAGTACATCTAAAACTGTCGCCAGCGCTGAGTCCCCAGTGTGTCGTACTTTAAGGATGCTTAACGCCCTCCTAACCACCAATCCCGAATGTGATCTGTTTGCCGATGAATGGAGTAGAATTATGTCTGTATGTCTGAAGTTTTGTGAGAGGAAGTATGCTAGGGTGTCCTCGATCATATGTTAGTATTTTAATTATTATTATTTCTGTATAAATACCTGTTTCCAATCACTATGTTAATTAATGTAATTGGTGTTACCGTTTTAATTAACAATAAACAACAATAAACAATAGTGAACAATGATTGAATCATCGAGGGACAAGAGCTGGTAGAGGGACAGGAATGGGAAAGCGAGAAGGCAATGATAGTAATAGCAATAGTTCTAATCTCTAAGATATCACAAATAATGATGTCATTTATGCTAGTTATAAAAATCCTTTTACCTGTTTATCAATTTTTCCTAAACCCAATTAAGGCAAGTCAATAAAAAAGCAAGGTCAACAATATTTTGCAAATAATGTTTTTTTTTTATAGATTCACTTGACAGCGTAAAAACCATGGCCATGATTTTAGATTGAAAGCTGATGATAAATGTTTGGATGAAAAAATTAAAGAAATTGGTCAAGGTGATGCTCAACAGGCCAATGGCGATTCCAATTATTTTATTATCATTGTATTTCATACTGAAAAGGTACTACAGGTAAATCATGTACTGGGTTTTCTAGTTAGTAATAGAAATGGACCAATACGTGGGGAAACTTTCCTTGGTGCGTAAGCAAGTGGTCGAAATATGTAACCTAAGTTTGTACAATACTTAGATAGAAATTTAGAACAAAAGTATTTTGACATACACGATTAGACAGTATATTATTCTATTTAGGTATTGTTAATATTTGGAAATAGAAAGTAAAACATAATATTTACTTATTTGAAACTAGTTACAATAATTTGAAGAAAAAAAATGACGAGGTAGATAAAATACTTTTAAAATACACACAATTTATAGTTAATGCAGCTTTTAAAGCAGTTGTAAATAAGATATATTAACCTGTCAAGCTTAATATATCTTGTCAAGGTTGACTTACCAGTAAGTCAAGACAATAGAAAATCAATTGTGTCTCATTATGTGAGACTAGAGTAATTAAGTAACACTACTAAAATAAAATACTACCAACGATGGAAATATTGATCCACAAATCTATTGAAAAAAATAAAAGCTATAAGTACATAATTGTAAACAGGAAAAAAATCACACGGCAGATGAATAACAAAGTATATTTAGTAGGCCAAACGGTGTCAATAATGTTACTATAAAACTAGACAATGGTACAGAATTTGTAGCAAACCACAATTACGATGAAATGGGCACTTTGTTTGGTAGTGGATATTGAAAAGATCAATTGTGTATTGTTGTGTCATCTGGTGGATTTGTTTGTAATGTATGATGCGTGGATTTATTTGTTCAATAGACAGAGTAGATAATGACCTTTTTGGAAAAGGTATATCATGCTTTTTACCGTTTGATATATTTGACAATACAGATGTAGCTTTATACGGGGTATAAAAAAAAGACATCACATACGAATCGCATTACTACGCATCAAACGAAGAACATTGCGCAAAAACGGGAAAAATCTTTTGTTTTTGCTGTGTTTATGGGTGCTACCAACAGTACAGGGGCCAGGAAGGGTATATAAAAAACCGAACTTTGACTTAAATATCTTCGTAACCAGAACAAAACAATCATCACAATGATGCGAAGAACATGACCTATCTTTTAGCGTCGTTAAGTATCTTTTTACATACTTTAAGTACCAAACACGAAGTAATAATAAAAAGGCTTTTTATTGAAAGACGAATAGTGAGCTAAAATCACAACTTGCTCAGTAAAAGGAGTTAATAACTAAAGTAGATAATCAACACAATAAAACGACTGTCATCATACCTAATTTAGACTGACTAATGATAAAAAATGTACCATCATAAGTGTAACAAGCAAATATTTAAATAAACGACAGATAAAACGTGTTATAGGTAAATAAATACCGCTTCATGATATGTCGAGATAAGATAAATGCATCTGGGTGATATGCAGTTGTAAATTAGTCAGATTTGAGGTGAAGCCGCAATATGAGTCGTTTAAAACCATTACGATTAAGTGTTGGTTATCACTTATGTAATTAGCAGAGGTTTATATGTGCGTTTTATATTGTCATGTTGATGACGTGGAATCAAAAGTTATGATATTAATTTGGAAACACATTCTAAATGCATTAGAGAATTAATCAAAGAAAGATTAGCTGACGCAAACTGTAGCACGAGACAAATGCTATTATACTAGATCATTACAAAAAATATCTCAGCATTGACGATTCTTTAGTTGTAATCCCAATTCCCAACAACATTGACCAGAAATACAAAAATGTTCACCTCATTGACCTATTGGAATGGCGTACCAATAAAGTGTGTTTAGTTTTAAAAGAAACACGCGACTAAAGATAGACAGGCGCAGTTGCCAGATCATCTGGGATCAGACAAACTAGACAGCATGTCTAGATTTTTTAGAACTTGCATCTGAGACCGTATTTAATCGTCTAGAAAGTTGTTCTTCCCATTTTAAGAACTAAATCAAACAGTAAAAAGAAGACATTGCTGTATTCATAACGACTATTTGACAAAGAATTATAATGGAAAACTAAACAAGATTTCGTAATCAGATACATTGTATAATAGCGATGTCAATAACCTTATGAACGATTCTTTGTGTGAACATGAAACTGTAAAAGAAGTACATTCTCTTATAGATTATTCGTTACACATAACCTAGAAAATAAAGATATTACAGAAGCATTGATACTCTTGTTTACACACAGTGAATCAATCACTTCTGGCTTCGATTTCCTTTATCAAGTTCTTGTAATTACAAGATTCACACTTTAAGTAATTGATATCTTATTGTTTTATGTTTACATTGTGTAATGCAGGAGTGAAAACAATTACAAACATTACTAAGATAAGAGAAGAAGGTACTACTTTTACTTCATCATCTATTTCTTATACTTTATTCTTTTTTGCTGACTTTTCGAAACCCACAACATCTTTTCTCTCATGCAATTAAACCCCAACCTATGGAATTGCGTAGGACAAACTTTGTTACACCATCAATGTTTACAAGGCGTGATGATTAATTAATGTCGTCTGCGTTTATACTACTATCAACTAAAGTTCTACTATGATGATCTGCATGAAAAATGCGTATAAAACCATCAATGACAATGATGAGGTTAATGCTGATCCGGAACTTGAATTAATCAATTAATTAATTAACACACAAGTTGGAACAGTTACAGATGACAGATCGTAATTTCAAGGGATAGCTACGGCTGTTTCACGCTTGAAGGCACGACGTCTTGGCGAGGTCATTCGTCAGTCATAATCTGCGTTATCGTGACGGGTGCTCGCCCGACAGATTTTAAATACGTACCTTTTATCGTTATCACGCGTCGATAAAAGGATTTCGAAGATTTTGATTTGGGTAGGTTGCATTATGTAACGCATAGGTATCTAAGCTTTTCGTTGAATAATGTTTTTTTGCAAGGATTACCTCCATGTGTACATTTCTTATTAAGTATCTAGCTTAACAATGTCGGATTTTGTTACATAAATTAAGTAATTCAGATTTTTTCTTTGTGGTCTGATGAGGAAACTTAACTGAGCAAAGAGTGGAATACTAATCACTTTGCTGTTTCTACAATAGTGAAGTAATCATATTTCTATGTTTATGTAGAATTTCTTTGGTATTTTAAATTCCGTTTAATTTTTGGTGGCAAATAAATTCATAATTTCTGTTTCTTGTTATAGAATTTCTGTAAACTGAAACGAATTACATGACCTCAATGCTGCAGACAATGAAACTACGTACCAAATTACTGAAACGGTAAACTATTCAGGATACGAGAGAGACGAAAATTTTGTAAGGGATTCGTATCAGATAAGGTCTGACATAGTTATCTCAGAACTTAGACAAGTTATTGAAGATGGAGCAGTTATTTCTGTGATAAGCTGTCACGTCTAAGATAGATGCTGATAGGAGCACATTCAAGGTGATGCCACTATGTTCATAAGTCAGATGTTATATTTATAGATAATTTCAAGAAATATTTTGTAATACTCTTTATGTGAATAAAGGATAATTATGCGAGCTGAGCTTTTGATTTAAATTAAGCCCTATTAATTAAACATGAGTTATTATTTTCAATCTTGACCTATCTATGTCTTCGATACTGAAGGTTCGATCTTGTCCGAAACTATTATGAATGAGTATACAAATTACATACTCGTAGTACATACACAGTCAGTGTCATTACTCTATTCCTATATCTATAGAAACAACATTTTTTGTATCTTTGTGCGTGTTTCTATTAGTTGCCATTACACAATAGTCACGCCTCGAGTGCTTAACTGTGTATACGAAGAATGTTTCCGTTCTTTTTCTTCTTTAAGATTGCTGTTAGTTTAATTTAGTTTAGGCTATTTTAAGACTCCTTAAACTGGTTTACGAATAATTTGCCTTTAGATGTAATATTAGACACAGTAAAATATTAAACAGAAAAAGCGTCGTTATTTCCTTTTTTTTAATAAATGGTAAGTCGACTCAACTTTAATGTCGTGATGGCCCAGTGGTTAAAGAACCCGCCTTCATCACTGACATCGGTGCAGGAAAACATCGGGAGGAGACATGGACTTATAATTAATGTACGGAAATCTGAACTTGCCAATCCTCCTTGAGCAAGCGTGACGATCAATGCTCTGCTTTGGATTGGAAGAGACCATTGCCCTGTACTGGGACGATAATATGCTGGTATTATAATTTATAAGCCAACTCATAGAACACAAAGAAGAACAAAATTACTGGAATACTTTACCATTATTTGCCTACAATGCTTAACTTTGTACAATTGTACCCAACAAAACACTAATTAGCTATTAAAAAGAAACACTTGGCTGGGGCGCCGGGCCTATAATAATTAAGTGTAACAAGTTAAAGAGTGGCAAACAGCAATTAGAACAATAATTATGAACAAGGAGACGCTACTGATCGTTACATCGTTGTGGAATTACGTCATTGTAACATTAAAATGGCGTCCCGGACAATTGTTGGAATTGTTAACATTTTGAATGAGACTATTGCTTAATCTCTTGGGTTTCTTTTTTTGGTTCTGTATACGGTGGCTGAAGACTTAACAACAGAGGCTGATGATAATGTTATCTTCTTTAGAGAAGTAGTACGAGTGTAGCATTTGGAGTAAGTTATCAGCTTACCTAATTTATACAAATAACAAAATCGATTGCCTTGCGTTAAGAGTGGGTAGTAAGCAAAATTACCAATCTTTTTTTTTATTTTACATGAACAATTTTAAAAACACCACGAAGAAGCCACAAATTTTTTGGTTTTTTCGATTTATACACAATATTATAAAGACCAATATGACGAAAATTTGATAATTAGTTATATTTATACATGAGTGAGGGTTTTGTCTAGGCATTTTAGGTAATTCTTTTTATTTTTGGAGTTATTACGATAAAACACTTAACACGGGGCGCGCGGGTGAATTATAAAAGTTTGCTGGCTTTTGGCGCGCCTTTAAGGGCGCGCCAAAAGCCAGCAAACTTTTATAATTCACCCGCTTATTTAGACGGCGCGAGAAATATCGTGCAAGTTGTGGTACATTGCCATCGATGATCTATCACTTATGACGCGACAGCCGCGCGGACCCGCAATGTACGGCAAATCGCACGATATTTCTCGCATCGTCCAAATAAGGCTTGAGTCTCACAAAAACTCGAAAATGGCTCGACCGATTTGTTTCTTTATTTTTTGTTTTGTTCTTAATACTGGTCTAGTCTAGGAAAAGAGAGTATTAGGAAAAAAAATCTTGGTGGTACAAAGTTCAAGGGGTCGTTTACAATAAATGTTAATTTTACTTTTACTTTTTAGATCAACAGATATAGATGAGTCTTTGGGTTAGGTGCAACTATATCGTTAATATGTTCCGTTTGTTTATTTCTTTCATAAATTGTACTTGACTGTTATCGCACACTGCATTCGCTCCATATCATCTATGATGGAATTACTATAAAGCCTTTTAATGATTACTGTGGAAACACTTAGTGACATCACAGAATATCACTTTTGAAGTGTTTAGTACTTAAAGGTACTCTCTCCTAAACTGACGCAGGTACACTAAACAATTCTACTATTGTTTATTTTACTGATCTCATATTTCGTCTACCCTGAAAATATCTAATCATTTCAAAGCCACGATTTTGTCTTTTTAACGTGAACGTCACGAATTTCAATCGTTACTACAGACACTACATAACCAATTTGTCCCATTGACACATAATTTGTCGTGATATAATGACGTCATGGTAACAGGTAGCCGCGTCATCATATATCGTAACCTGTGTATCACAAATAAACTGTTTGATTTGATTTGATTCATATTTAACTACTCAAACTTGATCGCGTCAAAATTTTCTAATATTTTCTAATAGAGGATTGTGATAGAGCAAGGCCTAAAGCTTTGATCTTTTCAGTGTCTATGTAATCATTCACAATATGATTGGCTCACTGCTAAAAGGTGTTTCTTTTGGTTACAGCTGTATTTTTGTTACATTTTTTTTTCTACTATCAACCAATCGCACATATTCTGCTGATTTTAATTAGTTATCCTACATTAAACTTATTTATGTTCCGTTACTTAGAACGTTACTAAAGAAACTTATTTCATTTTCAACAACATACACAAACACACATACGGGTTGGTCATCTATACTCTTTTTTTCCATCGTTTTCCTCGTACTCCACATTCGTCTGGGTATTGTCGGTGTAAGTTTTAACTAATTACACTAAGTAGCGTGAAGCAGTGAACGACGTCGCTTGTATGCTAATACATTCACACAGGCTATTACTACAACGTTTGGCTTAGCTTGCCAAATTTACTACGAAGTCTTTAGTCAGAAGCCTGGATCTGAAGATGATTATGAATTAGCGGCAGTAGAACTATGTTTCAATAAGAATAAACTCTTTTGATAAGCGATAGATTAACCGTTTATGTGAATTTGATTACTTATTTAATTACATGGTCATCAAAAAGTCGTTTTTCAATAACTTGTGAAATCATCAACAGACTTATCATACGAAGCTTTTTAAATATCTTCGTCATTTTATCCCTTTTGATCTAATAACTGGTCTATATTTATCTACAGACTCCCATTTTTTTCATTTTATTATGGACTTTTATAATCGCAATGCGTGTGAATGACCCATTTAATTAAATACTGCTTTGTTATCATATTTTTGTCAACCAGAACAGATTGTTCAAGAAAATGATTAAGTGACACTACTTCGAAGTAACCCTCATTAACTAAGGTGTAACGAAAGACGTTAAAGGTTGCAATCAATTACACGACGATGAGCAGACAACCATGAAACCGGACAAGGTTGGTGAAAAACAACATGAACTCAAAGTCGTAGGGGATGAAACTGGTGTATTAATTGGAGTAGATGATCATAATTTAATCAGAGAATATTTTCTGGAATTGATAGACGAATGACCTGAAGGTAGTTAGGAAAGATAGGATGTCCCCTAATGACAGGCATGTTTAAATTAGTGGATAGCGATTGTAATAAATAAAGATCTGTTTCATCCCCGACAGGGGTAGACTTAAATGCTTAGAGCCAGAGACATGGGAACCAATGCATCAGATCTAGAAATCACTGAGCTGCATTGTTATTCTGTAAAAATAATCCTTCAGCCTTCAATTTAGGTGAAGTGAGCACGAGGTGAGCTTAATCCCTAGAATCAGAAGAGAAGGCAGATCATTTCAAGTTTACTTCACCTTAATTCACCGAGGGAAATTTTTACAGGACGAGACCTGCTGTTGGTGTGAGAAGAAATTAAGTGAGTTAGAAATCTGTCTGAACTGATATGGATGTACAATGACGGATTCTTAAATAGGACGTCACAAAAGGAGCAAGATATCTGTGACGATAAAATGACAAATGATATGAAAGGCGTTGCCAACAGGCACGTAACATTACATACAAGGCATGTTGTGACGTCATTATAGGATTGTGAAATTATCACAATTTAACACGTTACCTGAGATTATTATCAATTTTGGCAACAATAAGTAGGTTATGCGTTATATCTTTTCATTGATTAATACGGTTTACAATAATTAATTGGTAATTGCATACGTTTCCTTGATAAACTCAATAGATTTACTTTGATTATCTCAAGATATGGAGAGGAAGCTTGTATTTAGCAATTGTTTAAATTATGTTGTAATCTACTCATTAATGATTTCTGCGAAATAACTGGAGGAATTATCGAAGACTGAGTTTGGAGGCAGTATAAAAATCGTTGCTAAAAAAACCACTTTATTGCAAACATATCCTTCAAATCGCCATCAGTGCCTTTATTTAAGAAATAACCACAATGGAGATCGTAAAGACATTAATTTTTATTATTACGACAAACATAATTATTTAAATCTTGATAATAAAACTAAAGTAGGTACTAAAACAGGAAATACAATAATAAGAGCTGTAAAAGGTTTTGTAGAATATGTAGTTACAGCAGAACTGTATCTACTAGTTGTTCGCGAAATACATGCTAATCTTGACATTATAAGCTAACTGATAGTAAGGGTTTAGTATCAATAGTTAACTCAGACAAAAAGTTTGAACTGTCGTTGCTATCAATTGATCTGCAAACTTGGTCTATGATATGACAAGAGCCTATGATAGCGGTATCGCTCAAACGTACATGTACTTGAACATGCTGAAAGCTCTTGATAACCATCTTCCTGTACTCTTGAAGCAGGTAACGTAAACTGTAGGAGTGCCTATTTTAATGGAGTTACGTATAGGTCAAGCCGATTCTCTTTACGAAGAATCTGATGAGCAAACATCATTAATGTCTGTTTTAATTGGTAAATCATAGTTGCAACCATCTTGTTTTAGCAAGAGTATCTAAGTATTCAACTTTTTTTTATGAGGAAATCATGATAATAGTAGAATTATTTTGTCTTAACATTTTTTTTTCTCTTGGACTGCTTCCATCTCGTGCAAGGCGGAGGGGTGTGTAAGACCTACAAAACCCTTAAACTATCTATGGCCTGGACACACCTGGCCTGGCCTATTCAGAGACTTTGTCCGCATCCCGATTTCTGTATTAACCTACTGCCTTATCTTAACTCTTTCAATAAAATGACAAAACGTGAGTACTCATGAGTATATGTAAGTGGACAGCGCAAGATCGGTCATTATGGTAATCATAAGGAGAAGCCTATGTCTAGCAATGGATGTCTTTCTGCTGATATGATGATGTGTAAGTGAGTCAAAAAGATCGCGGACATTCATGAGTATATTAATATTATTTTCATGTAGGACTTTTTTTCTCTTATTAATGAAAGTAGCTTGTCTCTTCTAAGAAATCATTCCTACTGCTAATTCAATGAAATCTATTCTATTAAATATGTACCTAAGTATATCGTGAGCTTTTACTGTTGTAGCTATGTATCAAGACTGTTCAAGACCAACATCTTCTAAGTTATCAAATAGATTTATATTGAACTGCTTTAATAACCCTTTAGAACTTCCAATACTTCAGTTGTTATATTTATATGTGTAGTATTATTTCACTGAAAATTAAGCAGGTGATTCGAATGAGAAATGTTTGAATGATCAACTGTACCGCGTGCCAATTCGGTAGTATTTTCGCTTATAGTCGTATTACTTACAACAACGTCAAATCTTTTAGATTTTACTATAAGTTTGATTCATGACACAAAATCTGATAGTAGTGTACCATTCAATGTACCACGGTTGACTCCAGCCAATATTTTTTTCAGTCCGAGTCACACGATATAAAAACTCACTCGCGTAAAATAGTATGTATTAAAATCACAACACTAGTGAATGGGCATAGAGATGCGCTACGTCAATCCACGCTTAGAACCCGAGTGGGACTGATTACGGCATTGCCATTATCGCGTAAAAAAATACAAATAAAAGTCAACGTTGTGATAAACCACAGGTATCGCCAGTCGAGGACATGTAGCGCGCGCGGACGCACGCCTCTTCAAACATTTGAAATTGGAAACTTGATATTTGAATGAGAATTTATTTTGAGGTCGGTAGTTCTTCTTTTGTTTTTGAATTTAGAAACTGGTTTACTTCTTTAACGAATTCTGTCACATTGCATTACCAAAAGTTTTCTCTTTCATTACGGTTTGTGTAAATACTTGAAATGATTATGTTTGAGGTCCGGATCTATGAAGTGTTAATGAGATGGTCGCGACAATAGTTTTAGATCATCAAGGCCGTAGTAAAACTGTGTTCTGTTATTTATTCATCTGGAGAAGTAATAACAAACAAATACGAAAAACGGTTTACTCGGTTTCTGAAATTACGACTGTTAGGTAATTACTCTTATCGTGGATTGAAGGAATTTAATTTTTGTTACGCTCAATTAACTGTGTGGTATTTGGGTTATCAAAATCAATAACTAATAAGACCACCAGAGTATTTCCTTTAAAAAGCGGAATGGCTTCCGAAGTAACAGCTGGTGTTCAAAAATAATTAGGTAGAACACTAAAGCTTCAGTAATTAATAACAACAAGGAGAAAGATCAAATAATTGTAGGTTTGAAAACAAACAAAGCTGCTCATAAAAACAATTTTCCTGCACATCAACAGAAAGAAAAACAAACCCTTATCAACACTTTAATTATAACAGTAATCACGTAATAAGATTACAGAGATATAAAAGTAAATCGGTATGAAGCACATAATAGTATAATAATATAAGTAGTAGGTAATGGAATTGCTGAACCGCCAAGGTCTTTGTGTGTCAACAGTAATACTTGGGGTGTTAAGATTTTTTTCTTGTCAATGCTGTATCTAGGATGCATGAGTATATTTTAATAAGCGCCAAGCATATTATAGTTATTTTACTAGTAGTTACATCTATGAATTTGTTACCCTTAGGATCAGTTTCAGGGAAGACCTTTCTAATGGGTATTTTCTAATTGGGTTCAGTGAACTATCTTAAGTTAAAAACTAATTAAGTTCAATAATAAATCCTTTCAGATTTCTCCCAACTTAAATTTTTGCCAAACGTCGCTACATCCATCGGGACATGAACATTCATCCGTTTAAAAGCTTGCTTTTTACCATCTCCAATATTATTTCTGAAATGTCTTCAACTAGATTCCCATATGTCATTTTATTAATTCCCAAAAAGGCTACTACATCCTCTTTGTCCAACTAACAAACGAATGTTCCAAAAACCATATTCTCGATAAATTGAATAAGCATCAAGATGTTACGGTAATTAGACGTCCTTATCCGTCGCTCATGAATATTAACGTGCTGCACAATAGCACAGAACAATAGTGAGCTATTTGTGGAGACGCTCGCGTGCGCCTGCGCACTGGCTCACGGATAGATCACTATTAGGGCTGTCAGAAGTTGATCAGGTACTCTTAGTATGTATGAAGTTAGAATATAATTCTGTAATTTTTCCTACTTGTAAATCAAGATATCAAGTACAAAAAATTACAATTATGAGAGCACAAACTGTTAACTCACACTCATTATAATCAATATAATATACCAATGTAAAATCATTAAAATGTAACTCTAGTTTTAAATAATGATAAAAAGTAAAACAATTACAATATGTTTTTAGAAATCGCCAAAGATATAGTGTGGAGTAGTGAGAAAGATATGCAGCATTAGTTTGATAAGTATTTTGTCTATTCCTAAAACTGCAGAACCATCTCTGAAAACTCCTGGTTTGTCTTTCCTTTCTACAATAATAACGTGACTGATTATTTTCTTTAATGTTCCTTCAGACCTAAATTCAGTTGCCGATGGCGCAACGCATTTATAATGTTAATAAAAAAATCATGATTATCGTGATGGTTATCACTGTATTTGTCGATGATTGCTGATATTTTTAGGTTATCTTTTACAATGTGAGCTTCTAATTACACCTAATACTGTCATATTATCGTCGGCTTTTTTGTGTCTATTATACATAGTTTTTTAAATTATTTATTTATTGTACTTTAACGTAGAATGGCCATTGGCCAGTTACATTAATTTGTTAATGACATAATATACTCGTATATATATATACGCTCACACCCTCATCTCACAGTACTCCAAATGTACTGGCAAGATTGTCTTCCATTCTTCCGCGAACACATCACTTCATAATATCATCATCACTTTATGTTTTGTCAATTCAAACATTACTTTATGGGTTCTGCAGCTGTTGAATAATATCAGGCTAACCCTTGGAAGACCACAGTAATATTATTATTTTCTTTGTGGGAGGGTTACGTCGGGCTCCTCCCGACTAAAACCCCACGGATCCTCCAGCTACCATAAATCGGGAGCCCAGTATTCACATTACGCATGATTCGCGCCCCCGACTGACCACGGTAATCCTAGAGATTGATCATGACTGAACCCTGAACCATGCACTTGGCACTCTTAGCAGACTTATAGTAGGCCAAGTAAAACAGAAGGTGGCATGGATATGTTACTAAGACCCCAGACTCTCATAAATCTTTGAAATCTTTTCAGGCTATGTCGTAACACTAAGTGAAATTCATCCATTGTTGATAGTATTTCTTGTTCAAATACAAAAATCATGAAAATCGTGATACAATCGGTTAGCAATGAATACGAAAAGCGTGTGCTTCTAATTTGTAAGTTTGTATGTCACAAGTGAAGAAATCAAGGATTCGGGTTGAGGTTGGCAGATGTAGCTAATATCATTATCAGGTAACTTATGTATTGGATACACGTATTTAGATAATTCAACGCCTACTTTAAAACGATGTTTTGCATGTATTTTAGTATGCGTGTACATATTTTTTTATGTTTTGTCTCTGCATTACCCTAGGGTAGACTGATAGAAAATGCCCAAGGAATTAAGTCCGCCTTTGTACCTACATTGTATTTTTTTAAATTATGTGTATTAAGTTTAAATGAGTAAATAAACATTTTGACCAAAATATACACACACAAACATACACTATCATCTGAAGTTTTAAGTGAATACCCTATTTTAAGCACTATAGTTTTAAGTTTAAGTTTCCAAATCTCTATTGCATCTAGTTTTACGAGATTTGGAGATAACTTTTTTGTTTAGGTTCTCAGGGCAGACTGTCGTGATGGTTGGTTATGGTGCCCGATTCTCATGCACGCGATTGTGGGTACAGAGATGTATCAACGTGGCTTTTTCAATCTCCTATGTACTTACTTTCTAAATTTAATTTGAACATCACTGATATCGGTGATGAAAAATATTGTGAGAGAATCTGAACTTATGACAAATATAAGTCTGAAAACGTCCATCTGCCTTGAGCAAGTAGTGATTAATGCTCGTGCCTTTTCTGCATGAGAAGAAGCTTTTGCCCTGAGTAAGACAATATTAGGCAGGTATTATTATAAGTTGACAGATTTGAATTTACTTGACTCCAGAAGTTTCCTTTTCTAATAATGAAAGACAGAAGTCATTATTGTGATTGTAAACTAGATTTATCTTTGAACTTATAGACAGATACATAAAACAGATTTTGTTTTGTTGTAAGATAAACCGCCATAAAGATTATCTAGTCGTTTTCGGTGTTATATGAAATGATTCACATAACTTTCCTTGATCACGTTATTGGTGAAGTTTAAAAAGACAATAATGGTCTTATGTCCCATTGTAAAAAACAGTAGTTTACGAATAACATTTAATTCATTTCACACATTTCATTCATGAAAGTGTTTCAATACTCAGAAGGTTTCCAGACTGTATGATGAGGAGCGCAACGACAGAAAGAACATGTAACTTTCGGCTTAATTATGTATCTTTTTATACCAAAACTGGTATTCGACCCTAATTCATTTCTTAAATTAGATAGCCATCGACGTCGCGTACAATAGTACTATTTCATGATTTCATGACATAACAAGTCTGCAGCAAAATACAACCTTTTAAGCGTAGTCACGTTTGTGACATAAGGATGTGAAACGGTACCTCACGCTGCCGCCATTGTAGTGTAACATACAGATACTATGACACAGGTGTACGCATGTGAGAGTAGTGGAGTAACTAGGGAAACACTACATATGGGTGGATAATGCTTCAAGTTCACTGAAAGTGACGTGTGTAGGTCCATTTTGCTACATACAAGTATTTTTTTGCAAAGACACAGCTTAAGTTGAAGTAGTAAGTGTATTTAGTGTAGTCTTTTTAAGGGATACATATCAGAATATTTGTAATGATAATTCTGATTTGTACCCCTTTTTAAGACGGAATAAAAGTAGTTCATGTTCCAAGTTGATATACCTAATTATTAGCTTGAATTTTAAGTCTTGTCTACTCTCCTTCCATTTTTCCTTTTATAGGTATAGGGCTGGGCTATTTGATTATGGTACTAGTGTTTATCGAACGAGTCTAGATTATTCCGCCATCTTCGCTTAAGTCTGCCGCGAAATTAATATGAATGTAAATGGATGGAGAGGAAGACGAAGGCCAAAGAAAAAATGGATGGATTGTATGAAAGAAAAGGGAGTCAGTAATAGCATGACGGCTAACAGGGCTGAATGGAACAAGAAAACGTGTTGCGCCGACCCCAAGTAACATGGGACAAGGGCAGGAAGGTGCGATGATGATAATAGTGCAATCCAGGACATCAGTTAAATCTGATCCAACAAAAGTAAAATATTGAATTAAAATGCTGCTACTCTATTACAAAATTTAAGTCAAAGTCAAAGCATTCATGTCAATCCAACTATTTACATGCATTTATGAATTTTCAAGCAGTCGATCAGTTAATCAAAAAGTTGCAAGCTAGATGCTTGTTCCAAACGTCGATACAAAAATGAGCGAGAATCTCCACGGACACTCTTTTGAACTGGCTTCAGAATTAGTTTCAAGTTGCTGTGTGTTTCTTAATGTATGTACTGAACTTGTTACTGAAGTATCTACGTGTACCAACGTGTCAAGAGAAGCGATAAATGATAACGTTATTGTTTGCTGGGCTTGGCAACCTATGTTTGGCAAGTTATGTTAGAGAACAATAATATCAGTCAGTTATTTGTTGAGGTAAAAATAATTGCGATGTGTGTAACAATACAAGTTATTGCTAGATTACAAGGTCAGTTATAGCTTAGGTTAATAAAATATATCATGAAGAAGATGCTACTTGTAACAAATAATGCGCGGGCGGAAGCGGCGCCGGCGCGGCTCACAGGAACAGCCTGGACAAACAGATAAACAGACAGACACAAATTCAAACATACTACTTACGTATTAATGTAAAATGTACCAAAAATCACACTATTATAATAAATGAATTTGAATTTTGAATTTGAAACAGCAATGTTTTTGGTATACAAGTCCCGTGTTAACATTCACCTCAAATTTTTTTTAACCGACTTCAAAAAAAGGAGGAGGTTATCAATTCGTCTGTATTTTTTTTTTATGTTTGTTAGCTCCTAACTTGCGACTGGGTGAACCGATTTTCATGATTCTATTTTTATTTGAAAGCTGGTGCTTCTCGTGTGGTCCCATTGTCACCATTTCAATATCTGATGATGAACTTCGGAGATATGGAATGGAACTCCTCATAGAATCACAGCAGCAATATCGTAACAAGTGAAATTGCTTTGTTTATACGTGTAGTCGATGACTGACTGAAGGAAAAGGGGTACGTCAACCCCCCCTCCTACCAGTTTCCAAAATTAAATATATCGTGTGAGGTATTGTTTGAAAGGGCTTTTTGTAAGGATTTCAAACATTAATACACAAGCACTACAAAGTGAAAAATAAAAAGCTATTTTACAAAAAAAGATAACCGCCTTCAAAAACTAACTTTAAAAACTACAAAATCAAAATAACTTTAGTTTGGAAGTCGGCGGCTTTGGTTATTTTTTGTTATGTAGGTAAGTATTGCCACCGACTTCCAAAACTAAAGTTATTTTGATTTTGTAGTTTTTGAAGGCGGTTATCTTTTTTTGTAAAATAGCTTTTTATTGTAAGTATATATTTTTGAATGAGTAGTTCTTCCTATTGGGACATAGTTTCCACCTTACACACAAAGACCACAACTATGTTTAGTAAGACTTCTCCTTTTTACATGCCTACAGTCCAATAGTAAATGACTCGTGTAATGACGTCACATGCGCCGGCGCCGTCTCCTCACGTTCAGGTAAATAATATTTGCCTTGTGCCATATTGTTCGTTTCTTCTTATGAAGCTTCACTATCTTTGTAATTTATGGGGTTAGATACAAATGTATGTTTGTTAATATTGTCTCTTGAACATTGTTCTGGTTTTTTAATGTGTTTGTTGCGGTTACTTTGGTTACTAAGACAGAAATGGCGGTGGAAATATCTAGTTCTTGCAGTTGATGTGATAATTATTCCATGTATTAGAAAACAAGTCATGATACGTGATGGATTAAGGAAAAATGACTACTTAAATATCTATAATCTATTTATGTATATAAATTAAATGAATAGCTAAATGTGTTACTAAGCGCAAAACTCAAGAATGGCTCGACTAATTAAGCCGATTCTTTTATTTTTTTAGTTTCTTACTTCCCGGACAAAAATGGCCACAACCTTGAACAGCTCATCGTAACTGGCATGGTTGATGGCAAACGACCAAGAGGCCGCAGCCCAACAAGATGGGCAGACCAGGTCCGCTCCACATTGGACACCCAATTGCACGTCGCACTTCATGAAGCCAAAGACCGACGCAGATGGCGAGACGCTATCAATAAGAAGCTGATCCATCGGGATCTTCACGACACTCAGTAATGTGGAATACGACGCGAGGAGGAGGACTTCCCGGACAAGATTTTTGGAAGACCACAGGAAGCGTCGGAAATTTGTACCCGTGTGATGCCGGGGCGGATCGCTAGTATATTATGCTGAAGAATTTTTGTTTGTTGAAAACCTTAGGAACTATTAAAAAATAATCATTTTTGTATTATATAGTTCGTTTTTTAGCAAGGAAGGTTATGGCTTAGGCTATATAACATCACGCTAGGAACAACGCGAACGGAGCAGTAACCAAAAGACGTATCTTAACAGCTGGAAGGTAATAATGTATTATTTAATTACACAAAACCCCGAGATATTTTTACTGTCTCACGACACAGATGCAGTTATCGTTCAAAGAGAACACGAAAGATTTGTAATCAGTCAGTCTGGATTTAATCTTATAGGTCAGACATTTCAGATTGTCTGCTTGTTTTTAAGACAATTTGCAGTTCGTGATAAGGTAATTCACGAAATGACGTGAAGTCTAAATATTTACGAAATTGTTACTTAGGAATACGTTTATAACTTTGCTAAGTTTTTATAGAAGACTAACGACCCACTACGGCTTCGCATGGGTGTAAAGTAGATACATAAACCTTCCTCTTGAATATTTTTTTTAAATAGTTTAAAAAACTAAAAAACACGCTTTTAGCACGCACAAATTTTTTTCGTATCCCATTCAGCAAACCCTTTCATTTGATACCCATATCATGGGGATGCATTTCAAATAGCCTGTCCGCCATATTGGACGTCCGCCATATTGGATTTAAGTCACGTGACTATTTTTATCGTATTCCTGACAGCAAACCCTTTCATTTGATACCCATATCATGGGGGTGGATTTCAAACAGCCAGTCCGCCATCTTGGGGAGGCCGCCATATTTGATTTGTAATGACGTTTCTTAGCTAGTCATGTATTGTCATCAGAACTCAGAGCGTGTGCAAAATTTCATTCTAATCGAAGACCGGGAAGTGGGTCAAATTAAGATTCCAAGATTTTCTTACATAGTTACTTACAAGTAAAGCTAATAAGCGTGTTAATTACTCTATCTATTGATGAAAACTGCATTAAAATCCATTACGTAGTTTTAAAGATCTAAGCGTAAATACAGCGGGAATTTAAGCGACTTTGTTTTATACTATTGAGAGAATTTGGGAGCTTGCATATAACATGAATTCCTGTCTTCCTTCTAAGTATGTCGATGGCAGTCTATATGAGGTTGTCTCCTTATCATGGCTAAGGATTGGTTCGCAATGTTATCGATGTCCTCTCCTCCGAGTTGCTTTTCTTCTTCCATGAATTTTTATCATTCTTCATCTCATTATTCACTCCTATCCCAGACGTATCCTCCTTCACATAACCCTCTTATCTTTTCTTGGACTTCCCTTACTGCTGTTCCACTAATATTTCCTCAATTAATAGCATCTGATCAATTGATATGTTCCATATATCTTACTTCTATTACAAATGCAAAAGTTTGGATTGATGTTTGTGACTCAATCATGCCAATGCTCTGGATGAAATTGGGCATAGACATAGATTTTATAGTCTGGGATAGCACATACACTATTTATTTATCCCAAAAAAATGTACGGTTTCCGTGGGGGAAGATATCAATTTTGACACTTTATTTGGTGCCTACTTGAATCTTTACAACACAAAGTACGTACAAATCTATAATTATCTTCTGAAAAATATTTACATTCTAAATTAATTACTTATAAAATAAAAATATGTTCCAGTTGTTACACGCTATTGTATAAACTATGTGTTTGTTATCTTATCTCTCGGAGGCTGCCAGATTGCAGTGATCTATCACACATCAGACTGACAGGTAGCTGAGGTTACCAAGGCGCCTGTTGGTTACTGGCCGGAGATTTCCCACTATTATGTAACTTTTAAAGAATTTACTTTAGAATTATCCTATGAAAATAAAAGCACATTTGAAGTCTATTATGATGAAACTTTTCTTGTTGGTTTAAGCATTTGGGACAGCCATTTCTAAAACGTTTTCTTACGTGAAAGCTACATCAAACTTATATTGAATTTAAATTCAAATCAGCGTAGCCTCTCAAAAATTGCTATTAGATAATCTCTTTTGAAGTTTTTTCAAAAGAGATTATCTAATAGCAATTTTTGAGTTATTCCGGTCTGATCCCCTGATTTGATCCCCTTGAGGCAGACAGCAATTAAAACATGATTCAATATTTAATATTTTTATGATAATAATCCAGCAGGGGGTCAGATCAGGGGATCCGAACGGAATAACTCCAATTTTTGGACTCAACCATTCCTACTTTTACCACGTCCTTTTATTTGGGACTACCTCTGACATGTCAAAAATCAGCTGTAGCCTATAAAAATGCACTGTTATACCTACGATCAATATTAAAACATGAAAAGAAGCGCTGTGTATCAAAAGTTGGTCTGTTTTATGTATTACATTAAACTTCTATTATAAGCTGTAGTCTGTTTTCTTAATGATTGAATCTTTGTAATAATAATTAATTAATACCTACCTACCTTTTTTATAACTGTGTTTCCACAAAATAACATCCATATTTAGGTACAATTATTACTAGGAGTTAAATTCAAGGCCGATTGGAACAAAAGCTATAGGTACAGCCAACAAAAGAGATAGGTATGCAGCGTCTTCATTACAGCTAAAGATTTTTTTGAAACAGATGGATGTTTTCAAATTTCATTTTAAAAGTAGATAATAAACAGTTCATTAATTAAGTTAAATTTCAATCGAAAATATACATTGGTTTCTATGAAAACAATATCGACGACCCTGGATACCTATCTGTATGGTTGATTGTACGTGAAACTTAAACCAACTAAGACTTTGGACTGCTCATCATTAAGGTGACGTAGCTATGAGGAAAAGGTCCAGAGCCTGTTGATTCGCGCTCGAAGGTCGTGTGAACAATAACCCATATATCATGGCCTGCACGTGTTGCTAGACGGATTGGTGCGACCCGTTTGTTTTCAGACGAGATGTGAATTGTGTTTGAGGTGAATGTTTTACAGACTGGAGTAGATTGTAGATATACTGTAATATCTATGAATCTTCTAGGGTAAGGTTTCGGGCAAGTACCAATGTAACTTTATCCAATCAGTACTTTCTAAGTATATTTAGGACATAAACATCGTAAGGAAACTTGAACTAATGCAAGTCTGAAATCGCCGATCAGCCTTAAGCCAGCATGGAGATCAATGCTTTGTGCATTCTCTGTATTAAAAGAGACTTTTGCTACGCAGTGGGACAATAATAGACTACTTAGTAGTATTACTTTTAATGATCAAAAATATTAAGTATCTGAAAAAGCAATAAATGTTAAAGATAATGATAACGATGGTGATGTTGAATATGATTAGATTCCAATTAGTTTAGTAAGCCTATATGATGATAGTGAAATTGGCAATAAACTTCTGGAGAGTTCAAAGATTGAGGTCGCTAATCAAGACGAGTACCTATCGTTCCCTGTAAATAAAACAAATTACCCCCTAACCTCTACGGAAAGCTTGTCAATTAGCATTAATTCAAAGATAAATCAGCGTACTTCTATTGATACAACCTCAAACTAATTATTGGAACTGATCTTTCCAAGACTGACATTGCTAACTATAGCCTTGGCGACCACTAATAAAAATAAGGCTGCAACAATAGCTAGTAACAAATAAACTTTAAGAGTAAAGACCCATCCTTGACTATTGAAATTATAGTAAAAACTGAAAGGTCGGACTGGCCTTAAGTCAAAACAATTATTCATGTAAAAACATGGCTTGTCGCTCTATTTACCGTTTATTGTTCTGATTTAACTGTTGATCTGGGTTTCCGCGTCAACTGGGTTTTGGTTTCTGCCTTGGTCGAATTGAAGAGCAGTGTGGAACATCCTAATTGCACAGCTAATTGGTTACTGCCTCGCTTACTGCTGGCTAGATTTTTGCTTAAGCAGTTACATGCATTCTATTTATATCATCGTCTTTGGAATGTCCACTGCTGAATATGTTTAAAATGAATATGGTCACATCAAAAATCCCTTAGGGAATGATAAGCGACGTACAGTACGTCTTAATATAAATCGTTTTTATTCATACGAAGCATGCATTACATAAAAAAACTGCTACTAACTAATTAGACCAATCAGTGATGTAGGACAGTTTTCTAGACTCAAACTCTTACAGAGACAAATAAATATAAGTATCGCATATAATACTAAGAATGGAAGGGAATCATTACGCCGGAACTAATTTACCCGTTAACAACACCAAGGTTACGGTGACTGCTTAGTATTCAAGACACGGACGATGCATACATTACTTATTAATTTTGTTACATCTTTTAGAAACAATTGCTTTCAGAGATGAAGGCGAAGCTGAGACTGTTTTAGAGAACGAGGCGCGAGGGAGCTTTAGATTCTGATAACGATGTAAATCTCCATAGATTTTGAGGTAAATGTACTACTAGGTTATGCTCGAGACTTTGCCCACGTGAATGTCGCGGAACCCTAATTCTTTTTAAAAAAGAGAGCCTAAGTTACTCCTTATAACATTAGCTACCTGACAGTAAAAGTCCCGTTAAAATTGGTCCAGACGTTCCGAAGATGAGCTGAAACGAACAGACAGAGATTTTTCTTTAATTGGTTGTTTTGTATAAGTTTCTTGTAACTCACATGTGTTTAGTAAAAAGCTGTTATTTTGACCATTACAAACAGACACATCAATTCGATTTATTTGTATAGAAGTAAAGGTGACTTGGCCAGAGAATAAATATAAAAAAAATATTTTTAATTAAAAACAAGCTTTTATTTTAAACTAGCTTTTGCCCGCGACTTCGTCCGCGTATATGTCGGTTATCGCGAACGCAGACGAAGTCGAAGTCGAAGTCGAATAAAAAGTAGCCTATGTCCTTTGTTGGGGTTCACACTTACCCTGTACCAAATTTCACACAAATCGGTTCAGTAGTTTAGGCGTGAAGAAAAGACAGACAGACAGACAGACAGAAGGACAGACAGACAGACAGACAGAAGGACAGACAGACAGATAGAGTTACTTTCGCATTTATAATATTAGTTAGGATTATTACAATATTGAGTAGGTATCGGACATTGTACTCGTATGTTACCAGAAATGAAGCAGCTCAATCGGATACCCACAAATGGTCGAAAAACGGTTTGCAAATTTTGAAAGGACAACTTACTTACATACATACATACGAATAGTGCAAGCTAAATAAAAGCTTGTAAAAAGAAAGAAATGAAATCAATACCCTTGATTATTCCTTAAATAAAAATGGCGATACTCTCAATATGAAAACCCGAAACAAAACGACCTTTACCATTTGTTTTTACGGCTTAATTAATGAATGAATGTTCGCGGAATTCTTTGAGTACGAAACGAAACCACCAGACATCCATTGATGGCATTTTAATGATGAATTACATGGTAATCAAAATTTTACGGACTTTAATGATCTTAATTGTTGTCATTTCATAACATATTTGTGTTTAATGTAGTGTGCAATGACACAATGTTTTGTTTCCTTAAAACTAAATATTAGATTGTCACGATCAAATCATCTTTTAATAGACGAGAACTATGATTCAAGTTTTTGTAGGACTGTGCTTTAAAATAATTTGAATGTGTGTTTGTTTGTGTGTTTTTGCTCGCGACTTTGTCCACGTGGATTTTTAAACCCACGTTACTTTACGTTTTTGTTTACTGCTCCACTCCCGTGGGTCGTAGTGTGATGTTTTATAGCCTCATGAATCAGGCTATCATACCCAAAAAGAGTTTTCTCAATCCGATAGGTAGATTAAGAGATTAGCGCGTAAAACAAAAAGCTCTTCAGATTTATGATAATTTAAGTATAGATACTGTCAAAGTCAAAGCCTTTATTTCAATTAAACCGTTAACAGACACTATTAAATTGTCAATGAAACGGTCATTTTGTAAGAAAGTTGAAGCTTGTTACTCGTTCCAAAACGATGTAGAAGAACAAGCAAGAAACTTTACAGACAACATAATCAATCAAGTTTTTACAAAATCCTGGTTACATATTCTTGATGCTGCTATACGCGAAAATAATGTAGGCGAAGAGCAATATGAAACAATTGAATAAAATAACGTGTCCATTCATTGATCAAACTGACCAATTTGTCAAATCGCCATCAGTCTAATTGCGCGCAAACAAATGTTGTGCAAGTGATCGGCGCAAATCGGGGACAGTACTATGACGAAGGTCGTCGAAAGTGGAGTCATTTGGGGCTCTCGCTCGCAATATGTTACTGACGGCATCAAACCCGTCATGGGCAACAGGTTACGATGCAGGCTTTGCTCACTTTGTTTCAATATATATTATTATTTCCTTGGCACTTGTGTGAGTGATAGATGTAAGAATGAGAGCAGCGTTGCGTATGACGGGTTTAAGTTTAAAGTTGGCCTCTTCTACTTGTTTCGTATTTAAAGCTTGGTCCAAAATCTCAGAGTTACCACACTTAAGTTACGCTAAGTTCCAACCTTTATAGTGTCTGGGTGTAATGGTCCATGGAAAGTGTCTGGCTATTAATAATGTTTGCCGGCCATCACACTTGAAGGAAAGAGAGTTATTTAGGTACCTTTTATCATTCCTGAAAAAGAGGCCGGCATTTAAACTAGTTAGTATGCATTTCTTCTCAACAACATATTCTTCTATCTATCCTCAAAAAGACAGTGGGCAAAAGACACCCAGCTCCGCCAGCCATTAATTATATATGAATCGAAAGAGCTATCAAAACTAAGCATTTTTAGTTAAGACGCTTAAAAAAATATCCCGGAGGTTAAATGATATTAATAAAAAACCAAAATATTTTTACTAGTAGGCACCGTTACTTAATATTATAATGGCAATACGAGCCTCGTTTTAACTGCCGCGTTGTTCTCGTGGTCGCAAGCACAACTGCTGAGCTTGGGGTCCTGGGTTCGACTCCCAGGTCGGGCAAAAAGTATTATTAAGTTTTTCCATTTCGAATTTCTCAGTAGCAGCCCGCAGTTTGGAAGTTGGTGGTGTGACACTTCCAATCCTCAGAAAGCACGTAAAGCCGTTGGTCCTACGCCTGATCCCTCTCCGGTTATGTCAGATTGCCGTCCCAAAAACAGAAGGATATGGCAGGTGTGCGTGGCAACGCAGTGAGGAGACGTCCTAGAAAGACCTTTGGTGAGGTTCTTCAGAAAGGTCGGGTGCGCAGCTGTACTCGTAACCGGCGTGCTTGATAACGAGATGTATAAATGAAACGTGTAGGTACGTGTACGAACGAATGAAAGGTGTATGTATGTAAGGATCATAGCAGGTGGCGTTCTGTGTGCGTTCTGTGTTTCTGCTTACCTCCATGGAAAAGAGGCGTAAGTTTATGTACGTTTGGTGGATGGTACTTTGTCTGACTTTGTTGTTTATCTCCGGGTCATTTTAACTGAACGAAAATATCGACCTTATAGACCGATCTACGCTTTAGTATGTATACCTTTTGAGGATATTGTGGGTTCGATCCTTTTTGCGTAACTATTGTTTTCTTATTACGATACTTATTTAAATAATTGACTAAGTACGCTTCCAAAATCAAAGTCTGCTTTGTGATTTAGTTTTTGTTGAAGTGGAATTATGTTTCTTCCTAGTCGTGGAACAGTTTGTTTGGTTTACAATCGCTCCGTATTGCGCATAAGACTTTGACGAATCAATTGTTTCAAGAAAATCCAACAGTCGCAAGATTCATAATAAATAACGTTGGATTAGACCAAGCAAGTACCTTCATAATACACAATAACTACCCACACTAACGTGGATCCGGTGTCGTGATAGCCCAGTGCTTGAGGTTGATGCAGGGGGTTGTGGGTTCGAATCTGGGCAAGTATCAATGTGACTTTTACAATTCATATGTGCTTTTTAAGTTCATGTTTAAGTCCAATGTGAGTGTACTAATGGGTACACTTCTGCCTAACCCTTCGGGAATTGCAGGCGTGATGTTATGTTATGTTAATAAATACTGTTTTGTGTAAAGCAAAATAAGAATTAAGAAATAGAAATATAAGTGCCTACTGTTGACATTGAATGTAAGAAAGTTACTTAGAAGTTTATTAAAAAAAGAAGAAAAAAACAACATTCTTTTACTTTAATTATTATTGTAACATATGTAGGTCAACTGGACCCTTGACTGTAGAAACGTTACTATTTTTCACCACGACAGTTAAGGGTTAAACACTGTTTAATTGCTGTTTTTAGTTTATAACGCAATTACTGAGTTTATATTATGTTAAATTGCAATTTAAATGATGGATTATATGTTATGCTTGTTTCAATAATGCTTAGTAAGTTAAACCCATTCGACTTAAAATAAAAAGAGAACCCCGGGATAGAATTTGATGCGCATTGGCACAGAGGCACATGGCTGTGATACCTTCCAAACAAAAGTAGTCTAAGCTGTGGCGGACTTGGGTGTGCCGTCCATACTACTGTTGACATTGAATGTAAGAAAGTTACTTAGAAAAATGTTTTATTTTTCTAAGTTTATTAAAAAAACAAAAAAAACAACATTCTTTTACTTTGATCATTATTGTAACATATGTAGGTCCACTGGACCCTTGACTGTAGAAACGTTAATATTTTTCACCACGACAGTTAAGGGTTAAACACTGTTTAATTGCTGTTTTTAGTTTATAACGCAATTACTGAGTTTATATTATGTTAAATTGCAATTTAAACAATGGTTTATATGTTATGCTTGTTTCAATAATGCTTAGTAAGTTAAACCCATTCGACTTAAAATAAAAAGAGAACCCCGGGATAGAATTTGATGCGCATTGGCACAGAGGCACATGGCTGTGATACCTTCCAAACAAAAGTAGTCTAAGCTGTGGCGGACTTGGGTGTGCCGTCCATACTTTTGTGCCCACTATCCTTTCAGCTATACGAAGTTGATTTACATAGGTCTGGTGACTGAGATCTAAGTGCAGTTGTGTTGTGTCAGTTATGATTCGACAGTCATTTGTTTAGGTAGGTCAATCCTCGGATGAGGATAAAACTCTATGCAACATTGATTCATACAAAACAACAAGTTTTATTACGTAGGTATCCATTACTGAAAATAATAAATAAATAAATAAATAATAAATAAATATCTTGGGACAACTCACACACGGCCATCTGATCCCAAGCTAAGCAGAGCTTGTGTTATGGTAACCACAACCAGACAACTGATATACATACTTATATAATTTATAAATACTTACATATTATAGATAAATTACACCCAGACACAAATCCAACAATTATGCTCATTACACAAAGTTTGTCCTGGGTGGGAATCGAACCCACTACCTCCGGCTTTGCAGTCAGGGTCACTAACCACTAGACCAACGAGGCAGTAATGGCTGTTGATTTCGAGAGCATCAAAGAATATGAAGCAAAATTAGACCAATCTTTACAAATACGAGTAAGTATTTTAAAGCAGATAAGTTATTTTTTATTGTTTGAAAGCACTAATCCCCGGGACTACCGGTTCCAAAAAAATATATTTTGCTAATAGGAAGTTACGTTATCTCTGAGTGCGAAAAGCTATAAAAAACATTAGGAATCGGTAATAAAATTCACGCAGATGAAATCGCAGGCAAAACCTAGAAAAGAATAATAACAAATGATAACTGATTAATAAGTACACATATAGCAGCTGTCTCAAATATCAATTTAATAGAGTCTCTCGATACAATCACGGCTCATATTACATGCCTAGTATTTATTGATACGCCTATCTGATATGTTATAGAAATCTAAAGAAGCTCCATAGAGTATTATTACTTACCCGAGTATTAATACTCGAGGTTTCCGCAAAAACTGTTGATCTATAGTAAATTACCCAGTTTGGAATTTCCCATGTTTATGGATATCTTTTAAAGGTAAATTTGTGGGTAATGACGTTATCAATTTCGGATTATTGATCGTTGCCTAAATTAGCTGTAAGATGATAACAAGCTGTTTCGTTAATTACTACGTCAGTGATGATTTCGAAATCTTCATCACGCGTAGATATAGAATCTTTAATACAAGTATTCTGCGCTCCAAAACACAGAGCGTTGATATGGCTCAGAAGGGTGCCCAGCTTATATAAAACTGGTTACCGACCTACCTATGGGCTTATAGAACACAATATATTGGTGCTCCAAAATGGCGAGGTGGGGCCGCGGGCCGCGGTAGACCATGAAGGAGCTGGCGGGACGACTTGGTCGGCTTCCTTGAGAATTGGCAAGTAGCGCAAAATCGCTACCAATTGAAGGAATGGAGGGAGACCTTTGCCCAGCAGTGGGAAAGTATGGGCTAGTAAAAATACAAGCAGTTACAGCAGATTCTTTATAAGATCTACTTCTTAAAGCGAAAAGAGAAAATATCTTTACTGTTGAAAAAAATGATTTCGTCAGCATTACACTTAAGCGAGGTAACACCTAGCTCTCGTTATTTATATCTTATAAGTTATTGAGCTTGAGCCGGCATCGAACCTTCACCTTAAAGAAACCGGGCCAGTTGACAGCGCAGGCGCAGCGGTGCACACTACACTTGTTTTGTGCAATCAATGGCGCGTGCGGACACATTGTTTGGTACGATACGAGAAATTGACGGATTACTACGATAAGATGAGATTAGAGAACCATTTAACACGGCCAAATATTGTAAAATGACGATTACCGAAGCCAAAATGTTCTTCTCAACATTGTGAATTACTTTCGTTCTGGAACATACCTGGGAACCTCGTTTACGAGGATATTAAAGCCAAAGGTATTTTTTTTTTTTACGAAAATTGTTTTTTTTAGTTACTGATCTTTGCATACCTTAACGGCCTATGTGCAGCTGCATGCATCCATAAGCCCAATGTTATGCACACCAATACTAAAAGCAGTATGCGTAGACAATTGCTATGTGATAAGTCTCTTTATATAATACTAGCTGACCCGCCGCGACTTCGTTCGCGTGGTATCCTACACTACCAATACTCCTACCCTAACCCTGCATTACCCTACCCCCTACCCTACCCCTACCCTACCCTACCCCTACCCTACCCCTACCCTACCCCTACCCTACCCCTACCTTACCCCTACCCTACCCCTACCCTACCACTACCCTATCCCTACCCTACCCTACCCCTACCCTACCCTACCCTACCCCTACCCTACCCCTACCCTACCCCTACCCTACCCCTACCCTACCCCTACCCTATCCCTACCCTACCCCTACCCTACCCCTACCCTACCCCTACCCTACCCCAACCCTACCCCTACCCTACCCCTACCCTACCCCTACCCTACCCCTACCCTACCCCTACCCTACCCCTACCCTACCCCTACCCTACCCCTACCCTACCCCTACCCTACCCCTACCCTACCCCTACCCTACCCTACCCCTACCCTACCCCTACCCTACCCCTACCCTACCCCTACCCTACCCCTACCCTACCCCTACCCTACCCCTACCCCTACCCTACCCCTACCCTACCCCTACCCTACCCCTACCCTACCCCTACCCTACCCCTACCCTACCCCTACCCTACCCCTACCCTACCCCTACCCTACCCCTACCCTACCCCTACCCTACCCCTACCCTACCCCTACCCTACCCCTACCCTACCCCTACCCTACCCCTACCCTACCCCTACCCTACCCCTACCCTACCCCTACCCTACCCCTACCCTACCCCTACCCTACCCCTACCCTACCCCTACCCTACCCCTACCCTACCCCTACCCTACCCCTACCCTACCCCTACCCTACCCCTACCCTACCCCTACCCTACCCCTACCCTACCCCTACCCTACCCCTACCCTACCCCTACCCTACCCCTACCCTACCCCTACCCTACCCCTACCCTACCCCTACCCTACCCCTACCCTACCCCTACCCTACCCCTACCCTACCCCTACCCTACCCCTACCCTACCCCTACCCTACCCCTACCCTACCCCTACCCTACCCCTACCCTACCCCTACCCTACCCCTACCCTACCCCTACCCCATATTTTCTCACCTTCAAACCTTCCCTAGACCTCCACGAACATTTCAAAATCAAAATCAGCTAAATCGGCCCAGCCGTTCTCGAGTTTTAGCGAGTTTACACCTTGGGTCCGAAAAACCCAAATATCTTACGGACCCCTATTTTTTCTAAAATAAAATATAGCCTATGTCACTCGCAGATAATGTAGCTTTCTAATGGTGAAAGAATTTTCAAAATCGGTCCAGTAGTTTTTGAGTTTATCCATTACAAACAAACAAACAAAAAAACAAAAATACAAAGTTTTCCTCTTTATAATATTAGTATAGAAGTCCCGTATATCACTTTAAGAGATAGATAGACAGGATCCAAATTGATATTTTTTTTATTTTTATTGATGAACTTAAAATTTTTCTAACAATTCTCGTTATCACTTCAGACGTTGACCTTAAATTCGACAGCATTTACTACACCGACACACTTATTTACAATACTGGACGTAACAATGGGAACGCTCTAAAATCATTCGCACGAACTGATTGTGACTCAGTTGTTACCTAACGCAGTTTAAACACTCAACTGTCTTATTATGAATACTAAACCCTCTTTTTTCCAAGTCAATTTGTAAATTAATATAATTCTGGGAACATTCAAACATCAAATGACGCACCTACCTATGGTGCTGATGGAACGGAAACAACAATTGCTTATGTAGGAAAAACCTAAGTTTTATGATCGTGTTTGGTACATAAACTTTGATATTTTAGTGAGTAGATAAAACAGGTATATTTTGGTATTGGTGTAGAAGAAGGACAAGAGGAAATCCATACTAATATTATAAATACGTAAGTAAGAAAGTAAACCGAAAGAATAAGATACCGCCATTTCTACAAAGCTAGAAAACTGATTGGGATATTTTAAAACGCATGATAAACCGAATAAGTTACATTTAAAAATAGTTACAAAATATACCAAACACTTACATAATTTTTGTGACTACATACCTTATCGAACGTAATTAAGATAATTCAATAACAAATAATAGAAAAAAAATCTCAACAAGAGCAAGGGTGAACACAAACAGTATATAAAACATGAGACGATCGCGTGCGATGCCGCCCCCAGCTTTATCAAACATTGTAGTTACTACGTCATCAACGAATAATGTTAATAATATAACAGTTTATGATAAAACACGATTGTATCCGAATCCACTGCAGTGCGTACGACCGACACGTCAGAATCTTAATGCGGTATAGTTATCATAATTAACTCATTATTCATTATCAAACAGGAAACTTGTAAAAGGTAAAATTGGTTTTATTTTATCAATGATTCCGTCATTTTGATTACTTACCTGAATAATTATATTAATTAGTATGTCGATTAATGTGTTAACGTCAACATGCTCAGTAACAATGGTTAACATAATGTGAAAAAATGTGTGGGTAATTGAATATGCAATAATATCCATCTAAGCAATAACATGAGCTGCCATTGGTTGTCGTGAGATATCTAACGACCAACCAATTATAGAAGACAATACTGATAATTTGCTAGCATTTTAAGCAGTTGGTTACACAAATAGAGAATAAATTAACATGAGTGATGATAAAACAAAATGAATAAACCAAAAATAATATTTTAATATCTAACAATATTACCTGTATCTCCGTTTTAAAAAATTGAAGAAGTTTACAGCGCTTAAAGCGCTGGCAGTTAAATCTATTTCAATAATTTATGGGTTTAAAATGAAATATAGTCAAGTGTGAAGCTAACCAGACTCCGTGTCGGGAAAATAAACACTTCTTAATACCTGTTGTGTTCGTTAAACGCCTTTTGTTAAATTTACTAATTGTGTGAATCATAATATTGTAAAAGTGGAAGATGATCAACGTCGATCTTGACTTGATTTTGATTTCAGGAACTTGGTAACAAGGTCATTATTGTATTTCCCTATATCAGTTCATGCTTCTCTTTAGTTAAGTAAAGAGGACATTTAACGAATAGTTCAGAATCATTGTTTCATTCAATGAGAACAAAAACTTCTACATTTCCGCCGCTGTAACTAAACCTGTCTATTTAATCTGCATACATTATCGTTGTACGTGTTTTAAAGAATACATTTTCTCTCCGGTCTAACTTGATGATGTTATTCTTGCTACGTACTTAGTGTGGGTATTCGTAAAGTGAACCAGACAAGTGACAAAATTAGCAGTTTCATTAGTACAGTCCTGAAAATACGAGGTTCACACAAATCGTGATGTTTGGAATCAGATCATTAACGTTTAAAGGAACTGCGCATTCGATTATAAAGTACTTTGTGTTTGTGTTTGTCAAATTCTCAAACCGTTTTACGCAGTTAAAGAGTAAATTGCTTAGGAACATTTTGGGATACCTACTTAGTTTGTGAACAGTAGTGGTCCCAGTAATGTACCCTGGGTAACTCTCTAATTTATAAACTTGTAAATAAAAATAAGAGAACTTTTGAACTTTCATTGCGACTTATCCAAAAAATAACTGCACGTTTTTACTTCACTATCTGAAATCTAAGTACAAGTTGTATATATTTTTTTCTAATTTGTATGCATAACACACTCGATTGCATCTGCAAATTCGCAGTAAACGAAACTGGATTTCCGTGACCCAAATATTAAGAGGAAAGTCCTTGCGGGGTGAAACTGGGGAGGTCAAAGCAATAATTATAAGATTATCGTTGGCTTCATCAAAATTCAAGATGTTGGTACAGGTACTTACAGGAAAATCTAGTAATCGTGGATACCAGTTTGTTTTAGTACGAGGAAAATTATCAAAATTATTTATTGCATAATTACCCACTACATAGTCTTTTAACAGCCATGTTATTTCATGCTTTTGGGTCGTGTCTTTTTGTTACATGGGCGTATTTGTACATATTATTGCACTTTAAATGGACGTGTAACAAAAAACAGCTTATTTAGCAAAACGATGAAAACTTAGTAGTCTGAACCGAAAAAATATTAGGTATAAAAATAAACAAATATTTGTATGCCATTATTATCTACATAGATACCACTAGCTTTGTAAAGACTTATCTGCATGCAGAAAAACTATCTAAAGAACCTTTTTTATTTACAAGAATCGACAGAAATCAGTCATTTAGCAAAGGTCACAACTTAATCGTACTGTACAAAAATAATGTTACGAATTTCGCACTTTGACAATGGCTCAATGAGACAACAAATCTGACAGAGATTACACTTAAATTCATGTAAAAAAAATTGTAATAGACAAACTCAAAGCATTTATTTGAAATAAATCCATTTGGCACTTTGATGCTAGTTGCTGTTCCAAACAGTAGATTCCTATTTATTTATTTATTTATTTACTAGCTTTTGCCCGCGACTTCGTCCGCGTATATATCGGTTATCGCGGACGCAGACGAAGTCGAAGTCGAAGTCGAATAAAAAGTAGCCTATGTCCTTTGTTGGGTTCACACTTACCCTGTACCAAATTTCACACAAATCGGTTCAGTAGTTTAGGCGTGAAGAAAAGACAGACAGACAGACAGAAAGACAGACAGACAGAGTTACTTTCGCATTTATAATATTAGTTAGGATTTATTAAAGTTTGCCAACAGCTTCTGGATACCTGTGTTACAAATTTATCGGTCATGGTTTTATATGGTCATGGTTTTTTTTTATAAAGTCGCCAATAATAGGCAAATCTGTATGGACCTATGGAGAAGAACGGACAAAAAACTCCATAAACACTCTTTTAATTTAAAAATATTTTCTTAAAAACAACGAGGAGGGAACACCATCTCCTTCTGTGCCTACCTTGATGCCGATTACTGCTTCTATAATTCCAAAATTACCAGATAACTTTAATCTGAGATAAGTCGCCATTTTTGTTGAAGTTTACAATTATAACTACTCTACAGGCAAAAAATCTTCAAGCGTTTCATGTTTTACCTTGACCAGTTATTCTGCGCTTGGAATAATTCATTATATAAAGAGATAGATAGAGGAGTGCCTTTTAATTTAATAAAAATATTCATATGAAACTACTATACCTACATAATAGTGGAAGGCATATCGACATGCAACCTTTTACCATGGGAATAGTACCTCGTAAATCGAAAGCTTATAAAAAAGGCATACATGATGGAGACTGCTGACAGAAGTGAAATCTCCACGCCATATAAGCAAGTCAGTAACGCAGCCACTTTAGCATGTCAGTGAGACGAACCCATAAGTTTAGCCTCTACTAAAAAATCACTCAATGAGGCTAAAGAAGTTATCACTTCAAAAACAGCTGTTCTATACATTTTGAACTGAACGGTAAAGCACGATGTATGGAATAGCTGGTGTTTTTTTAAGTACGAGAATTTCATCGACTCTCTGCGGTCAGCGAATTGTCAAATATAGAATCTGCCATAAGTAGGATCTGTCAAAAAGAGAATCTGTCAAATATAGAATCTTTAAATTATAGGTATACCATGGTGTAAAAAGTGACTATGTCAAATGTCGACGACTAAACACAATCATGTAATGATTCAATAGTAAAAGTTTATGCATTGATGTTTTTCCCCGTGTACAATACGGCCGTTGTATCTTGGCGGCTCTGAAGTTAGCCGCAGGCTGCGCAGTAGACAATTTCATTCCTAAAAGATTCATTGCGCAGCTAAACAGCTAACTTCAGAACCGCCAAGATACGACGGCCGTACTGTATAAAATCAAACCACAAACAATAGGCATAAGCATCTTGGGGACGACTTTGTTTCGGGAATCCCACACACAAAAATGTGTGGTATTTTAATTTGTGCCTATAATTATGTTTTTAAGAAAAACGCTACATATTTGTTTTCGTCTCTGACGTCGGTTGCCGCCTACTGTGTGATGACATCGAGAGACATCAGCTGGTGCTCTAACGTGACGTATTCAGGTGCGTAGTTACGTATTTGTAATGCTACTACAATATGACCGGCGTCGTCAAGTCTTATATCCATCACTGCTTCATTATGTCTTTTAAAAGCTTCTGTATGACAGTGAGCCATCGATGTAATATTTTTATTTGTTATGACGTCAGGAGAAATAAAGAAGGTGTAACAAGCTTTTGGTATAAGCTTGGTAATAAAAGCTTGTTTTTTTAAACTTTTTTTTTATTATTCAATCCCCAATAGACTTTCACCATCCTTATACTAAAACTTAAACCGATTGCAAATGAGCATATCTGTAACATATGTTGCAAAAACTATGTAAGTAACATTAACGTAAATGTCAAAAGCACCAATTACCAATGACAACAAAATTAAATATTAGAAAGTTGAAATAAACAAGAAAATGACATACTTCATTATTAAATCGCATTAAGATAATTATAATTTAAAGACGTATGTAATTAGTGTCGCCAAAAGTACTGTTATCAGGTCTATCAACTGTAATACGTATTATGTCAAACTTGTTTACAAATGGTACTGAGGTTAACTCACTTGTGCTGACATAGTTGTGCAAAAACTTGAGGCTATTGGACAGCGAATTTGTTTTGAATACGTACCTTGGCTTTTTGGTGCATGTTTATAAGAAAAAAACCTAATTGAAAAGAGTATCTGTGGTGTTTTTTACTTTTTCATTTCCATAGCGAACGAGCAAATTGCTTCAACTTTCTAACTGACCGACTCCTTGACAATTTAAAAGTGCCTGTGTAAAATTGTAATAAATGCTTTGACTTTGATATTTTTTTCTTTTTAAAAGGCAGATTGCACGTCATCCTCGCCGTGCAACCTGAAGATGAACAAGAGATAGAAAGAGTGAGATGACCTTACGGATGCTCACCACGGAGGCTGGCGTGAGGTGGCGCACGAAAAGAGTGTCTAGAAGAACTCGAGGGAAGAACTTTTTCAATAGTATCTTCATCATTTCTATACTTTTTGCTTCTCTATTTATGTTTGTTCATTAGATTACTTTACCTCCCATAGTAAATTATACCTTCATGGGATTAAATGATGAGAATACCAATTGAATTGTTGCTGTGCTCGAACAGGGTCCATAACTGTACTTTAGCTATGCCATAAGTAACATCTTTTATACACATGATGGTATGCAAATAAATGAATATGAATAATTATATACGTGGTATTATTGAAGACACCTGAGGGTCGCTCAGAGACGCTCGACCAATATACAAACAGTCATTTCAAATAACATCTTATTTTGCAACACTAAAGCCACATAATCAATTAATAGCAACAATTAATTAGTTCAATGTTACCGATTCATCAGTCAGCTTCAAGCAAATCCTGCTTGCACATGTTTGGTGTGTGACAAGATGACAAGTGACAGGTAATAACGGCGGCCTGTCACTTGACTCCGTTAGAGATTTGGCTTAGTATTTACGACTACCCTCATTTGTTTATCATATTAATTGAGGATATTGTCATGGTTATCAGGATAATTAATGATGGAATTTTTAATGAGATTTAAATTGTTAGTTTTAAATCTATACAAAAGAATAAAATTGAAGTGTCTGTTTGTTATGTCGAAATAGCAGCTTTTTAAAAAATGAATATGAATGTTTACATGGTACTTACACGTAAAAAAAAGATTTTGGCAGTAGCTGATAATACACGAAGTAACTAAAGCGACTTTACAAACTCCGTGATTGTCTACATTGACGCAAACGGAGTCGCGGGCATAAGCTAGTTCTAAATAACAATCGATAATAAAAATATCATTAAAATCTCTAAACAACGTCGTTGTATAAAGAAATAAACTGGCATGGTGACTATGTTAATGGACATGATGCAACTCAATAAACGATTTCGGGGGACAATTACCATACGAGGACAAATGCTGCCCTTAAATTCATCAGCATAACTTAAGCTTTCCACACACCTAACAATACACAATCAAACTACCTCCATTCTTAACAAATACAATTTACAACAGCCAATCAGAGATTGCAACTCTGTATCCAAGTTATTGACTTTTCCGCAACACGGCACAAACATGGTGGCACAAGTATTCGGCGAAAGCGCTCACAAGGACATGCGTACGCGCAGCCAGGGTGAACTGTGTCATTGACATCCGCGCAGAATTTTAATATTGAAATTGTAATTGTAATGGCTTTCGAACGATTTAAGATATCGGATTAAGTCATTGAGTGGTTTTTATGACTTTTATAATCTTGGACTAAACTTTCAAAACAGTTATTCGGAATTCTGAAGTCATTGATGGGATAGCAGCTCACCTCAATCTCACTTCACCTAAACTCACTAACGAAGATTTTACTTTTTAAGTTTATCTTGGACATAATTGACATCGGTAAAGGAAAACATCGTGAGGAAACATGGACTTACAATGAATATAAGTCTAAAATTTCCAATCTGCTTTGCTCAAGTGGATGGAGTGCCTTCTCTATATGAGAAGAGGCCTGCAGTAGAACAGTTATAGGCTGGGAATGACTTCGATGCTGTAGATGTGTATACTGATAGTAATGTCACATCCAAGTCACACAAACATATATTTGTACAATATAGGAATCGAAACCATGACCAGCAAAGAAAAACCGCCACAAAGACCCAATAGAACAGCTACAGCTTTACATGGAACCAACATAAAACGTACACGTATTATATCCCTGACTACCGTAAATAAGCAGGACGCATAAATCTTCTTCAGAGCTCCCGGTTGTTACCTCACGTCTTAACTGCTAAGGAGTTAGTACTGGCAAATCATACGCATCATTGAAATTAGCGAAGAGCTTCTTATGAGACGGGTTAATAACCTCTGAGTGGTTTTTATCGATATGAAAAAATTATGTCTCGTCGTCTTAATGTGAATTGTTTGCTTCGGCACTGATTAAAGTTTGGCTTGAGATGGACGTCGGATTTGTGGATAAGTAGATTATGATAACAAATTAGGAATGGTGAAATTAGGTTACATAAAGGTCTCAAATACACAAATCCATATCGGACAAGAAACCCCCTTTCGTAGAATACTAAAAAGACATATCACAGCCCTTATCTATTCATACGGTACCATCAAAGTAAGTAACGTTGAGTAAAAATGTTTGCTGGAAAACGATTTTTATTTTAGTGTATAAAATCACTGTTTATAATAGTAATAAAACATTGTAATTACGGGTCCATACAACAGTATAGAGGCCTTGGGGGTATTTAATTGAAAACTCATTTCGTAAAGAAAGTTGAAACTTTGACCTTCAATATATACAGAAGCAGAATGTTACCAGGTCCACAACAAAAAAAAATTGCATTCTTAGGAAGAAAATGTAACTTTCGGCTTTGTTAGACATTTTAACACTCGTCATAAGAGGTATTAAGTATTTGAAACATGGAGAAACTGATAAAATTATATTAATAGCAAACTCGACCTAAACAAAACTAAATCTTATCAAACACCAAGATATGTCTAGTACTGGACGTAAGCCTTATTGACAAAGGCTAATAGAATCCACAAAGAAAAAAAACTGGTCTAAGGTTATACCTTCGAATGCCACTTGAGCTTATTTTATAGTTAAACTAGCTTTTGACCACGGCTCCGCCCGCGTGAATTTCTACAAAGTAGTCTATCTATAGCACTTAAGGTTAACGTAACTTTCTATGAAGAATTTTCTGACTTGGACAAATAGTTCCGGAGATTACGAGGGTTCAAACAAAAAACTTTTCTGCTTTTTAATATAAGTATACATGGAAAAACTTGCGGTTTTTCTAAGAAAATTATGAACGTGGAGTATTTATCTTGCCATGGGCATATGTTCTTAGAGAGGTGACAATTAATTTAACCTCAAATTATGATGACAAATCTGAATTCAAAGAAATCAATAACAGTAGCTGATTTATCCATTTGTCAGATGTTGACTTAATTGAGAGATACTTGAGTCAGTTCTCGATCAAAACGCGTCCAGTTTGATTGAAATATCGGGCACAAAGCGGATGGCTATCAAAACCGGTATCAGACAGTACTTATGTCAGACATTGTTTGTTTTAAACTGCCTCGTTGGTCTAGTGGTCGCAAAGCGCGACTGCTGAGCATGAGGTCTTGGGTTGGATTCCCAGGTCGGGCAAAGTGTTATTGGGTTTTTCCATCAAGAATTTCACAGTAGCAGCCTCAGAGTCTGGATTTTAGCCCGGTTGATGGCAATAGGCTCGCTCCCAATTGCATGGGACTTAAACATAACTGGCGATTTGGCGAATTGGTGTACTAATGGATACACCTCTGCCTAACCCTTCGGGGATTACAGGCGTGATGTTAGTTATAATAACACGAGTGAATAAATCATTTGATATGTTTCAGGACTCAATATTTATTAACTTTACAATGTTGTATAGATTCCATGTTATCAGTGGCAGGATGAGTATTGATAAAACTGACGTAGCTACTTGAAATTCTGTACCCAGCAGGAGCGTAGCTACCGCTGTATCAGCTGAATCAAAGATACCTATAGGTCCTCCAGCTACAGGGGCTCGGCAGACAGGTCAAAGCGCCTTGAAATATCTGAGGTCGCGGACACCCTACGAGTAATAGGTTTTGAGACCAGTTTTAGGGTTACAAAATAAAGGTTTATACAAAATAGCTGAATATCTCTTTCCGAGGTGAAACCCTAATTTTCCTGGGCTATAAGTACCTACATATTAGGTATAGATCTGGGAACTCAGATGAACAACCAGACGTTTGACAAAAAAACAATAAATAGAACAAATCTATGTATTTATCTAGACTTAATCAAGTGTCTGTATAGTTATGCTACATTTATTTAGCACGTTTTCCTCATAATATGTTGTACAAATTATTTCCATATGTGAAATGACCTACATTAAGGACACTGATTGGAATAGGTACGTCATCGTGTTATAAAAGTTACTGTTAAGGGCTTGTCACCTTATATTTATTTGACACTAGCCACACGTACAAGCTTCACACGGGTGCAATGTAGAATTTAATATTATAATTAATTATTCTCTTAAATCATACAGGTAGTCGGTGTTAATAAATATAAACCACTAGCTAACCGCCCTGGCTTCACACGGGTGCAAACTGACTATTTCAGTGCATTTTCCAAAAAAAAAACATCTTTTATACAAACCTTGTCCGAAAAATTAGAGAAATAAATTATACCCAATTACCCAGCTAACATACGCTGCTTTTTATCCCAGAATTATGGTTCCCGTTAGATACGTAACCTCACACCTTTTCCCCATGGGGGTAGGCAGAAACTACAGAACGCCACCTGCTACGATCCTTACATACTCCTTTCGCCTCATCTACGTTCATACATCTCGTCATACAAGCACGCCGGTTACGAGTACTCCGCACCTAAACTTTCTGAAGAACCTCACTAATAAGGTCAGTGTAGGTCTTCCTAGGACCACCCCTCCCTGCGTTGCCACTCACCTCACCCATATATCTTTTGTTAATCGTCTTTCACTCGTCCTCTCAACATGACCGAACCATCTAAGCATACCCTTTTCTATCTTTGTCACTACATCCTCTTTTAATCCGCAACAGTCCCGTATAACCTCATACCTCACTCTATCATTATCACTAACTTATGTACGAGTATTTTCTTAACACAATATGTGTAGGTGTTTGGTGTTCACCCCCGTGCCATGACGATTTCCTTATAGCATTAAGTAGGCAGTCATGTAATTGTCTGTTAACTCCGGCGCATGTGGAATTAGGTATCCTTTCACATTTTAAGGTCCAGTAGCAAATATTTTACTTTTGATGACAGTTTGTAGGTCGTGAGAACAATCTGGTTACTGGACTGAGTCAACAGCAATTTTGATATTCCACAAGACTAGTTTTAATTTGACTTTAATTTTAATATCTCCATTAGCAACGCACTAAACTTTTGTAAACTCGAGTATTCCACAAACTGGTTTTATCATAATATTATGTTCATTTAATGATTTTATTTATATACTAGTTTACGCTCCTGATTTTGTTCGCGTGAATGTTGGTTTTCTGCGGAGTTTTGTTATTTTTGCACAAAACTCGTTATTATTTTTCTAAAATAAAAGTAGTGGTATGAAATTAACCTAAGTTTTTCCTTATAGCATCAGCTATCTGCTAGTGAAAGTCCCGTCAATATCGGCGGAGCCGTTTCGGAGATTAGCAGGAACAGACAGACTGACAGAAAAACAGACAGTCTAATATTTTTAACATTCGTTTTTTTTTGGTATATGTATCATGGACGTTACCAACGGACACTTCAATTTTATTTATTTGTGTAGATTTGACAACAAAACAAAATTCGTACAGAAACCCCCTTTTTAGTAAAATTAGTTAATTCCCGATTACACGTTTCCGCTGATGAGTCAAACAAAAACTAATTTAATGTAAACTCCAGACATATATTATAGCTGTTATGTTATATTATTATTAATGGGATGGCTGATAGTATACTTATTACTAACAGGTTTATTGTCTTAAACTAGTTAGCGGCATTCTTTGATTTATCAAAATGGCTGGAATTTCTAAGTACTTTCTAATTAAATTATTTAATACCACTTATGATAATATGGTGACCTGTTTTTGGCAATTCAAGAATTGGTAATGGTAAAGTCAAAGTCAAATCATTTATTTCATTTGACCACAATATAACTGATGGTTGGTTGGCGGTTGGTTGGTTCTGATGGTCAAATGCACATTTGACCATCAGTTATAAGAAGGAAAAACAAATATTAATATTGGATCTAGTTGACCATTCCAAAAGGTAGTTTCGTATGGAGAAGAATTGGCAGGTAACTCCATACAATGATACTCTTTTAAAACTACTCTTACTTACTTAAAAACTATATACTATCTGTATATGTTTTACAATAGTAATATTTCTAGTGTACAGACCAAATCTTAGCACTAAAGAAAACTGCATCCACAGGCTGAAAGTCTAAATCTTCTAAGATATCATTTACAACGTTCCATTGAACCCAGTCTCAAATCCATAGTTTCCTGTGCAAGGGGAATAACGACGCATGCGCAGATATTGAGAATGATTCACAACATGGCCGACATTTATCTGTAGTGCAAGTAAACTTCAATATTTACACTCGAATACAGACTCAAAGAGGTAAACGATTAGGATTCAAATACTGTGACTAATTTTCAAAAAAGATATTCATTAATTACTTTGTTTGAAGATGTTAAAATATATTGTAGTAGGAATGTGTAGGATACACTTTGTAGTGTCCGTGTAGGTAGGTATTAGCTTACTAATCGACACTACAGCTCTTAGTCACCCGGCGTGGAATTAACCGAGCGAGCCGCTTGCAAATAAAAAAGTGTAGAGGTAATGTAAATGTCGTGTCCATTCTAACATTGTCATTTAAACAAACTTGAAACAGCATTATTAAGAAGATAAGGATACTAGGAAACTAAAAGATGTTTTTTAAAGAGGATTACAAGTTTAGCTTTATCCCATGTTTTAGGAAAAGCACGCTATAACAGGAACAGCAGCATTACATCTCAATCTACATAAACCATGCAAACATAACACAATAAAGCCTTCCAAGATAAGGTCATCACGGAATATTTTGGGGTTTTGGTGTATTATTTGTACACCTACAATAGGAAAGTTCACAGCCATTTCAAGGTCTAAGTATATCTGCAAAAATTGATGCAGAAAAGTCATTTTAATCACCGCTTACTTCGTCTGCTTTATCATCATCGACTTCTTCTACGGTCTTTTCAACTTTTATTCGTCATCATCATCTATCAGCCGAACGATGAACACTGCTGGAATTAGCCCCCCCCCCTTAAGATAACCACAATGACCGGTCCTGAGCTGCACGCATCCAGCGGTATCCCGCAACCTTTATCTTTACCAGGTTGTTGGTCCACCTCGTGGGGGGCCTTCCCACTCACAACCTTCATAAGCACAACATTATCAGCTGTACCACATATCGTATGTTACATACGAACTATTGCTATTAGCTATTACCCCACATACTCAAGGTTGACAGTATTATCGTGAACCAGCTTTAGCCTCAGGCTTTAGCACAAAGTCGCAGAGTCCTTTCGCTGTAACATCTTATGTAAGGTCTTTGATGTGACAGGAAAATAATATACCAGTGACATATCACCCTGTGCACAAAAACCCATTCAAATTAAAAGTAAATTAAATTTCGAATAAGATGCAAAAGTTATTAAGAGAAACGTAAAAGAACGAACCAAAAACGGGTAGAACGGAAAAGAAGAATTGACTAAAATGTCGATGATGAGGTGTTAAGTTTAAAATAAAATCCAGTTAGTTTTATAATTCTGTGTTTGGCATGACTTGAAATAGGAGCAATATATTATAAGCTAATTGACAGCTTACATTAGAGGACTCCATTACGAATTATTTCTCCTAATACAACATTTTATTTTTCTATTATATTTCCAAACTAAAGCAGGCTGTTCAATGATCAATGATTTGAAAGAGAATTTCAAAGGCTGGTCCGAAATACCAGATAAATCATGTCTTGTCACAAATGATTAATCATACATAACGTCTGTCACTTTCAATCTTAACAAAATGCTCTAAAAAGGGCACCTGTCTTACAATAATCTTGAGAACAGGTTTCAGATTATAATCAATTGTTTACACTGAGTTACTGTGGGTCAAGGTCGCAGGGAGGTCGCTCTGTGGAACATTTCTTAGGTCTAACATTTTAAGGGCATCAAATGGATTTTTATTGTCTTCGATGTAATGAACTGTATGGACAATAAAATTTAATGGGTGCTTTTATGGTATGTCTCGTAAAGTGAATGTAATAAAATAATGAAAAATGTTCATTGAAGTTAATTTCTATTATGTTGTAGCTCTGATATAGTTATCGGACAAATAATAAAACCTTGAATTTGAATCCACTCGTGTGTTCATTTTTTTTTCTCTCATATCTGTTTTGGTAAAGAATAAAGTTTTTGCCTCAATGACCATTTTGAAACGTATCCTTATTGAAAACAAGTTATCAAGCTTTCTATATTTTTGTTTTAAAACAGTTTTGGTGCCTACATCTCTTCGTTTTCATTGGTCATTGCCAAAATGAGGCTTATGTCATTAGTCCACAATCAAACCGCATTAGGCATTTAGTCATTTGAGTTTAGCATCTAGCAATATTTTTTACTTGTTTTGATTTTAGATGCTAACTAAATCTAATGTGGCAACTGGTCTCAACTCACCATTATTAGTTATATGATTTCTCTTATTTCTTAATTTAGGGGGAAACTTCCAGAATAAATGTTATACTTCGACGATACACCAGTATTTTTTTATCTTGTTGAATTTCTTTACAATCACCAAGTGCTTCAAAATGTCCAAGTTTTTAACAGGAAACTTTACATTAGTTCCATTAAATAAATACACCATATACGCAATTAGAGAGCAGTCGCAGCGACAAGGCGACGTGTGTAATTATATAGCTAATTTAGCTTGTTTAGATAATTAACTGTTAGCTCTAGTTGCCGAACTAAAATGGCCGTCCTAGTGTCATTTGGTAGCTTTTGATAATGTTGATGTAGCGTTTTGTTTAATAGTACCCGCATTCTTGTACAGGCAATGTTTTTATTATCTCTTTAAAGTACTCTTTAATTTAGGTCACAAAAAAGACCTGTCAATTTTTTCTGCATCTGTTTGTCAAGCAATATATTTGTGAAACCTAACCAAAATCTATGCACTTTACTGCACAATATATTATTAAGAGGCATTTAGCACTGAACCAGAACAATTAATTATAATGTCTCAGTTAAACAATGAGTTACTTGTTGAAGTAATTATACTAATTAGAGAGTTAGCAGCCAGTTAAACGGCAAAATGCTGTCAGTTTAAAAGTTATTAGCGTATGCATACAAACCTGATGATATGCTTGTGTCATTGACTGATTGGAAAGTCACAAATGTTGTTTGCAACGCCTGAATGGGTATAAAGATAATTTGGCGTACATACTTCGCAGGTAGTGGTGTGGAGAACGTGAAAAATTACTTTTGATAACGGTAACGGCAATGAACTAAGTGGCAAAATATGAATTGGAATGTGCCTGGGTTCAATAGAAGGCAGCAAGTCGGATTGTTGCCGGTAAAACTGCAAATAAAATAGAAAAAGTGCAAAGACAGAATAACAACAGAGAAATCTAAAATTGCCGGATTGAACTAAGTATAAATAAAAATGTATTATAAAATCGACACTATAAAAATAATGTCAATAGTAATAAAGGAAGCAGTAGACGGTTATTAGTATAAAATATTGTTTTTAATCATGAAAAAACAGCTTTGACTTTCAATAACTTATTAAGAGTTAAAACATGATAATAATAAAGACATTCAACTGTTCAAATGATCTATTTGTGTAGACCGTTTTCTGTTTACTGAAATATCCAAAATTCCATCAGAATGAGACGAAATATTTCATAAACTTGTTTTGTACCTATTTCTACTGCATGTAGCAGCTGTTCACTATATCTATATAATTTAGTTTGACATTGTGGTAGGTTTGTATATTTAATGCTATGATTTATTTATATATTTTCTTCATCACTGTTGAAGTTTTCTCTTCCGGGCTACGAGAGATGTAAGCAGAACCATGTGTTGTTATTTGCATCATTAGTATCACATGTTGGCAACAATTACAGTGACGTGTGGTCGTTGTAATGGGGTGTGTAACGGTTGATATAATAACAAAAAATCTAACGTTCACTTGACCTAATTTCAGTTACTATAATTTTGTTTAATATAACGATCAGTTGAGATAATGAATTGTTGATATAATTTCATTTTATCTAATTTCTTATGATATAATTAACATTTCCTATAATGCACATTCGACATAATATTCATGTAGTATATTATTCATTTACTATAATATTCATAATCTCTAAGTAACTTTTAATATAATTAAGAAAATCTGATACGATTTTAAACGCCCGCTAGTATGGTGCTAGCAAAAATGCATCGCATAAGCATTAATTGCTACAAAAGTTTGCTTTTATGCATGAGGTGGGTAGACTATACACGAATTTATTATTTTTCTTACTGTCATACAGTTTCAGCGAAATATTCATTGTGTGGCTATTGCAATCTCGATATTTGTTTTATGTTTTATGTGTATTATTCCGAATGTTCATTTATAATGTTTTTTTTAGTCCTAAAACATTTGCTAAAAATTAGGATTTAGTGACAAAAACGAATCGCTGTAAATCCGACTCCACGCAGTCTTGTTTGCCCTACCCCTAGAGTGTAATTTAAAATCGCGTAGGCGCGGAGGGGCGAGGCGGCCCGCGAGTTGAGGAGCAGGTGGTTGTAACACTCGCCGCCGCGGCTGAGGCTGGCCGGCGTAGCCGGCCAGCAAGCCGAAGCTGCGGTGGTGAGCGTTAAATCCATCTGCGACGATAAACTCGCGTGGGACTGCCGGAGCCCCGCAGCACCGGAGCCGTGACAGAAACCATGCCTGCTGCATGTTGCATGCTTGCATGCTGCGTGCTTGCTTGCATGCTGCATGCTTGCTTGCACAGTGCGTGCTTGCTTGCATGCTGCATGCTTGCTTGCATGCTGCATGCTTGCTTGCATGCTGCATGCTTGCTTGCCTGACGCCTGAGAGAAGTTCATAGCAAAAGCTAAGTTATAAGAAGCGAAGCGGGGCTGCGTCGACCATGCATAGAATATTTTAAGGTTTGGTTAGGTGCCATTTGAGTTAGGTTAGAACTGTGACCATTAAACATGAAAATTAGGTCAAAAGAACATTAGGTCAAATGAATGTTATATAAAAAGAATATTATACATTTTGAAAATTATATAAAATGAACGTTATACTAAATGTTTTATATTAAATGAAAATTATATCATATGAAACATTAGGTCATATGAAATTAGGTTATATGATTTTATAGCATATGAAAATTATATCATGTGAACGTTATTTCAAGTGAAATTAGAGCATTTGTTATTATATCATACATTACACACCCGTTGTAATGACAGGTTTGTATAATATTAGGTCTTGATTATGACCTTAACACGTCGAAGGAAAACATCGTGAGGAAACTTGGACTTATCATTAGTACGAGTCTGAAATCGGCAATCCGCCTTGAGCATGCGTGGTGTTCCATGCTAGTGCCTTCTCTGTACGAGAAGAGGCATTTGACCTGCGGTCGGACAATAATAGGCTGATATTTAATTATTTAATATGTCTTCTTAAGAGGAGTCATCAGATTTTTGTCTAAAGATGTTTTCTTGATACTCAGTCTATGAATGGGTGCATTTCTTATAGTCTGTCGGGTTTGATTCGGGAATTTTGTTAGTGTTGCTAGAAGCTTAGAGAGTTTGTAAACTTTATATTTAGTTCGACAAATGTTTGTGTTAATTCTTCTTTTTTGGTTGTTTAGTCTATTGTGTTATTAGATTTGTGAACCATCGCATTATGAAGAGCACCTATTCTATGTAGTCATGAACAATAGCAATCTTCTTCATGTACCATCTTTCTGATCTTAAAAGGAGACTCAAAACTTTACAATATTTGATGTTTATCAGCAGTGAATGATGAATGACAAGTTGTTCTAACAGTAGTGAAGTAGTTGTTATTGCTGTTTGATTGACTTTACGATCGCAGATCAATTTGATCTAGTCGTGAATTCAAACTCAAATCATTCAAGGCAATGTTTGTTTGGCTACTTCAATAGACAGCCGTGTCTAAGTCTGCACGATTAGCAAAAAGCGTCAAACGCAATCAGAGAAAAAATTAATAGAACCAAGGCTGCTGATTCTTTCAAGATTAATTTCTGATTAATGAAAAAGTCCACGTCCTTTGCATTAGACCTTAAACCGAATAGCCAATCCAGCTAATTACTGTTACACTATATTTCTATTCAACCCCGTTAATTTTCCATTGATTATTGATATAACACTATCAGCAGTTGCTCAATTGTATTATCTAAACCTGTAACACTCTTGTTGTTCTATTGTCATCCTTATTGTCCAGACATAAGAATCAGTCGTTTAAAAACATCGGTCAATTTAATAGCAGCTCTCATTGACAACTTGAAGCTATTAAAGCAGGCGTAGACGAATTGATTACTACCATACATGACGTATTTGATAATTACCGTTTGTTCTGACGAGAGAATTCGTAAGGAATTGATGGTCCTACGTTTCCTTAAGGCGTAAATAAACAAAGCGACTCGATTTTCGTACCGTGTAACTAAATCCTTAGGTGCAATCCAAACGTGTCACTAGATCCAGGACACTTGTTCACAAACACAGTCCACACCAATTGTTTGTAATTGGTGACCACTGATTATTTACTCACAAAAACACGTGGCGGCACAATTTAGCGCGGCACAGCGCGTGCGTTCGCGGCGGCGTTCACAGTGACACTGACAGTCTTTTACACTATGGTCGTGGATCAGAGTCGGCGCCCGCGCATACTTATCACTGTAATCAGGTATGTAGCAGGTAAATTGCCTCTGAAAATATATATAGATGCGTGATGCAATCGCCATGCCTGTTCTTTACCATCCTTCTGAGAACATTAGGTACTGTTCGGTTTGCTTTTGTTCGTGTTCGTTTTGAGGTAGAAGCCAAAACAGATGCCAAAAGTGAACGTGAGCTGAATGGAACGAAATGGAAAGTTGAGGCAACAAGGAGTGATGAAGGCATCACATTTTACAAGAGTATACATGAGATAAGATGCCTTATTATAAAAAACTGAAATATGTATTAACAATGAGAGGTTTTAACGTGAGTTATAATAAAAAGGTTATGATGTTTCAATTGTTTTCTTCTTTTAACGACCTTATTTTATGGAGGCATTCTAACGAGCCATTGGTGTGTAATTGGATCATCAGGAATATTTACAGAGGGCCGATATTTCAATCCTGACGATTGAAATATCAATATCTGTCATCATCATCTGCCCAGACTTATCCCAACTATGTTGGGGTCGGCTACCAGTCTAACCGGATGCAGCTGAGTAGGTACCAGTATTTTACATGGAGCGACTGCCTTTCTGACCTCCACAACCCAGTAACTGGGTAATACGATACCCCTAGGTAAGACTGGTTGTCAGACTTTCAAGCTTCTGACGACTCGTAACGACTGTCAAAGATCCACGTATGACAGCCGGGACCAACAGCTTAACGTGCTTTCCGAGGCAGGGAATAAATATCAATATCTGTCAAACCGCCATATTTTTTTATCTATAGGTACTAATATCATAAAGCTTAAGAATTTGTTTGTTTGTCTGTTTGTTTGAACACGCTAATAACATAAACCACCGGTTAGAGTTGTGACAAAAGTAACGTCACAGTGATAAAATCACAGCGATCTGTCATACGCAGTGACTACTGTGACTGGTTATGAAATAACAATGTGAAAAAGTCACTTCGTTCCAAATCCAAACTATCGCTGTTTCGATCACTCGAGTCACACATTGAATACGAACGAAAGTAAGAACCGAACGCGATCGCTGCTCCCGCCACTGACGTGAAGCCGAAGCGCTGTGAACTTCACGGCGCGCTTTCCGTCGTTGTTCGTGACTCGTGCGTGAGTGAGCGAGAGAGGGGATGCGTTTTCGACAATATTCGGTTCGTTTCGTAGAGCTTCAGGAGCACATGTGACGTAAATCGTGTATTGTGACAATAGTGAATGAAGTGACAAAATAGCAGTGATTTTTCACTGTGATTTTTATGGAACTGTAACAACAGTCGCAATGATCGAAAAGTAGCAGTTTTTCCCATCTCTACCACCGGTATAATTTGAAAAAATCCTGTTGTGTAATATAGCCCGTTTATAGAGGAAGGTTTTAGGCTATACATATATCGTCCCGATAAGACTTACGGGAGAGGAGCAGTAACTAATAATATAATTTAACGCGAGTGAAACTGCGGGTTACAACTAGTAAAAGATAAGCCTCTAGACGTATATGTTTGTTCAGTTATATCTGCCCAAGGATAATTATTATATTTGCCGGCAGACAAGGACAATCGTTTTCTACGTCACACGATCGAGAGTCTGTATTTCCCCTGTAGCAAGATAATTGTGCTGTGATTACTTTTTTATTGGAATTTGTACTTTAAACACGTACACATGGTGGTGCTTTCTGTTTGGCCGGTTCGTTTGTTGCACATTTTGGCTTGATACTTTTCGTCACTTAGAATTTCATTAGGGTTTGGTCTTCAGACCAGAAAGATTTTTAATCGTCAGATAATTTTCATAAGAAAAATAATCATGGCGGATTTTTAGAGCAGCCGCCATTTTTATTTCTTATATAGAAACCTAATTTATCATCTTAAATCTGGTGGGCATTATATGTATTTAGTAGAACATTTTTTCTATGGCCATTAAACATTAAATACTATAGTAATACAAGAAGTAATAACAACTAAATAACATATCATCGTATCCCACAACGACGAAGACCTTACGAACCCAAAACGATCAAGCGCTCAAACATCCATTATCTCAATTGTTTCAATACGATGCGCGTGCGACGCTGTCCTCGCGTGTCGCCAGTCGGTTATTAGGGCGAGCTCATACAAACTAAACGATTCATTAGATCATGAGAATCTAGTATCTAATACGTACCTACAAAGGTTTGTAAATGTTTGGTCATGTATTGAATAACATGATCTGAGAAGAATTCTGTGAAAGTAATTCATTGGGTCTTCAGATGGGATTGAAAGATGAAATCGCCCACACAGACAGAAACCGTGATGAATTATTCTGGTTTCTTTGATAGAAACACAAAACCAGTTGAAAACCAGCGTCGGGCACAAGTGGTCTGGCATTTTATGCTGAACTGGGCCTGTTTGGCGCAGCTGTGGGGCATACAATAATGTTTTTTTTTAGATTTTTCTTTATTGCCTTTTTGTTTTTATTATTTTTGTGTGCACATGGCTTGTGTCAAATAAACCTTTTTTTTTCTTTCTTTCAAAGCCGAAAGTTACATGTTCTTCCTATTATTGTGATTGTTTTTTTTTTATCTAGACCATACCTGGAAACATTGATTACGGAGATATTGAATTTAAGTTCGAACTTTTAGAAACGTTTTTCTTTAAAACCAGTTTTAAATATTATAACTTTAAGTAATGCCAAGACCTCTATGCTGTTTCACATGCACCCGAAAGAACAATGTTTTGTGTGCGATACATAGCGCATTACAAAAAAAAAAAAATTCACTCCAATAAAAGTCGTCTTCCAACATTTTTTTGTGCTAAAAGTTATTTAGTTTGATAGGCAGTACCTATGCGTTGTTAATTACGGGTAGGTATGTGATGTATCTTTTTACAGTTTACACTCCGTATAGTGAAACAGCATTAACAAGCATGCAGACGATTTAGTCAAGAATTTGAGAGAGTACAACTTCCATTATCTCAATGAAACTCAATTGTTTTAGTACGCTGCGTTTGCGCACGGCAACAGTTTAGTCCTCGCGTGACGGCCATTGATCATTAGGGCTCTTATTGTTTTGTAAAATTATTTAATCGCAACGCAAACGCGCTTAATTCCTTATCGATATAGATTATAGATACTAAATTAATTTTTGTTCAAGTTGAGTAAGGTTATGATAATCTATGTTAAAATTATAAAGCTGAATACATTGTTTGTTTGTTTGTTTGAACACGGCTAAGGAATTTCTGATCCGATTAGAAAAATATATTTTGTATTATCACACTACCCATGGGAACGGAGCAGTAACAAAAGACTAAACTAAAAGATGGCGGGGTATTGCTAGTTTTTTTATAGAATGAAAAGACGACGTTTTTCTCCATAGAGACACCTACATTTTGGAACGGACAACGAGCTTCAACTTTCTGACTAACTGATCAACCGATACACCACACTACTGTCACTATACTGTCCAACTTCAAACCATGACAGAGGCCCTTGAGGCGGTTTAGAAACTTTGGCACTAGGGTGTGTGGGGTCGTAAGACCTTACTGCCCACACGATAAAGAAGAAGACTAATCGACTTTCTGACAATTCAAAAGTGCCGCTTCGACTTTGACACCAGCTAGTTAGGCTAGGTGTAGAAGACAAAAATTACCAATTTGTATAATACATTTCCAATCAAAAGTTATCTTATCAATCACGTTTACCCCGACTGATAACTGATACAACTTTCGATTACTACCAGGTTTATTCCGCTTCTAGACATAAAACAATAAAAAAACATTCAGACATAAAAAGATATACTCATGTATCATAACATTAATTCGTAGGTATATTACAGCACTGATACTGTTTGTATATTTGTCATCGTATGACATCATCGAAATACGATCAAGGCTTGTAACAATATACCGTTAGTGCATACGTTGTCACTTTTAGGGCAGTTAAGTGCGTGACACTGAGATGTGTGGGGCCATCTTTTAATTAAGAATTATAATGGGTGATGATCTGCATAATCCCGGTGTCAATTGTTAAGACTCTTCATATTATAATCACGAGGTAGACCGACAAAATGTTAAAGGTCGCGGGTCATTGTAGTTGAAGAAAATTAAAGTATCTAAATGAAAAGAAAGTTACTCCTTTCTTCTATATCGTGTGGGCAGTAAGGTCTTATGACCCCACACACCCTAGTGTCAGAGTTTCTAAACCGCCTCAAGGGCCTCTGACATGGTTTGAGTGGAACAGTAAGTCCAGGTTTCCTCACGATGTTTTCCTTCACCGATGCCAATGATGTCCAAGATAAACTTTAGAAAGTACATATGAATTGAAAAATTCACATTGGTACTTGCCCGGATTTGAACCCGCAACCTCATACATTAGATCCGGGCGCCTTAACCACTGGGCCATCACGACACAGAAAGTTACTACAAAAGTCTGAGTGCCTGTAAATTTTCAACCCATTTAAATCTTGTAAACGGGAGTTACTTTATTCTGAAATACACCAATTAATTCAATGATGCATAGTTTGAAGTACTCTATCCACTCCGAAAATGTAATGATGTCTTCTGACCACTCAAACATTAGACAACAGACAAATCGAACATTCTAAAATCACTTGAATACGATCACAAAGTATGAACGCAATGTAATTTGTTAGAATCTTATTTAATATCCCAAGATGACGCACATGGAATAAACATAACAGATATTGGAGCCGTACGCATAAAATATCAATTGGAATTCACCATAGTATAATGGAAGGTGAACTTTTTACAACAAACATTCCATGGAGACCTCTGTCGCTTTCGTTTTATGTGGCCACGTTGGACGTTTCTCAGAAACTGTTGATGAAATAAAAGCATCTCATCTGTTTTAAGGAAAAGGGATACTAATTTTGATTTGATGTTGGATATGGATATTTTCGGAAATCTTGACTCGGTAGAAAAAGGTGAAAAAAAGAATAAGTAAGAGAATAATAAGGACAAACTTCAAAAAGGTTATTTCCATAGAAAAGAAAGAAAGAAAGAGAATGTATAAACATTAGAAAAGAGCAGTGTAAGAGTACAACAACGAATTCTTTTAGCACTAAAAGTATTTAGTATTTACAACTCACAGAATTCAAGAACAGAGGATTGATATCAGCCACACGATCAAATATGCAATCAACACATATACTATATGATATGATAATCTAAATATATAAAATCTAAATATAAGGTATATAACAACGAAAAGTCACTTACTTATCACGAAATATTGAAAACTGCTTGACGTATAAAGATGAAATATGGCAGGAAGGTTGTTTATAGTTCGTAGACGTCCGCTACGAAAGGATTTTTTAAAATTCACCCCCTAAGGAGATGAAACAAGGGTCCCAAGTATGTATGGAAAAACTTAGGAGAAACCTAGGAGTAGGTAAACTAAATTAACCGAATTTAACACGAGCGAAACCGCGGGCAACAGTTAGTTTAAAACTATAGCCTAATAATGAAGTCTACACAGACGACGCTAGCAAATCTTATGATATCCCTTTGGCACATCTTAAAGGAAATAAATTATTACTCCGGGTACCAATAAATACTACATAAGTGATCACAACGTGCTACCGTTCATACTAAACGCTTATACAGGATGGCCCAGACAAGAACGTCCAAATGAAAATTTTGATAATTTATCGATCAAAGACCATACTTCACCAATAAAAATAATTCCAAAAAATGCGACACAAAAAGAGAAAATCAGCAAAATCTGATGAGAATCCCAAAAAATATTAAAAATCTTCTAACTCCTAAACCGCAAAAAAATGTAGAACATACTTGAGGGTGGGTCGGATAGCCCAACAAGAGAGGTTTCCAAAATTTTCGTTAGGACGACGTCCTTATCTCAGCTACCCTGTATCTACCTCTCATCTTAAGAAAAATAAAGTGACGTAAAACATGCGCATACGCTTACGTCTTTATAACAAGAGTTATTATTGTTACTATTACACATCCACCTTAATAATAGTTTATCAGAGATAAAACCCCGATAGGATACATCTTTACTAATCTTAGATATGGATGACATTCACACGACAGTTGTGCCGTAGACGTTTCTTAATCCAATGATAACAATGCAGTCATTTCTTTGTATAATTGAGACGAAGAAAGATTAGCAAAATTAAGAAAAGTAGCTTCGTAGAGGCCTGGTCACACCGGAGTGGACAATTTGCAGGCATGGTTGATTAGGCAGTCGTATTGCGTATGGCTAACCCATACACCTGCAATGGTGCCGATTTCCTTGTTTGCAAACGATTAAATTTAGAGAATTGGCTTTTTTACATTTATACAGAATAGCATTACAGATGCAGTCACTGAATGGTCGGCTGCTGCGCTGCGTGACGCGGGTGGGATTCCTGCATGGAACGAATATTTGTATGGCCTACAGATAGTTGTTATTCCGGGACTGATGGTTATGTTTGTAAACGCACTCACGAATTCACGATACGGGAAAAAAATCAGGGTGGGATAGGTAGTTCCTTTTTTTAAGAATATGAACGTAAAGCTCATTTCATCTGAATTCCCTGTGAGAGATTTTTATAGAAGAGACCGGCAAGACCACTATTGAAAATGAAATCTACGAGTTACTAGACTAGTAATATTTCAATGTTTTTGGCAAACATTTTGGCAAGTTACGTCAGAGTGACACGTTCCAAACACGCTGGTGGTGACGTTTTTAGTTTCCATCTACTTCGTAATATGTATTACGTTTTAGTGGAGCCTGTCCAAGAAGAGGCCGGGTCTTAAAGGTTAGTCCAGCTATTGTATGCCTGAATACATCATCATCATCTGCCTAGCCTTTTCCCAACTATACACATCAAAAAAGTCTAGGGATCAACATCCCTAACAAATGTTAGGGATGTTGATCCCTAGACTTTTTTGATGTGTGTATGTTCGATTTGGCTTCCAGTCTAACTGGATGCTCTGAATACCAGTACTTACGCCTAAATACATGTAAATAATTTGACCAAGTTGACTACCTCGTTGGTCTAGTGGTCGTAAAGCGCGACTGCTGTACATGAGGTATTGTGTTCGATTCCTAGGTCGGGCAAAGTTTTATTAGGTTTTCCATCAGGAAATTCTCAGTAGCAGCCTCGGGGTCTGGATTTGTGCCTGGTTGATGGTAGGCTATTACATGGGACTTAAACATAACTGACGAAATGTGGGTGTACTAATGGAAACACCTCTGCCTAACCCTTCGGGGATTACATGCGTGATGTGATGTTATGTTATGTAAATAATTTGCATTGGTTTATTTTTATTTTTGAGATATAGTAACAGGAAAATTATCCAAATAATTAGAGTAATATCGATAAGGTTCTCTCGGCAGTTTTCTGATTTAGGTCTATTGGATCATCACAAAAACTGTGACATTCAAATCTTATTTATCTTTAAGATGAAGATGATAATTAATCAAATAGGAACGCGTAGGTTTACCTGTTACACCTAACTTCATTAACGAATATCTAAATCGGTAGATACAAAACACACACATGCCGAAACCTCATGGTGCGCCTGCGCGTAATACTCCGTCCAAAACAAACAATTGCGCCGACTTGCGCATCATAACAAAAAGGTGATGACCGCACAGACAGTCCAATAACACTTCACAATATCACTGAAACTTCAACCTTAACTACACTGCCTTAAAATATCTTTTAGGTCGCTCTTGAGGAGTCAATAGCGCCAGTCACGCGAACCACAGCGCGCCAAAACCGTAGAACGCGCGAAAATTTATGTCACTATTCGCCATTTTATTTGAAAACCGCCCGTTACAGATTTATAGCGTATTTTATTCATATTTAACTGTGGTTTGTTAGCGATTGTGGAGACGGTCGGCGTCGCGCAAGCGTACTAGCGGTCTGGTCCAAAATAGAAAAAACTAATTGGCCAGACGGCCAGACGGTTAGGGTTGAAGCTAAAATTATGTATGAGATCCGCGAAGATTCACATCGCAGCGCACTCGTCCAAGGTGTCTGCGAGCGAAAGCCCTAAAAATAAAGTTTGCTACGTTAGCTTTGTGTTTACCTTATTCCAGTGGAGGTTCATGTTCTGTCGCGTGGGAAAGTCGTTAAAATGGCGCATTTAAAACAGAATGCAATTAAAAGCCAGTCCATTCATGTTAATGCTAATTTGTTTTGAATTACCATCAGGTCCTTTGTAGACAACCTTTGCGTTTTTATCTCAATCTAGAATGAGAACAGCTTTATAGGTACTCATAACATAACATCATGCCTGTAATCCCCGCAGGGTTGGGTTTCCACCAGAGATGAGCGATTGGACGCTCATTTCTGATGGAAACGCAGCCTAGGGCCCACAAATAAAGTATTTTGTCCAAAGAAGTTACTGATATCAGTCAAATGAATAAGAAGAAGCCTGAAGTTCTGTTTCAGCATCTGGAGAGAAACATATTGTGGAAAGAAAGACATCCGCCACCTCACGACTACTTGAACACCAAGAACACCTGCCTCCCGGTCGTGAACTGCAGTGATCAATGAGGAAAGAACTGAATCGACTGCGCACCCAAGTAGGCAGCTGCAAACGGAATTTGGCGAAATCGGCATCATAGACCCGTCTAACACCCAGTGCGATTGCGGAGCTCCTGATCAAACTATGTCCTATATGCTAGCTAGAGTGTCCCAATTGCCCGTTTACCCTTGACGATCTGAATAGCGCTTCTGATGTGGCAATAAACGTGGCGACCTACTGGGCCCAAGTAGTATAAATTATTATAGATGTATCATCGATACGAAGCATCCGATTATTTCTCTTCCATTCCTAGTCTTGTTATCAATAAGGGACAGGACTAGCTTAATATTTGTATCTTAATAATAATTAATAGCGAAACATATGGTGTGCAATGTGTTAATTAAAATGACACAAACATGTTCAGCTAGGATAAAACATGGCATGCAAAATTTTAGGGTTAGACAATGATGAATGATATTACAAGGCATCAACTATACAAACTACATTCGAGTAATCAATTGTAGTTTTTTTTAGCGATTGCTGAGCATGGAGTCTTTAGTTTATTTCCAAGACGGGCAATAAGTGTTATTGGGTTTTTTTCATTCAGAATTTCTTAGTAGTAACTCGGAGTTTGGAAGTTGGTCATGCGGCATCCCTTATCCCTTGGTCCTGAGCTTGATTTCTCCATGATCGTGTTGATTTGCCGTCCCGACTAAGGGAGTGACGAAAGATGAAGTACATCTGTGTTTGCGCACACACTTTTACACTATAACATCTCCTGCGTCCTTGGTTAGTCTCCATTGAGATTGCTTGCCGTAAACGAAATTAGATCGTCAGGATATTATTTTGTAGAAACTAAAAAAAATACTAAAAAAAATTGTCATCTTTTCATTGAATATTCTATAATATTTAAGACATTTTTATCATCATCATCATATTAGACGTAGGACGTCCACTGCTAAATATCTGGCCTCCCTTACAGATTTCCAATAGAATATGACCTTTTACTCTATCAAAAAAGAATTCTCTATCATCACATCATCACATGAATATTGCTATAAAATCAGCAATCCTCATTCAAGTAGCCAATCATTATTCACTTTGTATACAAAGCCTTTCGTGCATCGTCACGTGTTGCGTGACGCTCATCATGATACCAATTACCAATCGTTAATATCGCTGCACGTGGAAGCTGTAGTACTATCGAGTGTCTTTTAGAGGTTGTGTACTGCATTATAATTCTTCAAGTAATGGTTTAAAAGATCATCATGAATGTTAGGACCATTTAAAAAGTTTACCAGAACATTCCAGCCCTTCTCTATCTTCTTCTTCTTCTTTAGAAGAAGCATCTATTGCAGGGACGAAACTACCGGATTTCTGAAATAAAAATCTATCCGAAATGAATGTCTGAATCTTACGAAAGTTTAGACGGAAAGATGTTTGTTGCTCAATCACGCCAGAACGGCTGAACGGATCTGGATCAAATTGGCACAGAGATAGATTATAATCTGGAATAGGACATAGACTATCCCGGAAATATTATAAACTTTGACGCGGACGAATTCGACGAATTCCTCTTTACTAACTGTCATGCTTTTACCAGCCATATCATCTTACACAAAAGGACCCATTTCATCGACCATCTAATTAAATGAAAACCACGTTCTACCATGCAAAATAAAACTTGGTATTCCACCTAACATCCGCAAGAATGAAGAAATGACAGGTCTCTGGCTCGCTGCCAACCAAACAATATCCTTCAGACTTCAGATCTTAATTCAGAAAGATTAATACCGCATCTACATTGAATGCAAATATTTTGGCTTTTTATCGCTTTTAATCTCAAAGTTAAACTAAAGACAATGAAATTGTTAACCTCGGTTCAGTTAAGGAGTTCATTAATTTTCTAATGTTCATTTAATACTGCTTATGGAGTTGTAAGGGCGAGGTAACATACTGTTAAAGTCCAACTAGACTTTTCCCTTTTCCTTGATCATTACCATATCAGTGGTCATTAATTTCGTTACACATTATGGAATCGTTGCTATGGACTTTCCCAGTAAGACTTATCTATACTTATTAATTACTACGAATTATTTTGGATTGTAGAGTATTTTTTGTTAGTTCGTTTAAATGCGTTAATTTCTGCATCTACGAGTCGGATTGGAAAAAGAAATGAGAAATACAGTATAGGTTATATGATATCACGCTAATACCGTCGGGAGCGGGACAGTAAACTAACCCGTAATTTGACGCGGATGAAAAAACCACCCAGTCGAAGTCGCGGGCAGAAGCTAGTATGATATATACCATAATGAGCAAAGAGCATCGTTTAGAGTCAAATGTAGTAATAGTAGCAGAGAATTTCTGGAATTTTATTCCTTGACAATCATGAAAGCTCCCGTTGTCTTAGAGTACTAACTATGACGCGCATACGCATATTATCTACTATCGTATTAAACCTACCTTCAATAATTGTATTGGCGCCATTTCGACGCAAGAACGCATACATTCTAAGAACAAAATGTGCTTTCTAAAGTGAGTCCAATGCAAAAGTTTGCAGTTTTCAGTTTCGGTTACTGTGTGTATACTGGCAGGGTTCAGGATTTCCCATAATATAAGCTAAAAAATGAAACTTTTACTTTTCTTTACGTCGTGGTGGCCCGGTGGTTAAGGCGCCCGCGTCTAATGCACGAAGGCTGTGGGTTCGTAACAGGACATGGACCTATTATGACAACAAAACTACCTCTTTTCTAATAATCGCATTCTGACGACACTGGTACAATATTACCCAAAAAAAAATCATTACGAGTAATTTCTGAGAATGTCTCCCAGATGTTCGTAACATCTAAACGTACGCATGCGGCTGGCACGGTCAATGCGTAGACGCAGTAAAATTAGCTTGCACTCGCACTAGTGACGTCGGTACGCGTCAGTGAGGACTGACGTCATGAATGTTCTACTTTGCACCTGTTGAGTTGGATGCGGTGATAATTACTGTCTGTTTTACTGGTTCATAAGCAGCTTTAAGTGCTGTAGGTGGCTGCGAGGGTATTCACCTGCAATTAGTATAACTGTAAAATCTCCTACAGACAGAAATTCCTAAATGAATGCTTGACTCATTCAGTCTAAAGTAGGGATTGCTTTTACCATAGCGATTTCGAAACTGAAGTACTGTAAGATAGGATTCACTTGGCGCCACCACGATCACAGAAGATAACACAGACGAAAAATAGCATTACAACAAAGCACTGAGAGACAAAAAAAACCGCATCAAAATCGGTACATTTGTTTAAGACGTACGATGCCACGGACAGACACTTCAAATTTATATCACCTCACTTTTTGAGTCAGAGATTAAGAAATGAAATAAAGGATATCATAAAATTCAAGAGCCGTTTTATATTACTGTAATAATAACCGATCCGTAAACGCAGCGATCACGCAGACGAAATCACAAGCAAAAGGTAATAAAGAATATAATCCAAAGCCCAAAGCGGATCAAACCTTTACGCCACTACTCGTGTACTCAGTAAGTATGAAGAACTTACAAAAATAGACTGCGTACATAATTTTAGATGGGAGGTTAAACTCAAATGTTATGACTGGCGGTGTCATAAAACATTTCTTTGTTTGGCTGGTCGTGATGCTGTGACTAAACTTCATGCGTAGTTTTATGAATTTGTGATCAAAACGTCACTCAGTGAAGACGCAAATACTCGTAGTAAGCTTGGCCGCACACGGGCCACACGCGACATCCACAAACGCCACCTGAAGCAAGAAGCGGCCGTCGCGAGATAACATCCGGCCACCGTAGGCGCGGGCTTGCGGACGGGGAGTGATGGGTAGCTCGCCGTCCGATCAAGGACCAGGCCCAGGTCGACGGCGTTCTGTTTCACGCGCGCCTCAAAGAGCTGTCAGCACAGGGACGGGGCCCCAACAGAAGCCAAACGCCTGCCGAGGTTGCGGGACGTCTTAACAGGATACCGTGGCCCCGGAACGTAAAGGGCAACAGAAGAAACAGGAAGGTTTTTTAGTAAGTAAAAGTCTGACAGTCTCTTCCGCTCCACCCAGGGCGGAAGGACTCATTTGATAATTTAACAACCTTAAAAAAAAGCAAGAAGCGGCGTTGTGGCGACCACAGACTTCAACCATGCGCGCCGAGTTCATATAAAGTGTATGAAAACTATAGGAAATTCGTCGTCGGCGTTTTGTGGTTGTAGCCGATGGCCCGTGTGTGGCTCAAAGGTTATACTTAGAAGTTGCACGAAAATAATGTAAGTATAAATACAGTATGTTAAATAACAGAGGGCGTTCCATTAAACTTGTTAATCTATATCATTAAGAGATTATAATAAAAATATCAGCATAGAAAAATAAGCATAAAATAATCCGAATTAAAAAAAAAAATTAATTGACAATAAATTCGAAACCTCCTGTTTAAAATCAAAATAGTAGCGCGGAATAGTACCTACCTAGCGTAAGTAGCATTGCGACGTTGCCGTTCTTCAAGTACGCATAATGTATAGAGTGTTTCTTTTACGTGTTAGTTTAACATTTTTAGTCAATATTTTAATATTGAAAAAAAATTAAAAACATTTTGTTTTCAAATGGTACTATTTTTTTTAGCATGTATGGATGCTATACTATTGCGGTTTAACGGGAACGCCCTCTGTTAGTTAACATACTGTATAATAAAGTAAAGGAGCTTTTTTTGGTTTGTTTGTTATTTAAATGCGGATGGTTAATCTCTGGAACTACTAATCGGATTGGAAAAAATCTTAGCTTAGCTTATACGTCTCTTGGAAGCTTTTTCATTGAAAATATATATAAATCCACTCAGAAATTTCAAATTATTACAGTAATTTACATAGTTAATTCAATGATACTAATATTATATCTAAACTAATATAATAAAGGTAAAGAGTTTTTTTGCATGTTTGTTTGTTTAATTATTCAATCAGTCGAACCACCAGTCGGATTGGAAAAATTCTTGAAAAATCGCGGACGAGGAATAAATAAAATAAAAAAAAAATAAAAAAATAAAATCCGTTTATTTCGAGTAACAAGACTCATATACACACATACATAAAATGACATAAAATAGAATATAACAGACAGGATAATAAGCACACTCACGAGGCCACAATATGTCTGCTACAGCATTGCTGGATGTAAGGGCAATCCAGTCTGTTAGCAATCATCGCCAGGACGGTGTTGGTGCCGCCCCGCACCCTGCGCACCAGAGACGCGCACCGCTTGCGCATCGTCGCGTGAAAGCAGTCGGTGCGCGCCTCCGCGAACATGCCCGAGGCGCTGCAGTGACGGGGCAGCCCCAACAACGCCCCGAACGCGTTATTGAACTGGACGCGGAGGGGTATAAAGGATAGGGATAAAAAGTCGCCTATTTCTTTTTTCAAACCCCGTACCAAATATCATGAAAATCGGTTCAGTGGTTTAGTAGTGAAAACGTAACAGACAGACAGAGTTACTTTCGCGTTCATAATATTAGTATCGATTGTAATCCAACTCCAAAACCACTGCTGTTATTTAGGTGCATCTGCACCACGTCTTGCTTTCTTGTTCACCAAAAATGACGCATTCTCTACAGTAATTCCATGAATCAAAATGGCGTAAAGCTTAATATTTTTATTGTGTTTACATTATAATCAGGCTAGTAGTATTGAGATAAGACAAAGCAAAAGAAAACATCACTAATTTCAGTAAGCGCACATTTAGGAGTGGAATTAAAATAGCCGCAGTTTGTTACATCATCAAAACAATTGTTATTAATGCTTTATCAGTATTTCGTTCACCGTTACAAACTGTCATTTGAGTAATACCAGCCCTCTCCCACTGCAGGGCAAAGGCTTCTTCTCATACAGAGAAGCTACGGGCATTGATTACCATGCGAATTCAACCATATCTCTACGTAATAGATCTTAGATCTTTTAATCTACGCAACTGATTTTTATGATGACTCAAGAGGAAGGTTTATGTATCTATATTGTACCCGCGCAAAGCCAAGGCGGGGAGGGGGAGGGGAGGGGTAGTTAATTATAAATCCAGGTTTCCTCCAATGTTTTCCTTCACAGATGTCAGCAATGTCCGAGATAAACTTAGAAAGCTATACCATTTAATGCTAACTGCTGGTGTACATTGTAGTTAGCTAAAAGAATATACAGAAACCTATCAGAGACTCGTTCATTGAAAAGCACAATTCTTGTATTTTTAAGAATGTTGGCATACAACAGTCTCAATTTGTAAAAATTTGCAAACATTTTTGACTAGTTTCATGAAATTAATTGTCGCTGAGATGATATTACGATTTTTATCATTTCTAATAACGAGATTGGCCTTCTCTCGTCTCAAAAATGTATATAACGTGCGTCAGAAAGATACTTGTTTACAATAATTTATAGATATTGGTTAAAGTAATCCGTTTATCAATACGATTGCAAAACCGAATCGTAAGGATAAAGTTATCAACACTGGCTTAGTTAACTGTCAATCTTGCTAACTCCAATCTTGAGCCTACTAATCCATAAAAGAGAACAGGTTTTTATCCTGAATCTAAAGTGGCACGGCTATTTCTTAGTACTGCCTTCTTGTGATAAAAATAATTAACACACCAGCCTATTTTTATTCTACTGCAGGGCAAAGGCCTCTTCTTATACAGAGAAGGCATGATCACCACGCTTGTTCAGGTGTATTGGCGATTTCCGACTGACTATTTTCTCACTATGTTTTCGTACACCGACGTCAAAGATGTCCAAGATATATTAGTAGGAACATCCGTCATATTAATTTTGTTCATATAAAATGTAGCATCAGTCACCCTGACCATAATAACAAATCGATTGACACCTCACTCATCAAAGCAAGCGCGACTGTTGAGGGTTGGATTCCCAGGTCGGGCAATGGTGTTTTGGGTGTTGTCATTAGGAATTTCACAGTAGCAACTTGGTAAGTTGGTAGCGTGACACCTCCATGCCTTGGAAAGCACTAAAGCTGTTGGTCCTGCGCGTGATCTTTTGCCGTTCGTGTTGGATTACCGTCCCATCAGATTAAGAGAGTGAGGAAAGAGGCAGTGCACTTGTATTTGCGCACACACTTAGGAACTATAATATCTCCTTTGTATTTGGACAGTGTACATTGAGATTGGTCGCCGTGACCGAAATTCGGTCGGATCATATACCGCGTGTTGTTGACCTACTTGACACGACAATGAAGCGCCCGCAGCATCTCAATTCTACGTCAGCGACATTTTAAATTCAAAGGTAAATAGATTTAATGAATCATTCTCACGAGTTTGTATACAGATCATAAAATATCACGGGTCCACTGTATGGTACATAATATTTGCATGTACATATACAAAAAAATATGATTTCGGAGAATTGGTGTGTTTGATTTGTAATGCCTACATAGATCCGTGTATTTTAGGTTCTTTTAAAGATGTCTCTATTATGAGACAAGCAAAATAATTCTCATACAAACATGTCCTTTACTTAAATGGACTTGTGTATTATGAGATACATAGGTACGGCAATTTTGTAGCGTTTTCTGTCCGTTTCAGTGGTTAATATGAAATCTGAAATCGCCAATCCGCCTTGAGCAAGCGTGGTGATCAACGCACATGCCTTCTATGTATGACAAGTGCCCTTTGCTTTGCAGTGGTACAATAATAGGTTGATATTATCATTATTAATCTAGTACAGCAAACAATATAGCGCCCATATCTAACAACTCGTCAATATAATCCCATGAACAGTCCAAGGGTTCCAGATACATAGATGACCTCCAGTGATCACGATTAGTGAAACATTCCTTATGATTATTGATACTGGTTCGCGTCGGTTCTTAGCGGTGCCAGCTTTGTGGTTTTAAACTTTTTATTTAGAGGCGTATAGTTCATCTTTTGTTGTGCTGTCTTGGTTTTTGAACGATGGTCTTGCTTGATAGAGTTTCGTGCCTAAAGAGTAAACCAGACCCTATTATTAAGACGCCGCTGTCTGACTGTCACAGGGCTGTTATCTTTAGAACAGCTTCATCTTCTTTTCGTATCGATTGACTCAAATTTTGTCTGACCAATATTGAGCAGCCTGTACAGCTCTATCATTGGGCTCATTAAGGTCTTTTGAACAGCAATAGGTAGGCTTAAAAATAATACCAAATGGTAGGGAATCTGCAACTAAAAAACGTGTTTTTTGTGTCTGCTTCTATATGAAACCCTTCGTGCAAAAGTCCGACTCGCCGCCGAGAGACGATACGGAATGTCCCCCTGACCTGACTTGAGCAACCCCTACCCCCCCTTGAACTGACTGACTAATGTTTTACCACAACATGAGCTATTCTTAAACAGTCGGTCCATTCCATAAAAATCTCCCTCGGTGAATAGAGGAGAAGTGAGCTGTGCATCCATAGTGTTATGTAAGATGATAATAGCTCACTCCACCTTAATTCAACGAAGGAGACATTCACAGAGTAGTACTGTTGATGCTAGGGATTATCTAAAGCTCACTCTACTATTTACAGAGTGATTTTTCTACATAATAACTCTGCTGGTAATATAAACTAGTTTTCTGTGTTTACATATTCAGACGTGCTTATTACAAGGGCAGGTACACCGTAGACCCACAGACTTGCATACAAGCTCCATCAATAGAATTGTAATTACAAACCAATTGAAATGAGGAATTACAATAGATATTTATGTACAACGTGCTAACCTGTTTCTCAGAGTTCTCTCACGACTTACGCATACGCAGAATGTGTTTGCATGTTGCTATGCTGGTGGCTTAGTTGTAGTATCGTTCTGTATTCTCTGAAGGGCAGGCGTGAACTGTAGACACGATATGCTTTTGGTCCCAGTTCATAGTGGTCGACCCTAGTGCCATTAACCTGTCCCAAATCTAGACTACTGAGGATTTCGGGAAGTACTACCTACTACTGCTAGACAAATTGTAGAGTGAACTTTGAACCAATTTTCTTTTTTTATCCGCGCATCTGTTCCTTTATTTCTATTGACTTAGTTTGATGAGCAGTACCTATTCATAGTTAACAACTATGACGTGATGACTCTTTCAATACCCCATATCTTTAACCCCCAAACAACCTGTAACCATTCCACTGCTGGGACCTCACTGGGAGAGGGAATGGCCCAAAAACCTCTACACGGGCTCAATATTTTTTTTGATTTGCCGTCTCGTCAGCTGCCTAAAAGGTTGTCAGCTGCTTAACCGGACTTTTTGAGCTCTAGAACCTTTTATTTTTAAGGCACCATAGGTAAGTTCGGATTGCCACTAACCAGTCCCAAAAACCAGACTTCTGAAATTTTCAGAAAAATTGCAATAGCGATGTAATAGCGAGCACTGTGGCAGATTTTTTTCCAGCCCGGCACGATCTTAGAGCGCTGACCTTTTTTTAAACATAATAGTTTTCAGGTACATAAACATATATGTAGTCGGTTTACATAAGAGTAAGCGGCGCTATTTGACTAAGATCATACATGGCAAACTAACCAGTGTCCCTGATAACTGTGACAGGTGTGATAACGTGACAAGTTCAAAACAAAATTAAAGTACAGCACTCGTCTGTCACGTGGCTTGTTACCGGATCTGGTGAGATAAATGCGGTTTCTGTATCTAATTTAATTAGGATAAAATTTGGCAGATGTAAGTGGCAACGCAGGGAGGAGACGCCCTAGATATAGGTACCTACACTGACGTTATTGGTGAGGTTCTTCAGAAAGATCAGGTGCGCAGTACTTGTAACCGGTGTGCTTGTATGACGAGATATACATACGTGGACGAAGCGAAAGGACTATTTAAGGGTCGTAGCAGGTGGCGTTCTGTGGTTTCTGCCTACCTCCATGGGAAAAATGGTTTATGTATGTATGTAAAAATATTACATATTTTTGAATATATTATACATGGCTATTCAGCGAGGCAATGCGGCCAGTGTTATGGGCACCTTTGCTCCGGGGACGATCAGGGGTGGATTATTTTGTGACCATTGACGGCGTATTTATTTAATTTATACCACCGTTTTATGTTTGTATTTAAGATTGACATTTGTAGTTACTATTTTTAATTTTTGAATATAACGATAGATAAACTGTAAAACAATAAACTTGGGTTTAGTTCTGCCAACGGACCAACCCACGTTAAATTTTTCTATTTTTCGAAACAATAAAAAAAAATCCGCTGATTTTCAAATCTTTTCTAAGCAATAACCGTGTTTTATTTCACACAAATAAAAGTTACGGTTAAGTTAATATTTAATTCATATAAATATTAACGGCTACCGAGTTAAAGACGCTTGCGCAGACTGACAGCACACAACTCTTTGTTTTTATTTGCCAATTTATGTATGTCTTATGTATATGTCCGTTAAAGAGCAGGGAAAAAACTATAAAATTCAAACTAATAAAAAACAATCTTAACTGTCTTCTGACAATCTCTGAACTTATCCGAAACTCAAACTTCGTCAAGCCAGTTGACAGTTTGACAACACATACAATGTTTACCGTTCTTGTCAGTTTCTGGGCTAACACCTCTGACGAGATTTAAAACTAGATAATTGTGTTATGACGGTAGTGAACTCACCACTCGTGATGCTATCCTGTTTACCAGCAAAGACAGCTTACCTGAAAAGTAACAAAAACTTAGCATTATAGTACAAACACACCTTTTTTTGTGCGCGGTGGATATTCTCATGGACTTCCTCAGTCGTGGGGGTGATGGAGGCATTACCGGCTAAAACTACCGCAGTGTTCTATTTCTGCCTATGGCCGAGGGTGCGGCATTCGCATAAGCTTTCACCGCTCCCCCAGCAGGGTACACCTACGATAAAATATTCATAAGCAAATAGAAGTTTTGAAAATATACGTAGACTATCTTCTATTGGCGAATTTGTCCATTTGGTTGTTTTTACCCACGTTAAGTTACGTCTTTGGTTACTGCTCCGCTCCCGAGGGTCGTAGCGTGATGTTATATAGCCTATACTATTCCTCATGAATCTGGTTATCATATACAAAAAGAGTTGTTCCAATCCAACTAGTAGTTCCAGAGATTTTAGGTATTAGGTAGCTACTAATGATTGTGTTTTATTTTTCCTGACAAGCTGCCCCCTGCTCTATGGTTTAAAGGAATATTCAGCCAACTCCTTTTGTATCGACGAGTCGCAACGAACTGCACGTGTAAGTAAGAGTTTTTACCATGCCAACATATAAGCAGACTGGCTTATAATGTTGGCATGGTAAAAACTCTTGCGCACCTAGTTGCCCAAAGTGCGCCAAACATACTAGATTTATTTCACATCTTCGTCCTTGAAGAAATCAAAGCCCCTAAGGAGGTCTGGTCTTGCCACAACATTTTTACCTATAAACTACCTACCTGCCAGATTTCAGCTTCAAAGGTCTAGTAATTTTCGAGATTTCATGTTTTGAATGACTATGTGAATGAAGAACCAGATGAACCATACCTCTAAATACCGTTCTGCTCGTCTCACGGGTCCTGAGAAACGAAGCAGTAAAGTCAACTGTGCGAACTGCGTCTAATTTTTACTAATCAACAAATTACACTTACAATTAATAGCTTAATACCAATGGTGTAATAATGGTGTGACGCAGTTCATTACAGTCACATCTGGTCTGGGATCTGAAGAGCGGTCGTTTTGATGGTGCGACCTAATTCTTCAGGTCATTTGTTGCTTTATGTATTGCAGGCATTTATGTTATGTTTTTTTTTCTTTATTAATGATGGCCCATGTTGACTGCCTCGTTGGTCTAGTGGTCGCAATGCGCGACTGCTCAGCATGAGGTCTTGGGTTCGATTCCCAGGTCGGGCAAAGTGTTATTGAGTTTTTCCATCAGGAATTTCTCAGTAGCAGCCTCGGATTCTGGATTAATGCCCGGTTGATGACAATAGGCTCGCCCGGTATTACATGGGACTTAAACATAACTGGCAAAATGTTGGTGTACTATTGGGTACACCTCTGCCTAACCCTTTGGGGATTACAGGCGTGATGTTATGTATGCAATTATTTCCAATGTGCCTAGTAATAAATATAGAGTATCTATTTACGGAGCCCCCATGTTGAAGTAAAGAAATACCTTTGTTTGTTAGTTTTGTCCTCTTATCTCAAACACAGCTATTTATATTTTGCGCTATCAGAACCTACTTAGGTTGTCAATGCCAATAATAATATTTTATAAACATAACAGCCTACTACTGTCCTACTGCAGGGCAAAGGCTTCTTCTTATACAGAGAAGGCACGAGCATTATCATCACGTTTGCTCAAAGCGAATTGACAATTTCAGACTTATATTGACAATAAATCTAGGTAGGTATCCTCGCGATGTTTTGATTTTGAAGGGGTCGTAGCATCGTGGAACAGTATCGAGCCAGAAACGCAAAAAAACAGGTCTCTTGTATGGGCCTTTCATTTTAACTTTTATTTATTTTTAATATTTCTTGGTATAGCGGCAATAGAAATACACATTCTGTGAAAAATTCACCTCTCTAGCTATTACGGTTCATGACTATAACGACGGACAGACCGACAGCGGAGGCTTAGTAAAGGCTCCCGTTAGCACCCTTTGGGTACGAAACCCCTAAAAAACTAACGCGGATGAAGTCGTATTTAAATATGATGACAAGATATCGACCAGCCAGAACAATTACCAACAAAAAACTCAACAGACAAAGTAGTATCTCCAAGTTTCTTTCATTTAATTAAACAGTGTTGTTATTTGATACGCAATGGAGAACATCCCGTCAATGAGCGAGATGCTCGTTGTTCTGGACACGCTGTAAGTAAGTTCAGAAGATGAACCACCCACCATCTTCAATCAAAAAGTTTGGATAGATGTTTGTGACTCAATCACGCCAAAACGGCTGAACGAATCTGAATGAAATTTTGTACTGACATACTTAGATTAAAGTCTACAATAGCACATGAGCTTATCTCGGAAAAATTTACGGTTCCCGTGAGATAAAGATCAAAGTCGATGCGTACGAAAGTCGCGAGCTACTGTTAGATGATTAAAAAAAACCGCAAATCGCAACCACAAGGTACCATGTTTTTATTTGTAAGATGGGTTTGCTGTTTACCTTAGTCTAGGTCAGAGGCGAAGGCGCATACGTTCCCGTGATCCCCGGCGTAGGTGTGAGAAGGGAACACTGGGGTGGTTTTTAGTCAGTAAGAGTCTGACCCCTCCGCCCTCCCCAGGGCGGTGGACATCCATGAGTATTATCCAAACCCGTAACAAAAAAAAAGGTCGGAGGTGACAAAGTTAACGATGTTAAAGAGTATTTGAGGGTTTCAAATCACGCCAAGGTCTTAAGGAAGGTGGTCTTAGGTGTGTCAAAGTCAAAACAGAAGCACGACTGAAATCTTGATCGGTCAATATCGGTCTTCTCAACTCTGGGCAAAGCTAGAAGAATGAAACAGTGAGCTTAAGCGTCTTTTTCCAAGTTTACAGCATAATATTAGCTAACAAAGTCAAAAAGGATCTTTTGAAAGCCAATTAACGAAATGATTCTATTTCCAAAAGGTTGTTTCGTGTGGAGAAGAATGGGCAAGAAACAAAATCTTACCTTAATTTCACTCCTCTTCCCTCTTCCTTCTCTTTTCTTATCTTCCATACTTATCTTACATAACCTTACTCTTTTAAAAAAATATGTTTGCAATAAAAACAGGGGAAGGGTTTTCCCTCAGACTTGCATCTAACGAACCACCGCGAAATCGTCAGTTTCCATTTCACACAATTTATAAAATTAATCTTCTGTAGGCACGTGTCTGTTGTGTGTGTCAGCGCACATGGTAAACTCCGGCGCATGGCTAAGGACACAACAATCAGGTCAAGACGAGAGACGCCCTAACATACTAATGCTAGCGACTTGCTCCGTCTACTGTGATGTCAGATTAGTTCCCAGAAATTACTAGAGAGGTAATAGAAATAAATAAGTAAGGTACCTAGTTAGATCTTTAGTTATTTTAAGATTTTAGTAAAATGATCTTAAGAAATGTGTAAGTAGTAAAATATTACAAAAGGACAAACGAGCAACAAATCTGGAGTCCATCCTTCAATCCATTTATTTCCATTATTTATTTTTTTAAAACGTTGCCCCACTCTAGGAACTTCTCCTGTATCGTCGGCATTCGTGGGTGCGTTTACAATCATAATTATAACCAAACAACTACCTGCAGGCCGCACAAATATTAGCTCCTTATGGGAATCAAACCCACGACAGCGTGGCAGTCAATCGTTCAGCCACTGCACCAACTGTATCGTCATTGTAAGTGAACAGGTAGCGTACACATATGTAGATAGATAGTTCCATCTTCATTCACTGAACATATTTTCATTTACAGTTTCATACATACACGGAAAATGAACAATAGTAAAATATGAACTGCTCTAATAAGAATCGAACTTTAATTTTCATGTTGCAATCTCAATTGTCAACGACAGTCAAAGCTTCAATATCAAAAGTGAAAGCCACCCACGCATTTTCCATCATAATTTTCCCGCGGATTTTTACGATCATCGCACGTCAGTAACGCCATCTAGCGGCTACCTCCTGAACTAACTCGACACCGATCGATCTACGTAATGTCACCAATATATCACCAGATAGAGCTAGCTGTCTGATATATTTCAATATTTACAGAGGATGTTAATTATCAAATATGTAGGTATTCCACTTTCACCATTTTCTTATGGCGTACATAAAACTCGCTATATTCGTGAGAAGGTATAATGTTAGTGTTACAAAATAGATTACAGTGATGTTTTTTTTTTTTTTAACAGACATACTATAATCTGTGCTATAATCGCCTGTAATCCCTGAAAGGTTAAGCAGAGGTGTACCCATTAGTACACCCACATTTTGCCAGTTACGTTTAAGTCTCATGTAATAGGGGGCGAGCCTATAATTGCCATCAACCGGGCACAAATCCAGACTCAGAGGCTGCTACTGAGAAATTCCTAATTCCTGTTTTTGTTTTTATTATGCTGTGTGTAGTTTTTTATGGTATGTTAAGTACTTATGCCCTAGTGCGGATATTTATAGCATAACTGTATGAAACTTAACAGCTTCGGGTCCTTGAACTTATGGCGATCTCACAAAGAAGCGCTATATAAATGGGAGTTCCAAAAAAAACAAACAAATCTCAAAAAGAAAAATAAGTAAACGTTATATAAAACACACATTAACCTGTTTAATGTTGCATAACAGAAAAAAAAGATTACAAAAGTTAAAACTTGCCTTGGCTACAGATCTCTTAAATGAAATAATTATACTTAAGATCCGATAGTTTTTATCGGCAAAAGCTAGTATTATTATAAATGCAAAAGTAACTCTGTCTGTCTGTTACGCTTTCACGATTAAACCACTGAACCGATTTTGATGAAATTTGGTACAGGGTACCTAAGTTTAAACCCCAACAAAGGACATACCTAGGCTACTTTTTATTCGACTTCGTCTTCGATAACCGACAGTTACGCGGACGAAGTCGCGGGCAAAAGTTAGTGCTTTAAACTATCTCCATGCCAAATTTCATCTAAATCGATTCAGCGGTTTAAGTGTGAAGAGGTAACAGACAGACAGACGGACACACTTTCGCATTTATAATATTAGTATGGATAAGCAAGATAAGTATGGACTAGCTACCCGCCCCGGTTTCGCACAGGTGCAATGTAGATACTTTAGTACTAACTATTCGTATAATAAACCTTCTTGAATCTATTGATGAACCGTTGCGCAGCTTAAAAGATGTACGTACATACAGACGGCAAATTATGTTTTATACTTTGTAGAGATTCATAAAGGTCTTCTGTTATGGAATACTTTCTTATGACATAATTATGTAGGCTACTAGATAGGAGTTACTAGATAGACTATGGAATAAACAAACATCAGAATGGAAATCAAATCATTTATGTATTTCAATAAGACCATTAAAAGGCAGTTTTGAACGTCATAAACAAGAGAAAAGAAGTCAATTTAGTTACCCCTTCTAAAAGGTAGTTTCGTATGAAGAAGAATGGACAAGAAACTCGATACTGACATCGGTGGAAGAAAAATATCGTGACGAAACCTGGACTTATACCAGCCTATTACTGTCCCACTCAAACCATGTTAGAGGCTCTTGAGGCAGTTTAGAAACTCTGACACTAGGGTGTGGGGTCGTAAGACTTGATACTTACCTCTAACGGCCGCGACCTTGACGGGTTCATTTTTCTATCTAGCTGTATTCTTAATATTTCATAATCTTTAACGCCGAATGGCAACATGTTTAGTCTGGCCTAGAATTATTGAGTAGAACATAAAACTCAATGAATCTTGCGCACCTCGTTGTAGCTACAACATATTTGATGTATTTAAAGTTGCTAGGGCTGTTACAAAAGCTTTTATAAATTAAAACTATCTATTGCCCGTGAATTTGCCCGCGTGATTTTCTTACTGGTCCCTGTTTTTTTGAACAATTAATGATAGCAGTTAAGGATCACAAGTTCCGGAGATACACGTGCTTAGAAAAATAAAACAAAGTCTTTAGCTTTATAAATATTAGTATACATTGACATCTACCAGATAGTTAATGTACCTACATTATTGTTGTCAAAAAGGTTTTAATGAAAAGTAGAGCATAGCAAGCTAACAATTTTCATTCAGAAACTCCTAACCATCTCCGGGAATACTAATGTTGGGACCCTCCTCCCTTTACATAAAAAGTTTACATAATTCAATAGGCACCCAAGACATCACAACATTATGACATCCGACAAAGAAGGCGACTAGATGTGTTTAAAAAAAACACGCGATTCTTTCATCGTATCACACATTCTTAACTTTCACTTTGTAACAACACAGACAATATGGTAAGGTATGGTAGGGTTGAAACCACCAATCAATTAACGTAATTTGTATGACCTGTCAAAACGAGATTCTCCCATAGATTTTGTGACAACAAAAGAAAACAGAACAAACAAAAACACAAAAAAAAAGAAAAACAAACAAAAGACAACAGAAAAAGAAAAGACAACAGTGACGTGACTTTTGTGCCGACTCCATCGACTAAGAACAACTAATTAATTTGAAAGGAATTAGAAATAAAATTTTACAGTTAATTGTAAATGAATCGAGTTTTCAGGGCTAAAATAAAGTCTTTCTTTAAAGAAGTTATTGTCTTGGAATTCGGTTAATGGTTTCAATTACCCAATTACTACGATTACTACACCTGTTAAGTACCTATACTAATATAATAAATCTGAATAGTTGTAACTGCCAATCGGATTGGAGAAAATATTTTTTGTATACGATAGCTAGATTCAAAGTAACTTAGGCCAATACTGCTCAACATTTTGCTCGAAATAGTGACTAAGTATTCTTTCTCCATGATATTCATGTGAAGGGTTCCAGCAGTAAGCCTAGCAGAACCCACAACAACCCGTCCTTCAACATAAAATACATCGACCGACTACTTAATGGACTCAAGACTTTATACAATAACGTTATTGTTAATAATATAGCTGTAATAATCCATTATATAAAATAATGTTTGTCTTCTATTGTTCCAATTGCGGCATGACACATCAGAATATCTGTTGCGTCATATTAAGGACCAATTTGTGCAGTTTTCATTGTAGTTTTTTAATTTAAATCGAGACGTGTGGATAAAACAATAATAATACCAGCCTATTATTATTCGACTGCAGAGCAAAGACTGGCCAAAGCTGGTATTTGATAAATGTTATCGTTCATACTAGAGATTACCCCCGACCCCTGCGGAGTAACATACGAAGAAGAGATAAATCTATACTAATATTATAAAGCTGCAGTGTTTGTTTGTTTGTTTGTTTGAACGCGCTAATCTCTGGAACTACTGGTCCGATTTGAAAAATTCTTTCAGTGTTAGATAGATTAGTTATCGAGGAAGGCTATAGGCTATATACCATCACGCTACGACCTACGGGAGCGGAGCAGTAACCAAAGACGCGGGTGTAACCGCGGCGGATAGCTAGTATAAAATAATTGTAATAGGTGAGTTCCTACACTAGGATCTGTAGTGTAGGTACTTAGATATAAGTTGTTGCATTAGAAGTAAGTCATAGCGGGTAGCGGAACAAATTGTATGCGTCGCCAGTTTGGAATAAACCGTGCTATGAACTAGTGGTTCCGTGTGTCATTTCCCCCTCCACCCCCGCGCACTAGAACATTACATTGGCGACGAGTATAATAAAACGTGTCGCGTGTGGTTATAATTACTAAAACAATTAGTGGCCAAATACGTAAAACGCAAAATGTCAATCGGGAAGATTAAAGAGTTTGACGTGCGGTCGGGATTGTGGTCTTCATACACAGATAGACTTGAGATGTATTTTGTGGTAAACAAGATCACGGAAGAATTGAAGTTACCCACATTAATCGCGAGCATGGGCGATGAAGCGTATGAACTGCTAGTTAATCTAGCCAGTCCAAAGAAGCCTTCGGAGTTATCATATGCACAAGCCAGCGAATTGTTACGACAACATTTACAACCGGCACCATCATCATTGGCGGAAAGGTACCGGTTCCGACAAAAAAAGACAAGGTGCAACGGAAGACGTGGCCGCGTACGTGGCAGAATTGAAGAAATTATCACGTAATTGCAAGTTCAACGCTAGCCTGAACGAAAATTTGCGCGATCAATTTATCTGCGGCCTTAGAAGTGACGTCATTCGGCAGCGGTTGTTCGCGGAAAATGAGGCGATAACCTTTACGGAGGCGGTAAAACTGGCAGGATCCCTGGAAGCAGCGGAGAGAGACGCAGCGGAGGTTGAGTGGCGTAAGGAAGCAACGGAGTCGAATAGCGCTAGCTCGGTTCATGCGCTAACGCCGAGCACAGCACGCGTCGGGAGAGGACGCGGGCGCAGGAGTGGCGGAGCGGGACCGGCGGCACCGTCCGCAAGTTGGCGTGCTCGGCCGGACAAAGCGACGCCAGTACAGACGGCGTCAACAACATTGAGCGGCTGTGCGGCGTGTGGGGCTACAAACCACGACTACGGCCGGTGCCGTTATCGGAACTTTGTGTGCAGCAGGTGCCAACGCGTGGGTCATTTACGGCGAGTATGTCCAGAGCGGGAGGAGCAAAAGTCGCAGGCTGATAGTGGCCGGCAAAACAAAGGCACGAAACGGGAAGTTCATTTCGGTGATTTTGGCCTGGGGTCCAGTGACGAGGACGAGGACATTGAGGAATTAAATCTTTTGTCGTTAAATAATTATAAGGCGGTAAGTTTACCCATCTGGGTAGATAACGTTATAATTAAAATGGAAATAGATACTGGAACAGCAATTTCATGTATAAGCAGAATAGTTTATGACAATAAGTTTGACCATTTGCCTATTGAAAGTGATAACACAGTTTTAAAATTTTATGATGGAACAAAAATTAAGCCTTTAGGGATAATTAAACCAGTAGTACGATATGGCAACATGCAGAAACAATTAGAATTATTTGTCATTGAGGGTGGTACTACATCATTAATAGGAAGGCAGTGGTTAGCCGAATTACAAATTGAGGTTCCGAGATTTAACTGTAATTTTATAGACAAAGGTGATAACAGACACATAGATAATGAGATTTGTAAATTGATCAACAGGTATAAAGTAGTGTTCAGCGGTGGGCTGGGACGGTACACGGGAGGCAAGGCCACATTGCGGGTTCGCGAAGGGGCTCAGCCCGTGTTCCATCGAGCGCGGCCGCTGCCCTACGCACTGCGCGAGCGCGTTGACGCTGAGCTCGACGCGATGCTGCGGGCCGGCATCGTTGAACCCGTGGATTGCTCGGACTGGGCGTCACCATTGGTACCGGTTAACAAGGCGGACGGTACTTTACGGATTTGTGCGGATTACAAGTCAACTCTGAATCCGGTGTTACTGGTCGATCGTTACCCACTTCCTAGGATTGATGACGTTTTGGTAGGTCTTAATGGAGCTCAATTTCTAAGTAAAATTGATTTGTCTAATGCTTATAACCAAATCGAATTGGACGATTCTAAAAAGTTCACTGTCATTAACACACACAAGGGCCTGTTTCGTTATAATAGGTTAGTATACGGCTTGTCGTCCAGTGTAGGTATTTTCCAACGAATTATGACAAATCTATTGCAGGGCATTCCTCATGTGCAAGGGTTCCTTGACGACGTCATTATAGGGGGTAAAACTAGAACGGAACATTTAGAAGCCCTCGAGGCGGTTTTAAAGCGGTTAGCAGACAATGGGTTGAAACTTAGGAAGGATAAATGTGTTTTTCTAGTAGACAGTGTAAAATACTTAGGGTACGTGGTATCGAAGGAGGGTATCAGAGCGGACACAACAAAAATTGATGCCATTTTAAAGATGCAACCTCCTACCAATGTATCGGAATTACGGTCGTTCCTAGGTATGATAAACTTTTTCGCAAGATTTATTAAAAATCTTAGTTTTATGTTACCACCGTTGCATAACTTACTACGGAGGCAGGTTCCGTGGGAATGGAGTAAGGACTGTGAGCGTAGCTTTGAGGGAGTAAAACGTGCGCTAATTAGTAGTGAAGTACTGGCACACTATGATCCCAGCAAACCGGTAATCGTGACGTGTGACGCGAGCGCGCGGGGCATCGGCGGGGTACTGGCGCAGCGCGGGGCGCACGGCGAGCGCCGGTCGCGTATGTGTCACGTTCACTTACTATCGCGGAGAAAAACTACTCACAGATTCACCGCGAAGCATTAGCAATTATATTTAGTGTGAAAAAGTTTCACCAGTACCTGTACGGGCGGAAGTTTACATTGCGTACCGATCACAAACCTTTGGTGTCTATTCTAGGACCTAATGCTGGAATACCTACTATGACAGCAAGTAGAATGCAACGGTGGGCAGTGATTTTATCGGCGTATGAGTACGAAATAGAATTCATTAAAACTAACGCGAATTGTGCGGACGGCCTTTCGCGGTTGCCGAGTAGTAGTGCGGCGAAGGTACATGATGTAATACCGGAACAGACTTATCTTCACTTTGCACAAGAGGCATTATTGTTAGATTACAAACAAATAAAAAAATCCACAAATAAAGATCCTATTCTAAGCAGGGTGTTAGCTTATATACGGGACGGTTGGCCGGAAAGATGTGACATAGTAGGAATGCAGCCTTATTTTAATAGGAAAACTGAATTATATGAGGAATTAGGGTGCATCATGTGGGGCCACAGGGTAGTTATCCCTCAAGATTGCCGCGAACGAGTTTTACGGTTGATTCATGAGCCGCATATGGGCGTAGTAAAGTCAAAGGCGATAGCCCGCAGTTATGTATGGTGGGCTGGCATCGACGAGGCAGTGGAGCGGGAGTGCCGCGCGTGTTCCACCTGCGCTAATCACGCGGACGCACCCCCCAGCGCTCCTCCTCGGCCTTGGCCCTGGCCTTTAAAGCCCTGGGTTAGACTTCATTTAGACTTCCTAGGTCCAATCGAGGGGAAGTTGTATTTGGTCGTGGTGGACGCGATGTCTAAATGGCTGGAAGTCTTCCAGGTATCAAGTACGGCAGCGCGATATACAATTCCTAGACTTAGCGAACTATGGAGTAGGTTCGGTGTTCCGAAGCAGATAGTTACGGATAACGGGCCACCGTTCACGAGTAGTGAATTAGCGTCCTTCCTACACAATGACGGAGTGGAACACATCTTTACGGCTCCCTATCATCCGGCGTCTAACGGGGCGGCCGAAAATGCGGTTAGAACCATTAAAAAGGTAATAAAGAAGGCCTTAACGGAAAACAAAAATATTGAATTATCTATTAATACGTTTTTACTACACTACCGTAATACTGAACATTGTTCTACGGGGGAAACCCCCTCCATGTTACTAATGGGTAGACATTTACGAACCCGGTTAGATGCATTGAAACCGGACCGGGAAGCTAAGATTCGGGGTGTGCAGAAACGACAAGTTGAAGCTAAGGGCGGGGTGAACAGAGAAGTAGGAGTTGGGGACGACGTGTGGTATCGCCAGTATTTAAAGGCGGAAAAATGGCAACCCGGTTCTGTTATTAAATCTACAGGAACAAATGATTTTAAAATCTTAGACGCTAGTGGTAACGTAATCCATAGACACCTCGACCAGGTTCGACGTAGATCTAGGAGTTCACTGGTAATTCCCACAAATTCAGTACCCCCATTGGTGGAACCACCGAGTGTGTCACTTCCGGAGTCTGTTGGGGACCAGTCTGAGCAGTCTGAGGCTAAGAGCTCGCGCGAGGGGACTGCGATTGGAAACCAAACATCACCAGTTGTGGTATTCGAGCCGGTCGTGGAACAGTTTAGCACGCCGCCTACCACCCCTGTACCGACCCAGCCGCGTCCAATTCGAAGTTGTCGATTGGGCAAAAACGTTACATATAGATAAGACATAGATTCATAATTAGATATATTATAAGTCGAGGAAAGGGTTGTTATGTTAATAAAGTGGGAGGGATGTAGTGTAGGTACTTAGATATAAGTTGTTGCATTAGAAGTAAGTCATAGCGGGTAGCGGAACAAATTGTATGCGTCGCCAGTTTGGAATAAACCGTGCTATGAACTAGTGGTTCCGTGTGTCATTTCCCCCTCCACCCCCGCGCACTAGAACATTACAGGATCTACAATTGTTATCAATATGTCACGAGAATTGATAACCTGACAGATTTAATTTAAATTCAGGCAGGGATTGCAATGGGTCTAGCTAGCTTAGGGCCATCCGGCATCCATGCGAGATTCCCCTAACTTGTTCTAGTTTTGAGCCCTCAAAACTCGAGAGAGAAATCCGAGGGTGAATTCTCAAAAAGTATTAAGGGAATTCCCATAATTGGAAAGATAAACAATAAACTAAAACAAATCTTAGTTAATAATTCATTCGTTATCGTAAAATCGTAACCAAACTAAGTCATAATTATGATGGCCGAAGACCGAATGTCCGGGAAAAAACTTAATTTCACTCAAACTTTTTTGGCTTCAACAATATAAATGATGGCAGCCCTAAGCTATAGTATAGCGTAGCGTAGATAGGCAATTTAAAACTACTCTCTCATTAACAAAATCACAGTACAATCAAGGTCAAGATTACCAAGGATACATAGGTTTAAAAAACCTCATGCTGAGGTGTGAAGAAATAGTGTCTCAATGTTGAACACAAACTAGACACAAAACCTCACGGTTATCCTCGATTGGGTAAGCTTTAATAATTGTCTGTCTGCGCAGCTGCAGCGCTAAATATTGGACGATCACACTAACTGAGCGGCAACCTCGTAATGAAGCCTGACGAAGTGGCTTAATCAATCAGTACCACCAATTAGCTACAACATGTTGGCATGTAAACTAATCCTGAGTGCCCTAAACGTGCTCTCTGAGGCTCCAAAGGGTGATTACGGCCTCTATTAAGGATGTGTATTGATGTTAGAAACGAATACAGAGACGAATATAGTAAATAAAACTAAAAGTAGAAGTATTAAAAAAATGGTGCGTTCTGGGGAACCACACCCTTGTGTTGCAAATACACCTAATAGAGAGACGCAGAAGGAAAGAAAAGGAGAGGGAAGATCACCTGGAGGAAGCATAACGCTTTGTCTTTATATGACAATTTATGCCAGTTAATTCCTACTGCAAACCGCGTTAAGGAATTTCGTCTCGACATTAACGAAATCACGATTTGCTAATACAAAAGATTAAGAAATTGACTAATCACATTCCAATGCACACGGTGTATAGTAATAGTTTGTGTGTTGATAAACTGGTTATACTTGATGATAAAGAAGATCAAACTTGTGATGAATTCATAATAAGAAAAACCAATATAATAATTATGAGTTCGACAATCTAGCTATCTATGCATATAAAATGCTTTATCCTGAATGACTGACTGACGGATTAACGCACAGCCTAAACCGCTGATCGAAGAGATCTGAAACTTGGAGGGTGTGTTCTTTATATGACGTAGGCAACCGATAAGAAAGGACTTTCTCAAATTCTAAAAGGGGTGTAAATGGGGAAAAGGCAAAAAGTTTGTATGGAGAAATCAACTTTGACGCGGACGAAGTAGCGGGCAGAAGCTGATACTGTAAAAAAATAACGAATGACTTTGAAGCAGCTCAGATTCCGCTTTAAATGCCGATTTGCTTTCATCCAGTCTGAGAGCTCACTTACATGTTAAAGAGCAATGAACTCAATGGTATCAAAATAAAAAAAGCATAAATCACAAGAATCTTCTAACTAAACAAGAAGGATGGGTCATACAACGTGACAATGTTCCTTTAAAAGCGATGCAGACGAGTTTTTTAATGCCCCATGCCCTCCCCCCTTAGAACTTGGGAATAGAATGAATGTTTCAGTAGTAAACAACTTTTAATTAAAAACAAAAGCATCAGACAACGGTAGAGGGACACGATTTATTCCCTGCATGGGCGCCAATGGTAGTAATATTATGTCTGACAGTCTGATTGAATTGTGTTATGTACGAACATGACGGATCGTAGGTGAAGGATCGGTGAGTTTAAATCTACACGACTAGAATGTGTTTTTGATGCACAAATATTGTATGATCACTACATAGTATAAAACAAAGTCGCTTTCCGTCTGTCTGTCTGTCCCTATATATGCTTAGATCTTTAAAACTACGCAACGGATTTTGATGCGGTTTTTTTTAATAGAGAGAGTGAGATTCAAGAGGAAGGTTTATATGTATAATACATGCACCCGTGCGAAGCCGGGGCGGGTCGCTAGTTATAAATAAAACACAGCAGGGAAACAAAGCCCTGGATCCTTTCGAAATTACAGAGCTGGTTTCATGACGAAAATTAGATTGTGACCTCTAAACCAAATTTGAAAACAGTGAAAATAACGATTTTGAATATTTAGGTTAGGATCTTGATAAGTATTCAATAGAACTTAACACGTCTCATAAATAAATAAGCAAATACCAGAAAAGCAAATAATCTATCAACCCAGACGTCAGGAAAACATTAGCAAAGAATTCTAAATGATTTTAAACCGGTATTTGTCAACACGAGTTCTGTCACGTTTGTAATTTTTAAATGCATTAAGAGTGGTCAGAATCGGTGCCAAAATGTTTAATGAAACTGCGTTACACTCCCACGCACGCAAGTTACAAGCTAATGAAGCAACAATGAGATGAACTTTGATTGTGAAGATAGAGCGTTCAGAATATTTTGAGACTGCTTAGATAGTTGGAATTGTTATGTGAAACAATTGTGAGAAAAGTGGAACTGTTTGTCGAAGGGTGTGTCCGGGAAAGTCATCATCATTATCATATCAGCTGACTCGCACTACTGCACATAGGGTCTCCCCTTTTTTTTGTGCGCGGTGGAAATCCTCTTCTACTTCCTCCGTCGTGGGGGTAACGGAGGGGCATGCCGGACTCTTACCGACTAAAACTACCTCTGCCTATGGCAGCAGGAAGTGCGGGATTCGCATAAGCATTCACCATTCCCCCGGCAGGATATAGGCCTTCCCTATAGATAGCCTCAATGACCGGTCCTGCGCTGCCTGCATCCAGCCGTGGTCGTCCGTCCCACACTGCGTCTTCCGGTACGTGATCGCCACTCAAAAGCCTTACAACAATGGCAGTCTACTCTACGTGTTACCTATCCGGGGAGGAGTTACAATCATACTTATTGCAGTCGTCAAGCAGCTGGTGTTCTGGTCGGAGATTATAGGAATTATTAAGAGTATCAGAAAAATAAAAGAGACTCTGTTGTCTTGTCGTTTGGTTGGCAATGCATCGACACCGACAGTCCGCTTATACGGCTTGTTACAAGAGTTATGCTAACTACTATGCAAAATCATTTACTTTGTATGTTTTTGCTTGTTAGTGCAATATTAACGAAAGCCTGTTTGTTTTTAATTATTCTTAATATTATACCTGTTAGCCCTTACTTACATGACATCTCTTGTCTTTTCTTTTGTGTAATTAAAAAATTACCTGAAAACAAAAAAGACGGTTAGTTTTATCAAAATATTTTGTAGCCTTTTCATCAACTTTGCTGCCTGTCAACTCTTATCACCATGGCACGAGGCATTTGATAAGAAAAAGTTCCCATTAAATTATCTACTTATTTATTTAGCCATATAGTCAAAACAGTTCGTTGTTATCTGGTCTAAATGTAATGTAATTAAAATCTAATAGATATTGTTAACTAACTATTAATTGGTAATGTCATTCGTTTCCAATTATTGTTGAAGTAACCGACTGAACGGCAAATGATGGACAGGTCTCCACCATTTCTTACTTATTTCTACGATACATATTTAAATTTTAATGCTGTCTGCGCGTGCGCACCCCAGCAAAATAGTAGTAGGGTTAACTAACCCTACTACTATTTTGCTGGCTGGCATGGGCTATTCTGCTGTTCTCATGAACACCTAAATCAACATATACAGTGTGCTTAATCTTGCGCTTCATAGTGACATTGGTGCTAAGACCAACGTTAAATACAGAAAATTATAAACCGTTTTTCCGTTTCTAGTTTAAATTCTCGAACAATAATTCAAGATACATAAAATGCCAGACTGTTTGCTCAAGATGGTACGCATGAACAGTAATCACGTTGCTTTTAAGAATAAGCGACACACAAAATTATACAAATAAAAATATCAGCATTGCAGCTTTTTATAACAAGGAGTAAATATTAGACATTTTATCGTCAGACATCATCATGACGTTAGTGATAACATTCGTGATATGATAAGATCGTGTGACTGATATTTTAGACGGAGATGCAACTTTATGGCAACAATGCAGTTGCTAATTGTGGTGGCATGGCAACATGTTGATGTATTTGGCTACCTCCTTTACGAGTTTTCATTTCTCGCATAACTTCAATTATAGAAGAGATAAATTTATATGGTCTCAGGTTTAAACAAGATGACAATACTGAGTTGCATCAGAACAAATTGACAGTAGTGCTTTATCTTAAAACACAATATATTGCTACTCTACTCAATCTCTCAGTTTAGGTTCAATGCAAAAAAAACGCAGAAATGTTTCGATTTTTGATGCACGACCATTTAGCGCCCAAAAGGGCTTAATTCTTAGTCAAAATTAAACCCATATGAGAGTACCATATGGGTTGGGAGAGCCAAAAAACTATATGAGACTTGTTTCAAAATTCTAAGTAGTAACATGACCCTAGAAAAGCGTCCCAAAATGGAAATCTACAAAAACCTCACTAAACATACATAAACACACGCCTTTTACCCATGGGGGTAGGCTGCCGTAGGCAGAAACCACAGAACGCCACCTGCTACGATCCTTACATACTCTTTTCGCCTCATCTACGTTCATACATCTCGTTATACAAGCACGCCGGTTACGAGTACTCCGCACCTGACCTTTCTGAAGAACCTCACCAATAAGGTCAGTGTAAACATTTCCCAAAATTATCCTTAAAGACTATTTAGCATATATGTCAAAGGAACTATAGGAACACAGACATGATCCTATAGTGTGGCCATTAGTGCTGTGCACTCCCTGAGGTATGCGCGCGGCGAGACGGGGGGGAGAATCGGCTGCTGCGCTCTGTCAGTCTACCGCCGACGCTCACGGCGGTAGCTAGCATTTGTTTGTATCGGACTGTCTATGTCAGACGCACATAAGATAAATATTCAAAGATGGGTCGTGCGTTATCTCATGATGTCAAGACCGTCATTTTTAAAATGGTCGAATATTTTAAGAAAAGAAAAGTAGACAAAAAGCTTTGAATAGAATAGTGATGCGAATATTGCCAAAATCGTAGCGGAGGCAATTTTCAATTCAAATGTACTTTCTAAAGTTTATCTTGGATCTCTGACATCGGTGAAGGAAAACATCGTAAGGAAATCTGTAATTGTAATTAATATAAGTCTGGAATCGCCAATACTGCCCTGATAACAAAGAATGCAGTAATCGACATTTTTGAGATTTTCACTTTTTTCCAGAAATGGCATCCCAAGAGGTTCATGTACATGAAAAAAATATATTTTCATAAAAAAATTCACTCGAAGTATGTTTTTTATGTAATGATTTTCGCCGTACTTGCATGAAAACTGCTTCTATGATAAGAAAAAACGCAGTATTAAACATGGCCTAAAAAAGAATGCAGTACTTGCAAGAATACCCTAAAACAGAATGCAGTAATATCCACTACTTTATTATTTTGTTTTAAATTCAGTAGACAAATTGCTAAATTAAAACGCAGTACTCCACATTACTGCATTTAAGTGTAGTAAAGGCTTGCGAAGTCGTAGCAGTGCGATCCATTGCCGCGTTTTGTCTTAGTAAATCAGTTCGGCGACGTCATTCGGTGGAGTAATACGTGTGCCACGAGCGAGACTCCAGGTTAAGGTTTCTTTAGTCTCTTAGCTACGACCTCAGTTTTTACATCGTGGAATGCAAATAAGGTATTGAGTAAACTATACGGAGGTTAAAAACCTACTTCATGTTTTTATAATATGCAGCATTAGGGTGAAATATAAAAAACATGTTCACTTCAACTGTGCAAAGCACTTCAACTTAGTTCCGAGCATATAATAATGGCAATAATTACTAAAAAATAATGCAGTAATCGACTTGTGCTAAGACATAATGCAGTAATAAGCGCAAGTGCTGCATTTAGTTTTAGTATCCTGTGATTCGGAAACGACCTGATACTAAACCGAAACGCAGTAATACGTATTATAATTGCATATATTATTAAATTAAATAAAGTAAAATTATCTTGTAAAAGCTTGATTTTTTTCCGAATTTTTAGATATATATTATGACCAATAAAATACTAACATCTTGCTCAAATGATATGAAATATGTTTTTTGCGTTTATCTCGAAACCGCCATTTTGCGATTACTGCATTTTTAGTTATGACGGCAGAATATTAAAGCTTTACATAAAATATTGTAAACCGATATCGTAAGATCAGACCGACAATATCGATCTCATGCGAACTCATGCACTTTTTTCTTCGCCTCCCACCTCGCCGCGCATACCTCAGGGAGTGCACAGCACTAATGGCCACACTATAGTGACAATGAAGATAATTTGCATCTATCCGAGATTATCAAATATGGTGACATAAGAAAACATCCGTAATTATAAGTCTTGTTGTCTCTCCTCGACGATGGAAGAATATTACTATATGTTAGTATCGTGTCTCATGCTCGTCGCGCCACATATGTTTAAAGAAAATTTTATTAAATTTTTATCCTCTTGAACGCATCCTTTCCCTTTCCTCATCCGTATGTTCCTGTCAGATGTCATTCGTTTTTTATGTGTCGGAGCGCCACCATATTATTTTCTTTCAGCTCGCATTTTAATTTTTAAATCAGTGTTAATCCTGATAAAATTATAGAAATATGGAAAGAAAACGCAAAAGAGAAAAAAGATTAAGGAAACTCTACAAAAAACTGAAAAGAGTTTTTGATTTCGAAAAGGAATCTAGCGATTCGGGTAAGTATAATGTGCGTCGGTAGACATTTTTTCTTTTAGACCAAATTCTGTGAAGAAAAATCCTAACTACAACAACCTAGGGTATCCTGCGGGGGTTCACATGGTTGATTTACACTGTTGCTATACTTCTAAGAGTATCGAGCAGTGTTTTTTGTAGAAAAATATTAGGAATGAGCACGCGCACGTGCCGACTTGTCGAGTACTTAATTCTATGACATACAACCTAGGGTATCCTATAGGGATTCACGTGGTTAATATAGATCATTGCTATATCTTGAAGGATATCGAATGATCTAGTCACAGTAGAATTTCAAACTACAATGAACTATCATTAAACAGGATCAGAACAAGAAATGGCGGAAACAGAATTGTTGGAGACCGAAGTCCAGCCGCCACAACATCCAAGCCCAACAGAATTGTTGGAAACCGAAGTCCAGCCGCCACAACATCCAAGCCCAACAGAACTGTTGGAAACCGAAGTCCAGCCGCCACCACTTCCAAGACCAACAGAATTGTTGGAAACTGAAACCCAATCACCGCAACACCCAGGCCCAACAGAATTGTTGGACACTGAAACTCTAATGGCTATGGGTGCTGTGGAACAAATAAGAGAAAAGGGACCATCAGTACATCCTGAAATCAATACAAGAATGTCAATGATACTTCAAAAGGGTCTGAAAAAAGAGGAGAGAAACGAACTAATGAATAAATATCTGCCATTTGAAAATGTACCAGCCATGGTACCTCCAAGGTTAAATCCAGAACTTTGTGCGGCAGTGTCCGAGATGATCCGCAAAAGAGATTACATAATACATGAGAGACAGAGACAAACAAGTGCTGCTCTGTCTGCTCTAGGCACAGCCCTACAATTGTTTCTCACGAAAGAAGGAAACAAGATTGAAATAATCAAACACATAAATGATGCATCTAAAATTATGTGCGACAGTATCCACACTGACACTTACAACAGAAGACAACTCTTGATAGGTGTCGTCAACAAGGATTTGAAGGAGGCTCTTCAAGGAGAGCCAGATGTCTGGCTGTTTGGTAGCGATCTTGGTGATAAAATTAAAAACACTCGAAGTGTACAACGCTCAGGGCAAGAGCTTAAAAACAATTCTACATTCAAACCGATTCCAAACCAAGGACATAAAAGTGCAGCCTTCAAACCAAGGACTTTAAACTGGCGGGGCCCTCCTCGTCCGAGCTCAAACAGCTCAGCGACTGCGGGAAGAGGAGGGAGACAAGTGAGAAAACCAGCAGCCGAGAAGAAGAAATACCATCCACGCACCAGGCGCTAGAATTACAGGTAGGGAGACTCCCCTTTCATATCTCAGCTTGGAGAAATATCACCAGTGACCCTATGGTTCTAGACTGGGTAAAAGGTTATCAAATCCCATTTGATAAAATTCCAGTTCAAGAAAGCATCCCGCTTAACAACAATTTCTCTTATAAAGAAACACAACACCTTAATAATGAAATAAAAAAGTTAATTAACTTAAAAGCCATTGAACTATGCACTCCAGTAAGTGGTCAATTTTGCTCAACAATATTCCTTATCAAAAAACCAAATGGTGATTTCAGATTTATATTAAATCTAAAGAACTTGAATAAATTCGTAACTACAGAACATTTTAAACTTGAGGATTACAGGACTGTATGTAAACTTTTACATAACAATGACTATTTAGCAACAATAGACTTAAAAGATGCTTATTATATGATTAACATAAGGAAAGAACATAGAAAATACCTCAGGTTCTACTTTAATAATAGGTTATATCAATTTACTGTGTTACCTTTTGGGCTGAGTACTGCACCATATCTATTTACCAAAATTCTTAAACCAATTATAGCTAAATTAAGAGAAGGTGGATTGTTATCAGTTCAATATTTAGACGATTGCCTAATAATCTCTAAATCTTATGAACAATGTTTACAAAACATAAATACTGTAGTTAATTTATTTACTCAATTGGGATTCCTCATTAATAGCGATAAATGTAATCTCATTCCAAATCCACAATGCAAATTTCTAGGATTAATATTCAATACAGTTAATATGACCATATCAATATCAGAGGAAAAGAGAAATAATTGTCTTAAATTAATTCAAAGATTAAAATCAAAACAAAAATTCTCTATTAGATTCCTAGCACAAGTGATTGGTACACTAATATCAGTGTGTCCAGCAATTAAATATGGTTTATTGTACACAAAAGAATTAGAAAGACATAAGTATTTATCACTTTTAAAAAACAATGAGAACTATGAGGCTTTTACTTCCTTACCTAATGACTGTCAATCAGATTTAGATTGGTGGATTATAAATATTAAAAAGAGTACATGCCCAATAAGAAAAAATGATTTTGCCATTGAAATACATACCGATGCATCTACTTCAGGATGGGGAGCATCATGTGGTAGAGAAACTGCTTATGGGCACTGGACTAAAGAGGAGTCTTCGCTCCATATAAACACTTTAGAATTAAAGGCGGCTATGTTTGGACTTAAATGTTTTGCAAAGCATTTGTTAAACTGTGAGATACTGTTGCGCATTGACAACACCACTGCCATATGCTACATTAATCGCCTAGGGGGCATACAGTATCCCCATTTACATAAAATCGCAAAAGAAATATGGCAGTGGTGTGCAACTCGCAACATATGGATATTTGGTTCATAAATTAATACTAAGGAAAACATAATAGCTGATTTTCAGTCAAGAAGAAATATTAATGATACAGAGTGGGAACTAGGTCATATTTACTATAATCAAATAGTAACTATGTTTGGGGAACCTGAAGTAGATTTGTTTGCCACAAGAACTAATACCAAATGTTTCAAATATGTATCATGGCACCCTGATCCGGAGGCCTATAGAATAGATGCATTTACTTTTTCTTGGACAAATACACTCTTTTATGCTTTTCCACCATTTTCTATGGTTTTAAAGATGCTTCAAAAAATCAGGACAGATGAAGCAATGGGTATAGTGGTTGTACCTTACTGGACTGCCCAACCCTGGTTCCCTCTCTTTAGAGATCTTTTAGTGGGTGATCCTATAGTTTTTAAACCAAACAAAAACTTACTTATGTTGTGCAATTCCAGATCACCACACCCGTTACACCAGAACCTATCACTAATGGCAGGACTGCTATCTGGCATGCCTTCCTAGCTTCTGGGGTCAGTGAAGAGGCAGCAGAAATAATGATGAACTCTATTGCACCAAATACACTTAAGCAATACATACCAAATATTACAGATTGGCTTTCATATTGTAAGTGCAACAATTTAAATCCTATGAATGCTCAAATACCGGAAGTCATAACATACCTTACTATAAAATTTCACAAAGGAATGTCATATGGAAGCTTAAACTCCTTGCGATCTGCCTTGTCACTAGTGATGGGTTCTCATATAGGATCCAATGATCAGATAAAAAGATTATTCAAAGGATTTTTTCGGTTAAGACCTAGTAAGCCCAAATATAATTATACTTGGGATGTGTCTACCGTTTTAAATTATATAGAAAATAATTATAAAGACTTAAATAACTTAGAAATCTGTTCAAAAAAGACTGCCATGTTATTAGCTTTAGCAACGGGACAAAGAGCTCAAACTCTTTGTGCCATTGAATTAGATAAAATAAGGATAGAAAAAGATGTTGTTTATATTATGATTTCAAAGTTAATTAAAACATCTGCTCCTAATAGGCAACAACCCTTTATTAAATTACCATTTTTTACTACAAAACTGGCTATTTGCCCAGCACAAACACTGATAAATTATATAAATATTACAAAACCTATTAGGAACAATGTCAATAATTTATTTATTTCTTTCAAAAAACCTCATAAAGAAATATCTGTCAGTACAATCAGCCGGTGGATTAAGAAAGTGCTAAGTGAAAGCGGTATAGATGTTAATATATTTTCAGCGCATAGCACAAGACATGCCTCTACCTCTGTGGCCTTACACAGAGGAGTGTCAATTGACGAAATAAGAAGGACGGCTGGTTGGACGGGCAGTTCTAATTGTTTTGCTAGATTTTATAATCAACCAATTATGCAAAATACTAACTCAGTATTTGCGGAGGCTGTGATTGAAAATACTAATTAATAAGAAATGATTAGTTGTAATAAGTCAATTATGGAAGTTCTGGATCTCATTTTTTGTTTTTTATTAATAAAGAAGACTGATTCTACAACCTGACTTTAAACATCTAACATATAGTAATATTCTTCCATCGTCGAGGAGAGACAACAAGACTTATAATTATACAATCAAACAAGCTTACCTGTAAGTGATGTTCGATTGAAATTATAATCTTGTTGTCTCTCCGAAGACGATGGAACCCTCCCTCCCAAAAATGTATTGGTATTATAATTTATGGAACCCCTATTCAGTTATAGAATCAGGAATACTTTGAAATGAATGACATCTGACAGGAACATACGGATGAGGAAAGGGAAAGGATGCGTTCAAGAGGATAAAAATTTAATAAAATTTTCTTTAAACATATGTGGCGCGACGAGCATGAGACACGATACTAACATATAGTAATATTCTTCCATCGTCTTCGGAGAGACAACAAGATTATAATTTCAATCGAACATCACTTACAGGTAAGCTTGTTTGATTGTATAATAATGTTGGCGTCAATAACCTTAGATATTAATGAGCTCAGTTCAGTGGAATATTCGATTTTACTGTTGAATAATCGGTAGGTTAAGAAATTATGCCTACGGCTTTCGCTTCTGCAGGTTTTGCATCTTTCTTAGTTAGGATAAGGCCACTTGACTCTCCACGAGCGAGAGCCTCGCCGTAGCATCGTCGTATCACCGTGTGGACATAGATTCTTAAAGTTCTATGGAATTTTATGGCACAGCGTGATTATCGACACGATTCTCTCACTCTCTCTCTGATATTGACCTTAAATGTTAATGATTTTCACTGACTTTTTAACGATCTTATTAGAGGTATCCTGATAGAAGTTCCTGATGACCTCTTCCGAGTAATGTGCACTGTGCCAATTTTTATGGAGTCAATTATATTTTAAGACAATTTATTATATTTTTAAGACAATTAAAAAATAAAAAAGGCGGCAAACAAAATCAAAAAGAAAACGTGCAACCACTTTAGTCTATACTAGTATAGTCTATAGAATATATGGACAGTCCGGTTTTCGCAAAAATAAACACCAACATTTTATTATCATAAACACCACACCGTCAATCAAGAAATGGATGACAAAAACATCTTGATCTCTGCCTTCGAATATTTTCAAAAAGCTTTAAGTTCAATTTATACTGGTCAATAAGAAACCTATAATCAAATGAGTTGCTCATTGTCTAGACTAGTTGGACTAGATCATAATCCTCAATATCAAGGTCCTTTTGATAGGCCAGTGGGGATTGAGGTCGGCGTAATAAAAACAGATTTACGACATTGAGTTTTAATTGAGATATTTTGTAAACAGGAAGAATTTGTTTTCATATGTGAAGATAGAGTACTTAGTGTTAACGGACGTTCATCTTATACAACGATTGAGAATGTAGAAGAAAGTATAGAAGTAATTTTTTTGTTGATACTTAACTGCCTAAACATTTTTTTTCCTAAATATTTTTAACCTTCCAACGCGTTTCTCGATGCCTTGCTAATCTCTAAAATGATAATTGATATCTATGAAAAACCATAGCTTACTAGCTTATGGAAAGCATACTTTTCACTCCATACCGAAATACAATATAGGAAATATGTGATGTCCATATTGCAGTGCTTAGGAACAAAGTGGCGGGATTGTCACATAAAAAATAAATACATATAGTAAAATCTAACGTAACCTGATGGCAAAATTGTCGTCACTAACCGAGCTGTACTCTGCACCTTCTATTCACTGGATGCTGTTGTCATAACATGTACTAATGTAGCCTATCAAGACAAATAGCCCTCTTTTGTACTGATTGTCGCACTCAAGTATTTTTTATGGGCTTAGAGGAAACGCAATGTTGTTAAGTATGGCTTTTCTTTTAAATATGACTCGTATTTTAGGTCTAATAGTGATGGACGATCTGAGGGATTGCGACAGATGGAAAGAATGACGACAGATAGAAGGAATGGCAATAGGTAGACCAAGAGAGCGATTGAACAGCCGTTCTATTTTGTACAAGTTAAAAGTGAGCTCACCTCAATCTGTCAATTCCAGGCATCACAGCTCGCCTTAAGCTCACTTCTCTGTAACTGAATCTATTCAAAACTATCGGATAATCCGAAATAATGTCATAACCGTATCCGGCATAATATTATGCATCCGTATCCATATTCAGATTGGAAACTTCATAACCATAACATCTCTGGTACCTACTTAGCACGTGACGTAGGTATTTCTACGTCCTGCATTAAGTATTTCTACACCTACTATACTATACAATATATAACGATACTATCTAAAATGCTGCAAAAGTCCTATAAACCTTATGATCTTAATGTTCATACGAAAAGTTAAGCACTATCATAAAATTCTACGCGTTGACTTGTAATACGAGTACTTGTAATCACGTAACTCTACGTCATAAGCGTGTTAAGGTCATTGGAACCTTTACATATGGATCACTCTACATACAAATAGGTTTTTAGTCCGAGGTACTATGAATTTGCAAGTACCTACACTGTTATTTATTTTTTCAGCGATTTTAATGCCATGATTTAAAGCATAACATGTCGCGTTGTTATTCTGTAACACCGGGTTCCATCTTGAGTTGTGTGTTGTGTTGCACTTTAGAGTTATGCACGAGTTCATAGAAAATTTGCATAGATAAATGTATAAATATATAGTAGCACGTGTGTCTAAATCGAGCCTAAGACAAATCAGTAAAATTAAATACATGTGAACAATTTTTAAAAGTAAAAACGAACAAATCTGATCGCTTGTCTTCCTGCAAATTCACGCGGGTTCCGGAGAATTGCATTCTATGGATTTGCGCGCGACGAAAAGCATATAGAACCCGGAGTCACAGTGTTATGGCTCAGTGTGAGGCAACGTGTGCAAGATTATAATTCTATAATAGAACCAGTTTCTTAATAAAATCATTAGCAATACATACATGTTACATGAATATGGATGATTGAGCTAGGTTGTAGGATAAATCGATGGATTCCGTAAAAACTCGAAGAAGCAAGGTATTACGATAAATGAAAGTAATGGAGGGAGGTTTTTGCGCAAAAATGGAAAAGGACGTAAGTTCTTCAGTATACATCAAACATCACGATAAAAAAATGAGGAGAAACCTTTTCGCAGGAGTAGAAAGAGAAGCTAGTTTTTTATCAAAAAATCAGGAAGATCTTTTCTTTATCGGGACAAGCCCGCCACACTAGTCCCAACCACTGCAACTCCTGAAAGCCAGAATCAATAGTAGGGACCACCAGATAAGCGCCGAAGCAATGAAGCTCGACGAGTCCCGGAGAAGCGATTTAACTGTTTTGGATCCCGCAACGAAATTAATCAGAAAAGAACCGGAGGAGTAAGAAAAAACCTAATTACCAATTCTGGAATATTTATCAGATCAGCTACATTATTAATAAGAACCGCTGCGGCAAGGCTACTATGGAGCCCAATGAAAAACTACGTGCTGCGAAGCCGAATACCCCGGTGTATATTTCCCGTCTCCACTACTCTAACGACGCGGAGGACATCGTGACGTACGTGCGCCAAAGGCTGAAGTACGCGCCGAGAGTGCAGCTGCTGGAGTCGCATCGCAACGTTAACTTTAAGGCGTTTGCGCGAATACCAACATGCTACCTGCATCTGGTGATGGAAGAAAGCTTTTGGCCACAGGGTGTGATATTCCGCCGCTTTCGCGGACAAGTGCCACCGGAACGCGACTTAGTGCAACCAAGTGTTACTAACATAGTTTAAGTTTTAATTACTAACACAATTGTTATTATATAGTGGTATTTATCTATGGGTCTTTGTAACCTGAGAATAAAATATTTATTATTATTTTTATTATTAATTACAATCTTACTACTATTATAAATGGGAAAGCTTGGATGGATGATTTGTTACTCAATCACGGTTGAACGGATCTGTATTAAATTTTGCACAGAGATAGATTATAGCCCGGGATAGAATATAGGCTACTTTTTATTTCGGAAAGACGTACGGTTCCCGTGACATAATATAATAAGTTTAAGGCGGACTAAGCTAGTTTATCACAATTTGAAAACACACAATATGAGCATACATTTAATATACGAGTAATCCAACCATCCCGTTTACTATCAATAGCAACAATAGCCTGTTACTATATAAACAGTCTTCAAACCAGACCGAGTTAGCTTAAACTTGGAAACTGGTTGGGAATGTTAGAATCTGTATCTTTACAAACGTGTTATTATGTTAATCGGAAAATGCTAAAAATAGATAATTTGCCAAAGAACATATTGATTTATTTATTGAAGAGCGTGATATTTCAAGTGAATAAAAAACATTTGCCTTTAATAGAATATTAGGTAAAAGTATTTTTTAACTAACACCTAAAGAACTAGCTCCTGCCCGCGACTTTGTCCGCGTGGAAGACTACCATAAAAAATAGCCGATTAAACTCTGCAATAGTGTAGCTTTCTCTCAATAAAACAATTTTTTTATCACAGTATTCCCAGAGATTACCTCGAACAAACAGGAAAACATAAAGCCAAACAAGCTTTTCCTTTTAATAATATTAGTAGAGAAAAATATAATATTTAATTTACAAATGAGACCATAATTTATCTGGCAAAAGGTAAGAGGAGAGAGACCAAGAGACAAATTATATTAGGACAAGGGCAGGATAATAACAAATTCAATGGTGCTACTAATAAGTACCTAATTAAGTAACATATTATTAAGTAATATTGTGTAAGTATGATGCTTTCAGTAAACATAATTAATTATAGCGCATCATCGATATATTTGTGGAGTAAACGTAGTAGATCACGAGAATTTAACCTGACATGCTAGTTAAAAAAAAACCATTTCCCGAAAAAAAAAGAATGACTAATGTTCCGCCAATTTTCTTTTTGTATCATAAACAAAAAATATTGGCTCGTACATAGCAATGTAGATTTGGCAGACGAATGCGTGTTTATTAGCGCGGTGACTATTTTTATGCGCCCGCGCAACTCAAGTTCAAGGGCTCCAGTGTTGTTAGTTGGAAAACAAATATTAGTTGATCAGTGCGAAAAAAATTTGGTGTCTAATTAAATATTTTATGTAAGAACTTTTTATGTACTTGGACAAGCTAAAGCCGAAGGTCGACTTTTTATAAATTACCAATTTCGTATAAAGACTCAACAACCAAAAACCAATTCCATCAATTTTTCAAAATACCAAGTGGATCATAATGGGCCACTTATATTTGTGAATTTGCATTATAAATTACAAACAAAATACCAAACATTTGATTAATCACGTACTATGGCGTAAAATAAAACTTTTGTCATCTAAACACAAGGTGGTTGCCAACATAACGACAGATGGCGCGAGAAAGTATTACTGCGCGGCCCTATGATATGTCGACGTCAATAAAACGTTTAAAACACAAAGAAGCAATGATGGATATGTGTATCTTTCGCATCTAAAGCATTTTCATTAATTTATTATGTGATCTGACACAGTTCATTCATGAGAATGGGGTGAAATGGCAACTGGCACCGGCGGATTCCACTAGGCAACATACTGAGTCCCATTGTTTTTATGAGATTGACACACATTTTTTCATACTAAGTAACACCTGAGTGTTTAGGCAGTGTCCTTTATATGTATAAACTAGATTCTGCTCGCGACTTCGTCTGCGTGGTTTTTTTACGTCTGTGGTGACTGCTCCGCTCCCGTGTGCCGTAGCGTAATCTTATACAGAATATACTATTCCTCATGAATCTGACTATCAAATACAATTCAAGAATTTTTCCAATCCGACTAGCAGTTCCAGAAATTAAAGCGCACGAACATACAAAAAACTCTTCGAGCGAGTTTGTCGGCCATTCAATCCGTAATCGTTGGTAAACACGTATTGTTGAATGGAGAACTGCAACTCGTCCACGTTCAGGATGCCCCTAGGTTTGGTTCAGCGTAAATCTTTGCAAGGTGGCTGCAAAATGGATGAGAGTGGTTAAGATAATAATAGCAGTGTCCACTATCCAATGCTTATCGCAGCTTGCCAGACATTATAATAATACGGTCTAGCACTAGTAGGAGTGATAGACGAGTCATTAATATGTAAACAACTGCAACAAAGTATAATACTTGAAGAAAGTCTTGAATGATATGCGGGTCTGACCGTGTGTTTGTCTTATTAATCTCAGTTCTCACTATCTTAGTGGTTACCTTAAGTATACATACAGAAGGTCAATTTTACTAACTAAATGACGTCATAATTCGAGTCATAGTCAATATCTAAGTAAAAATTAATACAGAACAAAATCAGCAAGCAAAGTCGGAAACTAAGACCATATAACATAAAAGATAATAACATTAACCCAGAGATAACCTTTACCTCTAATAATCGTAAATAAATATTTTTCAAAGGCAGTTCTGTTGAACAAATCTTAATTAGTTCAAAGTCTGCGCATACGCATCATGTTCACTATTGAAGTATCTATACGATGGCCTCGTATTGATGAATATTCTGCGGAATCTTTAGAAGTAATTATTTTTTGAATTGATATCATTAATATCTTTGAGTGATATTATAGTAATAATATCTTTGAGTATTTATTTAAGTGTCTAGGGATCAATATATTATTATTACCAAATACATCTTGATCCCTAGACACTTTTGATGTGTATATATAAAGTTCAGTTTAGCAACCATGTCAAATTTCAGGAGGTTTTCGTAATATACATAAATAATCAAATACAATTACGACACCTTTTCGGTAATTAAAAAATACTTGTTTTTGTTTGTTAGCATTTCAGAATAAACCCTTTTCAAAAATCAGAATCTCCCCGTTGTGGATGCGGTAGGGGGTGTTGAGAGACTATATTAATATAATATTACTCTGTGCGTGCAGGTTCATCACCCTACCTAAACCCAATGGCAAGATACCTAGTTAGAATTCGAAAACTACATACTAAAAAAAATAAGTTAAAAATAACTAAAACCCGACTACGACAAAGTCGCGCACTGAAAAGTATAAAACAAGAACAATATTCATTTGACCGATATTTTCGAAATTTTTAAGTAATAGCCGTGGTCGTATGCCACCTGCGGTGTTTTCACACAATCTTTATTGAATAGGTGGCATACGACCACGGCTATTACTTAAAAATTTCGAAAATATCGGTCAAATGAATATTGTTCTTGTTTTATACTTTTCAGTGCGCGACTTTGTCGTAGTCGGGTTTTAGTTATTTTTAACTTATTTTTTATTTACACTATTTTGGGGGTTACTTATATTATTTGGGGGTTATATTATTTGAAGGAATAACTCTATTTAATTATTTGATATAATAATAAAAGCAAAGTAGCGAGTGAATTTCAAATGTACTCATTTAGCCTTTTCATTTGATACCCATGTTGACACTGTTAAAAACAGGCAAAGTAGCTAGTAAAAGCTATATAATGTATATATATTTCAAATGTGCTCATCAAGCCCTTTAATTTGATACCCATGTCGATATTGTGCAAAAAAATTTTTTTTTTTTTGATAACGACTTCACATCCCCTGGAGGGCGCCATATTGGATTTGGTGACACGTCACCTACCCTATAACCAGCGGACAACTGAGACGCTTCTAACGACACCTCATTTGTCATGTAATGATAAGTAGTTTAGAAGTTACGAGGGAACAAACAAACATACATACAAACATACATACAAACATACATACAAACATACATACATACATACCGGTCAAAATCATAACCCTCCTTTTGGCTTTGCCGTAGTCGGGTAAAAATACCCTATTTATTTTATGATTTCTGTTGAGAATCACTAGCATAGTTACCTCCTGGAATTTGACGACGATGCAGATCTGCACCTTGTATAGGACGCTGCTATCTACTCGACCCATTTACTGGTTAGTGTTGATTGAGTTAGGTACGTTACACTTCTTATGTATCAACAAAGGAACTAACTCGACGTCCTTGACCATCCAAAGGTTATCTCGGAGATAATACCGGTAGCGATAAGCCCACAATAAAACTTTGCCCTTAATTACTTTTTATATTTTGTTGTATTTCCGCTTTTTTAATGTTGAATACATATAAAAGGGCTGCAGCATAATCAAATATCGATCGCCAATAGTTCACTTACATAAAATAATACCAACCTATGACTGTCCCACTGCAGATGACCATGCTTGCTCAAGGCGAATTGGCGATTGCAGACTTCCATTAATTGTAAGTCCAGGTGTCCTCACGATGTTTTCTTTCACTGATTTCAGTGATGTCCAAGATAAACTTGTAAAGCACATTGGAAAAGTCATATTGGTACTTGCCCAGTTCCATATAACCCCATGAGAGTTAACGCTTTGTGTACTGGAGCAATTACTCGTAAAACTATTAATTAATAGACATTGAAATTACATTATTATATGTCTATTCTTTACAACACATTCGCTTATAAGGAGGCCTAGAATAAAATTATTCGACCATGATGAAGAATCCTTTCAGCCTTGAACATTTCAGAAAAGAGTGTCGCGAAATAATTTTTGTAACACAAAACTCAACAAGTGCTTGTTTATAAATACTTTGTCTGACTAACAGACAATTACAAGACACTCTAATATTATTATTCCGGATGTCATTTTGTGGTATGCACCGTTCTGGTGGCGTCTGGCCAAGAGTTGGTAGCGCACTAGGGACCCCGTGGCTATACCATGTGTCTAGCCACTAGCCACTGTTGACTAATACCGTTGAGGAGTCTGTGCCAAATGTTTCGGGAGATTATGAACTGGTGTTTGCGTGAAACGTTCTATAAATCATGAAGAACGGTTTGGAACATTTTAGTTCTAAATAGTCAGACAGGAATTTGAGAAGAATTTTCAGTTAAAAGGGACGTCTGGTGCTAATGGGTAACAAATTCGAATGAGTGTGTAAGATAGGAGTGGCGATAGCTACAGGTTAAGATGGTACGGACAAAGGTAGTGATGGAGGTGATGATACGAAGGAATGAGAAGAATCGTATGCGGCAGTTGTATATCTATCGCTACGGGTGGGCGGTTGTCAAAAGACACATCACATACCCATCAACTACGTATACTGCCCATAAAATTAAGCAACACTGAGCAAAACTTGCAAAACACATCCGTATTCATAAGCGGTACATCTAAAACAGTACCTACAAAGGTTGTGTCTTCAAAAAAAAAAAACATAATTATGACATCTGGTTTCGTTTAGTGTATTTTGACACCCGACTATAATGTTTTCCAACTTTGCGGTTTTCTGAGTACTACAATATAGGTATTTCTCCATATTTCTCAGAAGCATTTATCAAATAATGATTAGATATTGTCATCTCTTTAGACAACACCGAAAGATAAACGTCTTTAATATCATTGGCACAATAAATCTTGATACTTGACAAATTATCACAAATCGATCAATATTATACATTTTCTCCGAGTACAGTCTGCTTATGTGGTGCTAACGAAATCGTGGAGGTACTAAGTACTTCATCACGATCTGCCAAGGTGATACCTTCCTTTCAAATAATTGCAGATGACTTCAATGCGAAATGCAAGTCTATAAATGTAAAGCTTGTTACGTTGGGAACGGAAAGTAAAATGTATTTTAGAATAGGGAAAAGAAAATCTTGCTGTATATACGAGTAACACCTTATGAGTCGTATCTGACCAAATGCTTAGTCATTTCATGAAACAAAGCATAGACAAGACGAAAACCTTTTTGATCTTGACTAACCATTCCACACAGGTATACATTAAAAATACAAATAAACAGTGGAACAGTAAATCAGTGAACGAAGTGGAAACAGACAAGAAGCGAATTCACGAAGCAACCGCTTAATGAGATTAATTAATTAATTGACAAAATGGACGTCTTTGTCCGTGTTGTGTGTCAACGACAATTAGCTACGAGTTTGTTGATAATGGAGCATGTTGTATGCAGTTTACTATTATTATTTTGATGTGTTGACACGTCATGTCGATTAGATCGACCTGGTAAATTGTTAGCTAGTATTTTACTTTGACCAATTAGTTTATTTTGTTCGGACCTTTTCCCCAGTCGGGCAAAAAATAAATAGATTTTAACTGTGAACATTTAAAAATAATGTGTTATAGCTAAATTCGACCGATTTTGAGTTTCCTTAGAAACAGAGATTTCTAACTATCTTTTATTTTTAACCGACTTCAAAAAAAGGAGGAGGTTATCAATTCGTCTGTATTTTTTTTTATGTTTGTTAGCTCGTAACTTGCGACTGGGTGAACCGGTTTTCATGATTCTTTTTTTATTTGAAAGCTGGTGCTTCCCGTGTGGTCCCATTGTCACCATTTCAATATCTGATGATGAACTTCGGAGATATGGAATGGAACTCCTCACAGAATCACAGCAGCAATATCGTAACAAGTGAAGTTGCTTTGTTTATACGTGTAGTCGATGACTGACTGAAGGAAAAGGGCGGAGGGGGTACGTCAACCCCCTCCTACCAGTTTCCAAAATTAAAGATATCGTGTGAGGTATTGTTTGAAAGGGCTTTGAAGGCGGTTATCTTTTTTTGTAAAAAAGCTTTTTAAATATGACACTTTGAAAATGTTCTCTGTTTACTTTTAGACCTATGTATCCTGCTTAAGCGTAGGAAGTTTCATTCAAATCGGTTCATTTATTTCGAAACTTATGGATTCGAAAGTTTGTATGAAATGCCGTTCGGCGTAAACGCTCTTATGGGATTTCAAATCAAAACAACAAGTTCAAATATTTAAACTATGAACTTGATACAGTTACAAGATAACAATTTGCGAACTGTATCAAAGTATCATTACGCTAAATTGCCATCAATTCAATGGCCGCCGGTGATTGGTTGGGTAGAGCAGCGTCCATTATAATCGATGTCGTTAGCCAATAGAGCTGCGTTCCACGTGACGACGATAGGGTTAAATTCAATGAGTCTGAACTGATATTTCGCAAAGATTTATTTGTAATGTCTTGCTTCTATGGTCCGTTATCCATACCAACATTATAAATGCTAAAGAAACTCCGTCTGTTATACTTTCACTCCAAATTATGAACCGATTTTGTAGAAATTTGGTACGGGGTAAGTTTGAACCCCATGAAAAGACATGGGCTAAAAGTAGCCGATGTCCTTTCTTTTCGCGCGGCTTTGTCTGCCTCCGCGATAACCGACAATTACGCGGACGAAGTCGCGGGCAAAAGATAGTATTTTTTAAGAAACTTCTGATAAAATTTAATTCTTCGAATAGTGGTGAAATTCTGAATCATGAACTTGAACGTCAACGATAATGATATTGAATATACCTACGTGCCTACATTACATATAATTAAGTAGGTAAACTAATTACCCATTATGTGATATGGAGAGGACAATGACTTCATATGGCACTGAAAATAATAAAACGTGTAAATAAATTCTGGTGGTATTGAAACTTTAGTAAATTGATATAATTCAGAAAACAAAAACACTTGTAATGAAAAAACTACGAGGTAGTGCCATTGATGAGGATAGAAAAAAAACTTATAAAAATATCATTAAAATTAAAAGTCATTGCATGTCAATAGGTAGTATTATCATAAGCATCATCAAATCAACCGAGCTACGTCCACTGCTGGATATAGGCCTCCACTAAAGATAGCCTATAGGTATAAAATTCGTTCCTCTTTCTGAAATAGTGCAGTTGGTTGAAGATAAATATCTCAATGAAAACAATCGAATATTGCGTAGGATCGTCACCTCTGCGATGCTATTTTGTACAATTTCAACTCAGCGGATTTTGGTGAAGTGAGTGTGAGGTGAGTTGGCAATCCCTAGCATTAGATGGAAGCATCATCATTTTCCTGCCCTAGTCCCATGTCACTTGGAATCGGCATTTTCGTTTCCCATTTCAGCGTGTCAATCGCCATGCACTCGTTGACTCCCTTTTCTTTCATTGCATTCTTCACAGAACCCATCCATTACTTATTTAGCCTCCTCTTTCTCTCCATCCATCCAAATTTACCTCAAGCTCTCTTCACCTAAATTCTTCGAGCGAGATATTTACAGAATAAACGGCTAAATGCGTCAGTGGTGTTGAATCTATTTGAGCACTTAAAGATAGCCAGCTATCGTACTTCTCTCGAGTTGATACAAACATGGAAATAGTTCAGTTGTTATTAAAAATAGCCAGAGAGTGAGGTGATGCACCGGCGGTGATAGTTCTGAAGACCACAGTATGTCTTATGTGCCTTAAAATCTTTAACATACGGCACAAATCGTGATGACCCGGTTAAGACGCCCGGCTCTCATGCATAAGATTGTAATTGTGGTGCATAAGATGGATTTTCAATTGATATACATATATACCTACTGTCTATGTTTATTTAGGACATCACTGACTTCGGTGAAGGAAAACATCATGAGGAAACCTGGACTTATAATTATCATGTCTGAAATTGACAACCTGCCTTGAGCATATGTGGTGCTTCCTCTGTAAGGCTATAGGCTGGTATTATATATAGGGCACATTATGCTATTCTTTTATTTGACTTTATTATTTGAGATTTTTAGGTGACAAGGACAACTGAAAACCAGCGTTGTGTTGTGGTCAACCAGAGCATAGCATTATGCAGAATTGAGTAGCCTGCGTGTCAGTTACGATATGCAGCTGTCAACTAATTTGTGTCCTGTGCACATAGTTCTACGACAATAAACAATATTTCTTTAAAGAGAAAAGTCGCTTTCAATGATGCATGATGATAATCACGCATACCTATACCATAAGAAAACTTACACTTCCAACCAAAAACCTGCCCAATTCCTTTGAGAACTGAGCTGCAATTGGCACAACCAACAGCGAATATTATTGCTTCATAAAAACCAGCGGGATCAAATACTTTGGCACAGACTCCGGAGTCCAGAGCAATCGCGTACTCAGACGCGTGTTCACATTGTTTTGAATGTGACTGTACTATTTTTCTACGACCTGTGAGGATTACCAGCTACTTGTCTGGGTACCTGAAGATGAAGACGAAGATATCCTTAATATACACATCAAAAGTGTCTAGGGATCAACATCCCTAACATTGATTAGGGATGTTGATCCCTAGACACTTTTGATGTGTGTAGATTGATAGATAATTCTTTATTAGTTGGTAGATTCTGTTCATAAGTTATCCTTTTTTTTTAAGGATGGGAAATCATCAAATGACTTCGTCCGCTCTGTGCGGAGCGTAAGGGACAGACAGTCAGACTCTTACTGAAATACTGACTGAACCCCTTCCGTAACGCCCTTTGCCCTCCAGGGCCGCAGTGACTCATTCGAACAAAGCCGCAACCCTGGTATAATCTACAATGGACCCCACACTAGGATATCCGATGTCGTGAGGTCCAGCCTCATCCGACACATTACAAGAATAATATTAGATTTATAACATAACATCACGCCTGTAATCCCCGAAGGGTTAGGCAGAGGTGTACCTATTAGTACACCCACATTTCGCCAGTTATATTTAAGTCCCATGTAACAGGGGGCGAGCCTATTGCCAACAAGCGAGCAAAAATTCAGACTCCGAGGCTGCTACTGAGAAATTCCTGATGGAAAAACCTAATAACACTTTGTTAACTATAATCTAATACTGAAATTATTCGTGATACCTTGATTTTACCAATTAACCTTCAGGTAAAAAGTCATTGGCTACAGTTTTCAGTTGCTGACAAGGGAAATATTCTGACGTCACCGCTTCACACCTCCTTAAGATTTTAACACCACAAAACGCGTGTATCACCTGCCAAAATGTTTTCAAGTAATTATGATCATTATGCCGTTGATTTATTGGCGATAATTGTGTGCGGCTTTTGACAGGTACAAGTTGATACTGTTTAGCATGTCTTCGCAATTTGGGTCAGCTACGGATGATTTTTACTTTAGTAGTGAATGGATGTGGGAGGTACCGTAGACAAAATTCATCGTAAATAGAAGATAAGTAGAGATATTTAATCAGCATTAACTCTACATACAAACAAGTTTAGTATATGGAAACCCCCCTTAAATTTTCAACTTAAAAAAGCAGTTAAGTAATAGTATTTGATTATTAGATTTCACAATAACGCGTGAATCGCCAGACAGAATAAAATGATAAATAAAACTTCTTGTAACTCCTGCGCACCCACAGACAAAACACGCATGATACTATTACACACACGTATCCAGATCTACCATGTTGTTTGTTTTGATATCTCGTGCGTCTGCCGGCAAAGTTCGATATACCAATGATGAATTGATGATTGAAGAGAATTTTTGTAACGAATGAGATGCAAGATAGACGGGTCGATGTATCTGAACGGGTAGGAGATAGAATGAACCGTATTTCAGGATTAGTTAAAGGTGAATATAAACCTGAGCATTTTCTCGCGAATTTCGTTTGTTTGTTTAAACGCCCTAATCTCAGAAACTAACATTAGGATTTTAAAAAATCTAATGCAAGTTGTTTGTAATCATTAGTGCAATTGGGCAGTTGACACCATGAACCAATATGTAATTCCAAGACGTAACTTCTCTAAAGAAACGCTTTATTTTAGCGCTGAAAACCCGATTAATTTTCAATTTACTGAAAAATTAGATCTTTTGTGGCTTTGAAATCAATAAATAGTTGGACAATTGAGTTGCCAAAAAAGTGACGTCACAGCGTACCATACAAAATCTATGAAAGAATCGCGTTTTGACAGGTCATAAAAAGTGCGTCAACTGATGGTGGTGTCAACTAGCCTATTACTTATATGTTTAAGTATCGATCAGTAATTACCAGTCAAGTTAGTACAAGCTTCGGCCCGCGACTTCGTCCACGTAAATGTGGGACCCCCGTTTCATCCCCTTAGGGGGTACATTTTGGAAAATCCTTTTTTAGCGGACGTCTACTAACTACCTTCCTGCCAAACATCTTTATACGACAAGCGGTTTTCGATATTTCGTGATGAGTGAAGTGAGTGACGACCTTTCGCTTTATGTATTTAGATAAAAGATCTAAGGGCCTGAGCACACCACGTTTTTTAAACGCGCCGTTGACGCGCGTTTTAAACTTTTAACCTACAAAGCAGTTTGTTGACTGACTGACTTGCGCCTGTATAGCTACAAACGCGCGTCAACGGCGCGTTTAAAAACCGCAGTGTGCACAGGCCCTAAGAGGGGAAAACGACGAGTGATTGACTCATTTATAATAATAGAACTAAATTCAATAAAGTTTTAAATTAAAATAAGACTTCGCCAAATTACACCCGACAAAGATAGGAAACTGTTTCACTTTTATTTAATTTAGCATAACATTTACGAAATAGCCGTCCTGGATTGAAGCCAAACATATATTATTGTATTTAAATTCACTACGCATAATCGCCTTAAATATAGAGACAGTACGCAAAGCAAATAAGCAGAAGGACCATTTTTAAGGAGGGATGACTAAGTACCTACCTAATATCCTCTTGACCGAATTCCGGTCATCTTCTTCTTCTCGTGTCGACTGACTCAAATTTTGTCCGACCAATATTGAGCAACCTGTACAGCTCTGTCATTGGCCTTATTAAGGTCTTGGATGGTGCAGGTGGTAGTGCACGACGGGCAACTGAGGAGGTGACGCATGTCCTGTGATGGTGCTCCACACTGGCACTCCGTTTGGGATGGGTGAAGAAAGCCCCATTTGGCCAGATTAGTTTTACAGCGGCCAACCTGGGTCCGCAATCTGTTAAGAGATTCCGGTCATGGCGGCGTAGGTACGTAGGAGATATTATAGTGCACAAATGTGTGCACAAACACAGATGCATTCCCTCTTCATTCACTCTCATAATAGTCCGTTGTGACGGCAATATTTAAAGATCCGGGCAGCTGTTGTGAAATTTGTAATGGAAAATCCCAATAACACTTTTTGCATCGACCTGGGAATCGAAACCAGGACGCTCAGAAGACCAAGGGAATGCGACCATGAGACCAACAGGGCAGGGATGACTAAGTAGTAGTACGCTAAAGCGTCTAGATACTGTGATGCGGTGAGGTGATTGTGGGTATTGTGAGATGAGTATAATTATTAAGTACTTATATTATTTTTATTCATAAATATAGCGGATGCAGTAAAAGAAAAATCTAGTCGCCCCTACTAAAAGGCAGTTTCGAATGGAGAAGAATGAGCAAGTAACTCCATACTGTACTCTTTTTAAGAAGAAAATATTTGTAAATATAATATGTAGACGAAAGTCTAGGTTTCCTCATAATATTTTCGTTACAAAATTATTATATGGGTGTACTAACGGGTACACCTCTGCCTAACCCTTCTGGGATTACAGGCGTGATGATATGTTATGTTAATTTCTAGAGATGGCACGTGTACATTTACAATGTCGCTGGTAGATCTTTATCTGTAAATTAATAGTAATCATCATGATAAGACAGGTAACTGTGGCAGTGTACCGAGATCTAATCTGACATGCTACTAGACACTATAACTAAGATCTGAACAATTACTAACTTAGTAGAAAAGTGTTTTTTTTTTTTTTACTTTAACATAAAAACGGCCCTTGGCCAATTACATTAGTAAAAGACATAAAAACAATAGTAATATACTATAATAAAAACAGATGTACAACATAAATTACTAACAATTAATTAAATACTATTATTTTCACAAAAATGCAGGCACATCACCACAAATAAAAGATGGCAGATGATAATAAGAACTAAATTATCTGCCATATTTCTAAAACTACTGTTAATTATTCCTAATGGACTGCCTCGGTGGTCGGCATCTTATACGCTTGTAATAGGATCGATTTTACAACAAAAAGGTATAGTCAGATGTGCTAACGAGTGTCCATTTCACATGAACACTTATATCTAGAATAAATCATACGCACTAGCTGGTAGTTGTTCAGTTTGAGACTAAAACTAAATGCCCAACAATTGACCGCTATTACAGTCCATTGCTAGTCATTGGGTGTCCCATTAATGGGAATCAAACCTGTAGAGCAGAAGCGAATATACAACCTTAATTTTAATTCGTTGCAAATCTTTCAGGGGGTGAATGTACCTACTCATGAATATGAACAACTTTTATTAAGGGACATAGTACAAAATGTGAAAAAAAAAAACAGCTGATCCATACAATAATGCACTACATTACGATCAAAATGTATGGATCAGCTGTTTTTTTTTTCACATTTCGTACTATGTCCCTTAATAAAAGTTGTTCATATTCATGAGTACATTCACCCCCTAAAATATTTGTAACGAATTAAAATTAAGGTTGTATAGTAGGTATCTCTATTTCTTGCAGTCCAAAATCTTGCAAAAAATTGTCAGTTTATGAAATGCCTTATCTAAAGATCATTATAATGAAGCTACAACCAGCCAAACTCATGTTCACATAATCGCATAGCATGAGCGTATTCAAGATAATAGTTTTGCACGAATTTGAGATAATTTGAATACGCTATCGGTTATTGTCGCATACAAATAAACACTCGTATCTTGATGTTGATGGAAAACTTTAAATAAATCATACTCCGAGTCGATGTTCTTTGATAAATGTGGCTGGCAGTTGGTGATGATGTTATGCTAGAGTAAAATGTAATTCGCGGTTGCTACTTCAGGACCCTTGTCCTGTGCCCCATAGTCCGTCAGCTCTAAGAGAAAGTGCCTGGCCCAGTGTCCCTTAGATGGGTAGTTTCCCCTAGACGGGTCCTGTTTCAAAAGTTGGGGGGGCCTTCTACTTAACTACGGCGAAGCCCAAATGGAGGGAAAAGATTATTTACAATAGTAACAATATATTTATTTTTTTCCGGAAAGTTGAGCGTACGGCCTAATAGTTTCAGTGAGGTAGTGGATATTTTACGAATTTTAGCTTACGCCTGTAATCCCAGAAGGGTTAGGCATAGGTGTACCTATTAGTACACCCACATTTCGATAGTTATATCTAAGTCCATGTAATAGGGGGCGAGCCTATTGCACTCAACCGGGCGCAAATCCAGACTCCCAGTCTGTACTGAGAAATTCCTGATGGAAAAACCCAATAACACTTAGCCCAACGTGGTAATCGAATCCAAGAACTTATGCTCAGCAGTCGCGCTTTACGATCACTAGACCAACGAGGCAGTCAGGCTAAAGAGGCTAGAGTAGGTTTGATGCGGGTAATATAGATGTCGATAGCAATTGTTTTAAAAAGCTATCTATTGATAATACTTAGATTATAATTATCAATCATCATGACTCATTTACACACACATAAATTAGTTTTGTTGCGGGTGCACTATTAAATCTTAAGTCCGCAAGTGATATCGCGTTATGATAAAATATTATTTTTTACCTGTTAATCAATTCAGTCGCTGATACCAAACAGTACCTTGTAGGTAAGCAGCCAAGTGCCATACGCGTGTGTCAATAATTTTGGAAAGAGCAGAGTGTACCACAACTTTTTGGAACTTGTATTGGGCCAAAACAAGTCGATAGGTAAGTCTTACAGTACTGGTACTTCTTCTTTGTTTTCCATAGATACCTAACCATCTACTATTTCTTTTATCTGCCCTGCGGTGCTGGACAACCGAAAGAGTAAGAGTCACGCAATAGCAACAGACTGATGATGTGGTAGGTACGTAGGTAGGTAACTATCACTGCCAATTGTATTGGTCTCCACGTTCCACTGATGATGGAACGATATACCTACAAGCTGTCTATGGCAGAAAGAAATGGTTATGTAACATCACGCGGGCTATGTATGTATGTAAGTTAGTCCTCGTACGGCCTACACCTTTTAGACCATGTGTATAGGCAGGCAGATACATAGCATTGCATAGGTATTCTCACCAGCAACCTAAAATGTTTTCTTGTAGGGCGCCAATAGGACCCTTCATTGATTAAAAAGGTTCAATGATTAAGGATCAACGACCAAATGATACAATGCTGCACCTGAGCTTCAAGTGTCGTCGGAATCGGAAAGACATTTAAACAAGTACCTTATTACCACCACTCTTACCAGTACTCTTATCATCGATCCGATATTTAAATGGATAATTATGTTGTATCAGCTTGGCCTACCTTATTAGAAACCTACGCAAAAATAAAACAATGATAATAAAAGTATTTTATTTTATTTTCAGAAAATGGATTCGGAAAAGGATAACTTAATAAAAACGTTAAATGAATTAAAAGACGCCGTAGAAGAAGGTGATAAGAACAAAATTAAAGATATAATTAATTGGTTTCATAAGGATCTAGAGAATAACAAACAACTATTAAAACTGGTCACAAGTGGAAGCCAATGTGTAACACAAACTGATCTTATCATAGCCGTATGTCGCACTCGCGGCAAAGAAGCCGTTACCATCTTCAACTTATTAAAAGAGTATGACATTTTGGACCAACTACCCGTCGCAAACTTCGATGACCCAGAAGTGAAAAAGCAAAGAACGGAAGCGTTCAAACACGCGCTAGAGTTGGACACTTTTTGTTTGGTCGAAATATTATACGAATACTGGTGCGGCGACTTGTACTGGATCGTAAAGTCACCGCAGTCGATCGAGACACAGAACATCATAAAAAAAATAGAAACGCTTAGGGAGTCGCTTGAGGACGCTCGTATCGTTATCAAAGTCGAAAATCAAACACGGCTTGTAGAATTTCATTCTCTCATCACGTTCAATACTTTTCAACATAAACTCTATTCTAGCCTATCTAGGCTCGGTTCCAGCGAATCACCTGATACGGCAACAATGCTAATAGATGTTTTAAGTATCTATGAACACTATTCGGATTTGGAAAAGGTTAGATTACCGAAACAAAACGAAAAAGATGAACTGAAATTAAAAGCCTTGCTTGATGACATAACTAGCATATATCAAAAATCGTTTGTGAACATAGCGTACGAAGTTTATTTCCAGAAGCTAGACTTTAATGTTGCTTGGCTCATAATGGAGAATTCTTTTGTTCTGAAAAACCATTTAAAACAACGGTTTAACAAACGAACACGATATTTCACGCAAAACCCTGAAGTAGAAAACTTTTACAGAAATGAGGTTTCGCTGTACAAAGAATCTGAATCTGGGCTCTTTTATTACATCTACCGTACATATGAGAAATGGAGGTTGTACATACCTACAAATAGTCAGACAACAGAAGATACTGACAACACAAATCTAGTAATTCAATATGAAAAATACAAGTTGTTTTATGCACCACTACTTTTCTTGGAACGAGAAAATTTCAAAAAATGTTTGAATAATTTAAAAATAATATTGAAAAAACATGTTATCAGTGAGGATCCAGAAAAAAATTGGATAGATAACCAAACAGACAATAATGAAACAGAGGGTTATAATACAATAACCACTTTGCTAGATGACAACTACCTAACAGCAACTATGTACATGAGTGATTATTATTCACTAAAAAAAATCGTTTATTACATAGAAGCTATCGAAGGTACTAATGGTATTCATGTTTTAATGATCGAAAGAGCACTACAAGTAATCGGCGAGATGTTAAAAAAAACTAAATCATCAAATCATATAATGGAATCTACAAAATCACTGCTGCATATAGCATTATCCGTGGAGACTTTAAACTATATTCATGACATAAGAGAATTTTTGTCACATGCCCGCAAAGGGCGGGTAAGCACAAGGATTAATATCGCAAACGATCAACAACAGATGTTTGCTAAAATTAAGAAAGAGTTAATATTTATTAAGACAAAAATTGATTTAGTTCTTGACATTAACAAGTATTTATTTGATAAATCACTACTTGAAGAAGGTTTACGTTTATTAGATGAACGACTTAAAACTTGGTCTTCAAGTCATGTTGATGAAGTTTATCAACATTTTGAAAAACACGGAAAGCAGTCGTTTTCCGACCCCTATCTTCAGGAACTTACCGGCTTCGGAACTCAACTTCTTGAAGAAATATGTCAGGTAGTCGAAATTAAGAAACAGATATTATTAAAAATCCAATCAGCTAAAACAAGTATTAGTGACAAGGCTGACAGCTTTTTACTGGAAAATATTGGTAACATAAAACAAGCTCTACAACTTATAACTGATAATCAAACTTACGTGAAACTAATAAACCCACAGTTACATAAGTTATGCGAATCTAACGCCGATGTACTGTCGATTGATGATCATGGCAAAAATATAGACAAAATTTTAAAATGGTTGGACAAAAATAATACAGTCGTCATAGATTTGGAAACTCTGCATAAGATAAAAGATTTTTCCAGTCATTGGGACCATATAACTACAATGGTATCATTTTGTCTCAACAACAGCCAACTGTTTGCACCCGACGACCCCATACGTCAAGTAAATGTAAATGATATAGATACAGTAGAAAATATATTATCCAAGTTTGAAGGTAAGGAAAGAAATAAGAAATACACACATACTGGACACTTAGAAAACTACTCATTTAGTGGTATAAAAAAACTGCATAACATCTCCAAAAATACCAAAGCATCACATTTATGTAGAATTGCACGGCAGGAATTAATAAAATGTTTAATCAGTAGAGTGAATCTGTTGAAAGAGACATTCGGATATCCACAGCATATACCTGAGACAGATATCACGCCCTCATTTCAGCATCTTCGACGGTTTAAGAGCGATAAAAAGTTCCGTTTAGAGCTAGAAATGATACTGGCCGACATAGGCAATATTTTGGTTAAATGTAAAATAAATAAAATAATGATCAAGTCTGCCAAGTTACAACGGGACATTGACTTGCGTAACGTGCTACATCATGGCAATCCGTTTATTGAGGTGATAGGTGATGTCTTTGATACATATGACTTCCCAAGTGAATTGTTGTCAAAAGCTCTTATGTTTGCTAACGACGGGTTGTTTATCGAGGCCCTCTTCAAATTATTTCAAAATGAGATAACAGTTAGGACTATCAAAAATCTCGAAAACAAGGAAATAAACAAACTTGACGATGACCTGAAGGCATTCTACGAACAATTCCAAGATAATGACAGATGGAAATCCTATTTACAACTCATAAAAATTTGATAAATAAAAACGGTAAAAATGTTTCGAATTTTGATGAGTCGTACTTAGAACAAAATATTTCAGGATCATAATAAGTCAGGATTAAGAGGTTTTGGGTATCTTTTCAATTCTCCTGACATAGTTTGTAGTTTGAAAATTGTAAGGTATGTTTATTGAAGTAAAAGTATATAATTTTTCGTGTGATATAAAATAAAATAAATAAACCAATACTATTATAATTGTTTTTATTTTTGTTCTTACTTTTTTTTGTCCAGGAAGTCCGAAAAGCCTCATGGCACAGAATAGAGCCAAATGTTCTGGTAACTCTTTAGACCTATGTATCCTGCTTATGCATAGGAAGTTTCATAAAATCGGTTCATTTCGAAAGAAAAGAACTTGAAAGGTTGTATGAAACGCCGTACGGCGTAAATACAGCTCTAATTTTAAATCTTTTCCTAGGATAAAATGTAACACATCTTTACAATATTATAAAGAGGTAAAGTTTGTGACGTTGTAGGGGGTAATCTCCGGATCTACTGAACCGATTTTGAAAATTCTTTAGCAATTTGGAAGCTACGTTATCACTGAGTGTTCTAAGCTATATTTTATTGCGAAGTATATTATAAACCTGAAAAGTTTGTTTGTAAGTTTGTTTGACCGCGCTAACCTCAGAAACTTCAGGTGCGATTTGTAAAAATCCTTTTACGTTATATAGCCCGTTTATAGAGGACGGTTCTTAGCTATAAAACTTCACGCTATGAGCCACAGGAGCGGAGCAGTAACCAAAGACGTTGTTTAACCCGAAAAGCGTTTCGCCAGTAAATCTTAAAAGCGAAAGGTCACTCATTCACTCATCACAAAATATCGAAAACCGCTAGACGTGTAAAGATGAAATTTGGCAGGGAAGTAGTTTATATTAAAGGTAAGCGTCCACCTGTCGGTATCGTACGCATCGGACGGATCGCACGCAACGGATCGTAGTATTCTTTGTATAGAAACTCATATAAGTGCGTCCACCTGTCCGCACCGTACGCATCGCACATCGGCAATGCCGACACCGTTGCTCCGAGAGGCAACTTTTGCGATGCGTGCCGATGACGTCATACGGAATGCCGACTAGTGGACGCACCCCGCGCGCTCGCTATTGTTTGTTCTTCATCGCTTTCCTCCATTCTCACAGTGTCCACACGTGCGCTCACTACGAAAATCCGAATGAACTGGCATCGTCAATCCGTATGCTGGTACTCACCGTCAGTAATCCGTACGCTGCCGAAATAGTGGACGCACTGTGAAAAATTTATCCGTTTGATGCGATCCGTCCGATGCGTACGATACCGACAAGTGGACGCTTACCTTTAGTAGACGTCCGGTTAAAAAAAGAAAGAAAGTCGCGGGCATAAGCTAGTGTATATTAAAACAATTGTTACTCAGTACCAACTGGTCATCTCAGTTTGAATCGCTTGTTTGGTTACAAGACATTCCATATTAAGAGTTTTGATTATCATTTATGTAAACAATAAAAAACAATCATACACGATCGAGAAGACAAATAACAACTTTAAACTTGTTAATCTTAGTTAATTAGACACCAGTTTTATAGTACAGTGCTTGTGGTACACCTAATATGTTTATGGGGCATGCGGTGCTAATCTGTAAGAAATTGTTACACTAACCTTACATAATGGTAGATAATTACTCAAAAATTGTTGGTTGGCCAATAAAGGAAAATAAAGGAAAATAAATAAAATCAAAAACTGCTGTAACTTTAACCGGGATTTGTAAAAAAACTTAATCGAAAATGTGAATGCGAGATTCTTAAGCTGCGTTTATACTTAAGGTGGAACCTCCACGGTAGCCCGCGAAATTCTAATTTTTTTACGTTTATTGCAAGTCGGTATTAGGTTTTTAATGTTGATTAAAGTATGATTCGCGGGCGTAAGCATTATGTATTTTCATAATTATAGCCGTTTAAGTCAGCAATAAAACTCCATAGGGCCAGGTAACCCGAAAGAATGACTATCTCATGAAATCTTGACATTTTAGGATTATAGCGACTTAAGGAGTTATTATACTGATTTTAATGGTTATAATTCTGAAAATACTTACTTCTTACGCCCGCGAATAATACTCAAATCAACATAATCAGATGGAGAGACACTTGTCCACGGCTACCCCCAAAATGTAGACTCTGCACCTCTTTAGCTTTGTAACTATAATTTTCGGAAAAGTCCATGTGTAGAATAATTGTTTCGTAATGTTTATGGGATTGTTTCAACAGAGTAACAGCTTGGTATTGATTGAGGATGTTCACATAATAATTAAGGAAATTCGGCAAGAGATGCTCAAGTTTAAATATCAGGTCTTTAGGCTTTATTTTCCTTGTACATTTTTTGACTATATTTATTTCTTTGGAGCGCACTTTTTTTTTTTTCTACACCATTAATTAATGGTACTCAATTTCTTCCTGATTATTAAATTCTGTGTACGGTATAACTCTGTTTTTACAAGTTTCACATTTTCTACCAACGCACTTCGTATTGTAGTTGTCGCAACAAAGAACGCGCAGCATGTCCTGATAATTCTTTATTTCCACAATTTTATTTTTCTTTAAAGCGAAAATCATCAAATCATCAAATGTCTCTCTGTCGTCTCTCGGCAAAAAAACCCAAAATGGGCGTAGTCTTGTAAACGTTACGTAGCTAACTTTTATGTTCGGATTTTCCTCGAGAAATTTTTTATGTAAATTTTTTACCGAATCTTGCAGATACCGTTTTTGTTTCACTATTCCGTATCTTTTTACATATTGTTTCTTTCCTGCGCCAATGCGACTGTTAAGGTCATCTTCATAAAATTGTCTTATTAAATCTTGGACGCTGTCACTGCCTTGCTTAATCTTCAGCTGAAATCTGTCTTTTAGTATCTTTTTACGAAGCTCTATTCTAGGTTTACGTTTTATATTGCCTACGGGCTTTAAAATTATTTGTCCGGTTGTTATTTCTTTGGCAGCATCATGGAAACTGGATGTATCAATAGGCCTACCCAAGTCAGTAGGTAATGCAATCTTTTCTTCAAAACCAGTATTGGCCTGATTTTCTTTAATTTTATTTAATTTCTTTGTTAAAATTCTGCAGCGGTTTTGGTACTTCTTAATTAATAACGTCATTTCTTTTTTTTCCATCGCATGTTTTAACTTTAAGGCTTTAATTTTACTTTGGAATGTTCTTTTCTTACTTTCGTTATCAATCTCCTTTTTTTTAAATGTTGTTCCACACAGTGGATCGGATAACTCTTCATCATTCATTTTTCCTTGAGCTTCGAGCGTTTCAGAAATTGTTATTTCTTGTATCTTACGTTCTTTTGCTTTCTTTTCCAGATATCGCTTCGAATTTTTTCTCCAACGTTTTCTTTGTGCACTTCGTTCTCTTGGAGACATTTGGTTGATATTTTTTACTTGATTTTCGCTTTTCCTTTTTAAGTAAGCTTCTTTTTTTTTGGCCCTTTCAACGGCATATTTTTCGGGATCGTTTTTTATTCGTTTATATTTTTCCCTTCTTGCAATCCTTCTCCTTTGTAACTCATCTTCATTTTTCTTACATTTTTCTTTCGCCATTTTAAACCTAAAACAAATATGTAATCTTATACTTTAAAGAAAAACCATTTAATAATCTTAACAAAGAAATTCATAGTTTCAAAAGAGATTAATTATGAGTGTCGTCGAATCAGCTGTCCAAAATAAACAAAAATATTCCACCAAGCAAACGAATTACAGTGTTGATGTATCCATCCAGTATTATAATCATAACAATAATCTGTCAACTGCTGGAACACGCAAAATTATAAAATCGAGAAAGAAAGAAAATGTAAAAAAACTTGCAGATGTAAAATTTGACTGGACAAATCAGACATTTATAAACACCCAACAGAAGGTATCCGGTGGGCATGAAGAGGCTTTCCTCCGCTTTATTAATGAACGGTGTTTTGAAAATACAGAATAAGAATAGAAATGAAAGAAGAGAAGAAAAAGTGATTAAAACTTTAAACATGATCAAGACTGATTATTAAATTAAGTTAATAGGAAAATAATCAAAGTATTATTAAACAATAAGATTGAATTGAATTGAAAAACAAGCAAAGAATCATAACCCTCCATTTTCGTAGTGAAGTAATAAACTGCTCCATTCGTGTCGAATGGAATTTCATTAGTGTTACTCAAAAAACTTACACGAATGAAGTGACACAAATGAAATTTTCGACAAAAAATCTGATAAATTGTGTCGCGCGCCGTAGAATATTCCAGACGCTATTTTAGAAGGTCACATAATGTCCCGCAAGTTATTTGTTACAAATCTACGTGTATGATAGAGAATTCATTGTTCAAACACACTACCACACTATTATAAACACGAATGATTACATTTTTGTACCAAACACAGATATTATGCAGAGTAAAATTGTGGTTTCTTACCAGAATGATGAAGCGCGCGTCTGCTCTCGCCTAACGTTCACGTGGCACTGCGGTCCCTTTTTTACGCACGCGCGCGGTACGCCGTACGCGGCGTAGAAGTGTGGATGGCGGTAACGCAGAGGCGTTGTTAGTAACGGAACTTATACGTATATATGTCGACACAAATGATTGAAAAAATTGATCGCAAAATAAAACACAGGGAATATCCCTGTGTTTTATTTTGCGATCAATTTTTTGTGTCATATTTTAAATTAATTTAAAACTTACCGTAACTTGAGGTTATGGTTATTAATGTGTAGATAACCAAAATAAAAAAATATACAATTTCACAGATTAATATTTTTTATAATTAAAATTTTGTTGAAAAAGTAGGAAAATTACCGGTGACACAAATGAAAAAATAGATAGTTTTTTATAATATCGATCGAATATTAAATAATGATAGTTCAATATTTCCAACAGTACAATATTATAATGTAATGTAAGCATCTCATCAACAATATTCCAGGAGTTTTTTTATAAACCCATTTGTTACGGTCGGTTGAAATCGAACCTAGGACAAATCCCGGGAAACCCGGACGGATGGCAGCCCTACCCCTACCTAACCCTTTGGGGATTACAGGCGTAATGTAATGTTATGTACCTATATGCTATGTAATGGAAAAATTTCACGTCAATTTTCGGAATTTCGCACCTAACTTGTCGGTCGCTAGCACATAACTAGTACTTAATTTAAAACGGGTATGTATGACTAACATAACAAACAAACCTCATAGAGCCCGACATTTATTTATTTCATACTAGCTGACCCGCCGCGACTTCGTTCGTGGTATCCTACCATTCCTACCCCTACCCTACCCTACCCCAACCCCCCATATTTTCTCACCGTTTAAACCTTTCTGGACTAGGTACGACAAACATTTCAAAACCAAAATCAGCTAAATCGGCCCAGCCGTTCTCGAGTTTTAGCAAGACTAATAACGAACAGCAAATTGATTTATATATATACATAGATAGATATATAGATAAAGTTTTGCGTGACACTATAGGTACCTACCTACCTACCTATTAACTTTATAATTATGTCAGATACCTACCTAGAGATTTAGATAGGTGGCCAAGAAGTCGTCGGGCATCTTGCGATCCGTAAAGGAGGTCACTTTTGAAAGTAATTCTGTGCATAAGTAGGTACCTACTAAACTTCCCTCTGACCAAAATATTTGCTCCGTAAAGTCTTCATCTTCTATGGCAATAAACATCGCATCGTAGCGATGACCATAAAGAAGTAAGTAGATAGGTAGGTAGGTTGTTTTATTTGATTTGTTCTGTGCCCCAAAAACGGCGGGAAAATTTAAAAAGCGCGCAGTAAAAAATATAAAAACATAAGATCACGTGTTTACTTACTCTGATAGTGCTAAAGAAAGCGTAAGTTTAGTTTAGCACACATTACATTACATCCAACGATGGAATGTTTGCAAAATTGTGTAGACCAAAGATAAACAAGAGGTGAAACTGGGGGCTTTGCCAAGTCCAGTACCAGTTGTCAGGGTCGCGGGCGTTCGAACTACGGTGAAATTGTTCCTCATGATGTGCTAAAAATATTCGTAATGTAGACATTCGCCGTAGCGCATCACCGACTAGATGATAGAAATGTTTATAATAAAAATGCCACTCACCTCTCAGTTATCGGCACTGCTTTCGATTTGAGCTCGTAGAACATGAAGTCCTGGTGCTGCTGAGCAGTTGTCATCTCCTCCAAAACCTTCTGATCAACACTAAAATCTTTCGTCAGGAACGTTGCGAGATCGAATCCCATGTCGATCCCGGATTCATCCATTTTTGAACGTAAAACACAAACACAAACTTTCACTATAAACACGTTGTACTATGGTACTTATCGGCACGCTAAAATGTCATAGTCATAAACGGAACGGATTATTTATTATAGTATTATTTTGATGGATATCACAACAGCATCCATCCTCCCAGCTGTCTACTTGTTGCTATTGTAATGTTGTATTATTTTGACGTGTGATAAAAGGAATGACTATTATTCTGCAAAATTAAAATTGTTCTATTCACGTAAGTTAGGTTTGAATTTTGTGGTCTTTGACAATAAATTGGGTTACATTTGGTAAATTATTTTATGCAATGGCAATGATACAATAAAGTTTTATGGAAAGATAAAATTCGATCTAAAACATGTAACTTTCCCTGGTAAAGATTATATTTTTTTTTAATCTTCTAAATCCTTTCATTTTTCGACTTTTTGAGCGTTACTGTTTACTAAAATAAATTGGGTTAATTTTTTTTACCTATGGCTACACAGAAACCACATGAAATCAGGTCTGTTCAAAAACTAAATAAAGCAAAATATTTTGTCGTAATAATGTATTAATGTTTTCAAATTAAATGTCTGATTAAAATCTTTTAAACATTTATGAACTACATAAATTGCGAAATTACGATATTTAGCAATTTACATCGTTTTTCGGGCAAAATTAAATGAGTTTTAGCAAATAATCTAGAAAATGAACACATCATTATTTTAACCGCACAGAAAATCTTATTTACTGAAAATAATTTCATTGTCAAGTATTATTTTTGCATAAATGTTTCGTTTGTATTTTTCGTGATGTTCTAAACAAAAAAAAAGCAATAACTTGCGTTCACAGCGTTTCATTTTTTTTTGTTGTGGTAACATCTGTACTTCTGTAGTTTTTCTTTGACATTACAAAATTTTCTACCGTAGAATATTTAATGTAAAAAAAGAAACGAATTAACCATAACCAATACAGTCCGCAAACAATTCGTTTGCCGGATGCAAAATTCAATTAAAATAACCCGATAAAGTAAATATAAATTAAATAAAAACAGCAAAAATGTCGAAAGCTCACCCTCCGGAATTGAAAAAGTAAGTTTCAAAGTCATCTAATAGAAGTAAAACTAGATTTTGATGTAGCGTCCCATGCTCGCCATTGATTGATAACCTAAACAAAAGGCAGTTGTTTCGTTCTATAGTTTATTTTTCTTTATTATTTCCATCTTTATTATTTTAACTTGTGTGTGCTCTTCTGCAATCTTTATCGGCTTAGCTGGAAAACAAAACGCATATCATTTTACGCAGAGACTCCAAAATCCTCTCAAAACAAATATATTTGGACTAATGGACTAGCTTCCGCACACGGCTTGGTCTGCGTGGTGTGTTTTGTGTTCCACTCAAGTCAATTTTAATGTGGTACTTTTTAAACTAGGTATTCGTCAAAATAACTTAATGTAAAAGACAAAGTTTATCTACATTAAACTGAAAGGAAATGTATCAATAATGTAATGTATCAATTATTTTGAAAAGAATTAACTAAATACTCTAAAATGTACATTGTTAAACAAGTATCCAATTTTAAATGTATCTTTGGCTCGTAATTTGCGATACAATATTGACTTCCACATAAAAGATATGCTGTCTCAGATTTTTATTTAGAACTGTCTAAGACAAACAATTTCTACTAAGTATACATTATCTGCCTGTAACTCCAACGGTTTAGTAGAACGTCAAGATAGCTTTCAGAGGGCAGGAATTTTTCCGACTTAACTTTTTAAATTAAAGGGCCATATTTTTTTTTTTAATGAACTGTAGCCTATGTGTTATTCTAATGTATAAGCTATATTACTGTTTCATCAAAATCCATTCTGTAGTTTTTGCGCGAAAAAGGAACAAAAATCCATCTATCCATCGATCCTCATAAATTTTTCACATTTTTAACATTTATAGTATCTTATAATTAACAATTACTTTTGTACTGAACAAATGGACATCTGTAGGAGAGGCCTATGTTTAGCAGTGGACATCCTACAGCTGTTAAGATGATGAATTACTTTTGTAAGTTATTATTTTTATGTTGACAAAATCCTCATAACTTTTCCAGATTCATGGACAAGAAATTGTCTATCAAATTAAATGCTGGTCGTGCTGTGACCGGTGTCCTCCGAGGATTTGATCCCTTCATGAACCTAGTGTTGGATGAGTCTGTAGAGGAATGCAAAGATGGTCAGCGGAATAACATTGGCATGGTGGTGCGTATTGTTTAATTTCAAGCATTACTTGCAAAAATTTTAAAAATAGTCAGTAGTATCTGTCATGTTTATTTTATTTTGTGTCTAATATTTACAAAGTTAATAAGTAAGATAACTTATAAAAAACAATATTAGTAAAAGAATGGCATTTAAAAATTCCTTCACATCACTGTAAACATGAAATGTGCCGAATAGTCTGGTGGCATTTCTATTTTGGATGGCTATGCTTAGCTTCTGGCTAAGTTAAAAGCCAGCCTTTAGGTCATGGGAAGTGTCAACCAACCTTTTGGACAATTCCTTAAAAAAGGCTAAAATTTTACTGACAGATCTTTAAGAAAGTGCCATAGTATAAATAGGTAAATATCAACTTACTGTGGGTAAAATTTGGTAATAAGTCAGATTGTTTTATTAGCAGATAGAAACATGTATTTACCTATTCTGCTGAGATACAAAGAATACAAAGTTAAGTTATTATTCTTGTGTACAAAAAAGCATTTGACAAGCCGACCACTCATGTTATTGTGGACTAGCATATTTATGACTGGGTTTTATTTTTTTGCATGGAACTCTAATTCTTTGTCTTAAATAGAAGTAGTCTAAGCTTCTACTTATAACATGAGTTATCTGCCCGTGAAAGTCCTGTAAAAATTGGTCCAGCCATTTCAGTGAAACCTCTGTATTTCTAGACCCATTTAATAATTTTGAAATTTTGTTTTAACTTTTCAGGTAATCAGAGGAAACAGCATCGTCATGTTGGAGTCATTAGATAGAATATAGAACTTAATAGTTTCATTCCTTAAATTAAGTTAACATAGGAAGATCAGTGTGAGAAGTACAAAATTTTCATACTGAGACATGAAATCTACCAAAAACTCCATACCTGTAACTATGAAAATAAGAAAAAAACATGAGAATAAAAAAATATTCAAGTGGTTTTCATTAATTTTGTTTGTTCAAGAAAATACTTATAATTTTTGTAAAATGTTAAAAAGGGTGAGAAAGAAACCTTCTGAAACTTGTGCATAGTTCATCTGTTTTGTCATAACCATTTGTGTGGGAAATTACATAATAAGATATTTGCAAAGAGTGTTTTATTGCTATTTTTTACTATATCTCGGGACCCTAAGGTCCAGGTCCTTTATAAGGCGTATGAGAGGCCAAAGTCATCACACAAAGGCCCCTTAGGTAACTTTCAATAACATGGGACGCTAACCAACAAAATATTATCCTTGTATGCACTATTACAAGTGCACCCAAGGACAACGCCTGGTTGGTACAGGACTAATAGGCTAGTTGACACCACCGTACGTCAACTGATAAAGTAAAGTACGTAAAGTATAGTGCGTTTCACCGAATAGTTCCTATGGCGTTATGTTGGCAGCAATATTTTTCAGTTTTATTGTTCAAATTAAACAATCTGCGGGAGCGTCTTCTCGTCAATGACTTTGACAGACAGTAGGTAACATAACGCCATAGGAACTATTCGGTGAAACGCACTTTAATTTGAACAATAACACTGAAAAATATTGCTGCCAACTTAACGCCATAGGAACTATTCGGTGAAACGCACTACCTATACGTCAACTGATGTTGACGTGCTTTTTATGACCTGTCAAAACGCGATTCTTTCATAGATTTTGTATGGTAATAGCACGTGTGACATCAGATCACTTATTGGCAATTCAATTGTCTAACTATTTATTGATTTAGAGCGCCCGCACACATACAATTTCAAGTTGGCCAACTAAATCGCAAAGCATACCAATAGACTATAAACTTAATGAGAGGCAGCACATCTTACCAACTAAGTTGTCCAACTTTTTAGTGTATTTTGTATGCTGTGCGATTTAGTTGGCCAACTTGGAATTGTATGTGTGCGGGCGCCCTTAAAAGCCACAAAAAATCTAATTTTGCAGTAAATTAAAAATTAATCGGGTTTTCAGGGCTAAAATAAAGCGTTTTTTTTAAGAAGTTATGTCTTGGAATTATTTATTAATAGTGTCAAGTACCTAATTATAGGACATGAATAGAGTCAAGAGTAAGGGTTCTTTCAATAAATTCATCTACTGTGAACTGTGAGGGGGTGTCGTACAGGGACAGTTGTAATTGGGCTAGTGGTCGCAAAGCGCGACTGCTGAGCATGAGGTCTTGAATTCGATTCCCAAGTCGTGCAAACTTAATGGGTTTTTCCAATAGGAATTTCTTTGTACCAGCCTCGGGAGTCTGGATTTATGTACAGTTGATGGCAATATACTCGCCCTCTATTACAAGGGACTTGAAACATAGGTATCCCCCCTTATATAAATCTGCCACGTTCGAGTAAATCCAAAAATCCCTTCCTGGCCTCCCCTGCTATATGTAAGTACACGTAGTAGTAGGAGCATTGCAAGAAGTACGCATGTATATGCTTATGCTATATAATGCTTCGTAGATAGATGCCTCTTTTCTGCTGACGATATGATTACTAAAGTCATTAGCGCTCCCCACACACGACGTACAGTTCGAACCGCGGGAAACAGCACGCGCCGTTCCATCCCTCGCTCCGAACTGTATCGAAATGTTAGACCCGCACATCTACACGTGGTTACATATCAAAAAATCAAAATATTCTCGAGCAAATTTCAAAAGAACAATAAACGAAATACCAAAATTTAAATGACCAAATGATTTATTTAGAAAAATTTTAAAATCCCAATGTATGTGACATCAAATGAACGACTGATCAAAAGTTGCTAGATATAATTTTAAAATATCAAATCATAACTAATCAAATTTTATAATCACAAATGATTTAAATGTAGGTATACTTATATTTGAAGTACATCATCAATTTTAACACATTAATTTGTTCAAAAATTATGATTAAAATAACAGTGCCTCAAAATAGTATACATACAAACATGAAGTAATTTGAAAAAGGTAAAAATAATATTAATATTTGGCTCCGTTGACCGGGGTTCCGTCGACTACAGCCCGTAATGTGTGTAAAAGACGCAAGCAGAAGAGATGACGTGCGGGCAGGTAGACAATACCCGGTCTACGGAGCCCCGCTGCGCGGGGCTCCTACTTCTGCGTTCAGGGTTTAAAGTAACCTAACACGAAGGGGATGCCGGGGTCTTTCAGACCCCGCCATCCCCTTCGAACCTAACCTGTCCATGTCGGGGTGCCCTAAGTCCCGAGCTCGCTTCGCTCGCTTACAAAACGTGACGATTTTCGATATTTTGTATTAGCAAACCGATCATGTTGTTGCAAAGGCTATCTGTATCAGACAGGCGCTATTCGCTAATATATTAATATTATTTTTATCTTTTTCAGTTAATCCATTTGATAATTAATAATTTATCCAGTAATCCATTTGACCATTAAACTATTTGGTCAATAGTGTAATAAATAATATAAACATTGATATTCCAGGCTTTGGTCAGCTGAACTTTTGATCAAATGACCATTTTTATTTTAAACTTTGGTATTTCGTTTATTGTTCTTTTGAAATTTGCTGGAGAATGTTTTGATTTTTTAATATGTAACCCTACACGTACAGTTCGGAGCGAGGGATGGAACGGCGCGTGCTGTTTCCCGCGGTCAAAACTGTACGTGTGCGGGGCGCTATTCTGTTTACGAATAGCGCAAGCGTATAGGTACCTAAATGTCTCATATTAGTAAATTACGACACTTTAAGTTTGTCATTATTATTACAGCTCGGGCCAAAAGCTAATGTGTTAAATAGAGCCGAGATTGTAATGATAAAATTCGCGTTTCCTAACGAGGTTTTTCAACACTCGTAAGCGTCCGTAATTCGTTGCATTATGAACTACTTAGTCACTGCAACAATAGCTACTTTACGAGCTAGTGTGTTGAAAATAAAATTATAGGTAATGCAGACGCCGAACACTTGCTGACCACCATGCTTACCTTCGGCCATCTTGGAATAGGCACTTACTACTACCAAATACCACATAAAGTCAATAACAAAAACTACATTTTAAAATTTAAATAGAAATAAACGAAATAAAAATCCAAAAATCAGTTTATTTATCAGTAACTTATCATAATAGTAATTGAGTTATCTGCCGAAAAGGCTTCCAGGACCTAACATGGGGTTACTTGGAAAGAGACCGGTTTTACTAAAACCACTAAAGAGATTGTGGTAAGGGTTGCCACCGTACGAAGAGCTGCTGCTGAAAGAGCTAGCACTGCTGCTCCCGATGCTCCCAGCAGAGCTAGCGGTGCTGCTGCTAGTACCGTGACTGGTGCTGCTATCATCCAACTCAGTATCGGAGAACAGGGATACTGTACCGCCACTAGACCTGCCAGATTGTTCGGTTTCACTCTTGCCGCGGCCGGTGATATGGTTGCCCATACCGACATAACCGGTGTAGGCAAACGAGCCTCCTTTCGCCCCTGCGTGGTACGAGCTACCATATGAACCTCCGACGCCTCCTTGGAGTTTCTGATAATGGTTATAGTAGCCATTACCTTGATGACTATTTTCACCATAATAATGGTCACCATAGTTATGGTTCTCAGTGCCTTTAAAATTACCATAACTATTATAATCTTGTCTCTCATTACTTTGGCTGGATTCGCAGCTGCTGCACCCAGTGTTTTTTGGTTTGCAGCTGTTGCAGCTACTCTTGCAGCAACTGCTGCTGCTATGTTTGCAACAACTGCTTTGCTTGCAGCTACTGCAACCGCTGCTGCAGCCACTGCACCCACTACTGCAGCTATGGCACCCGCTGCTGCAGCTATTGCACCCGCTGCTGCAGCCACTGCACCCACTACTGCAGCTATGGCACCCGCTGCTGCAGCTATTACACCCGCTGCTGCAGCTGCTACACCCACTGTTGCAGCTACACCCGCAAGGTTTAGGTTTGCAACAATGGCAGTCGCATTTTGGTGGTGGTGGAGGCGGTGGCGGGGGCGGTGGTGGTGGCGGTGGTGGCGGCGGTGGCGGCGGCGGTGGTGGTGGTGGTGGTGGTGGTGTCTGATGCTGTGTGCATATATCACAAACAAAGGGTTTCTGTGTTGTCGTTTCTCTGACTTTACAAAGCTCGCAAGTTGTCGTAGTAGTGGTGTGCGTTTGAATGGTGTGACGGTGACAATTCGCGCCTTCGCAATGGTGACTATGGTCACAGTTACAAGTACGATGACCATTGCTAGTGGTACAGTGGCAATCATTGTTAGAATGCATTTGGGCGTGGTTGCTGCTAATTTCAACAACGTCTGGGGTTCCATCGCTCGTTGTACTGTCCTCTGTAAATAACGGGGCCGAATTATGGAATATGCGGTGTTCCATACTGTAATTATCGTCATCAAAAATGCCTCCGCGACTGACGATTTGCGGTTTCTCGATCATGCTGCTGTTGTTATTACTTAGGTTAGTGCTATCAATATTTGGAGCGTTTGTCATCTTATCACTTGCTAAGGACTTAGTATCGCTATCGTGGAAATCGTTAAATTCGGAAGCAAGCATGTTATAATCCAAGCCACCGTATACATTATTGCTTTGATTTGAAGTATTACCATCGTTAATGTTCCCGTAGCCATCATAAGGGCTATCATAATTATCATTAGGACTTCCGTATACATCATTAATTAGACTATAGTCATCATTAGAATCGCCGACGCTATGACTTTTATTCGGGTTCCGGATGCTATCAGAGTTTTTGCTTTTACTATCTTCGTCAGCGGTTTGATCAACTGTATTTGAACGTGAAAGAATATGTTGTTCTTGTTTCTTGCGATCAATTTCAGGATCTGGATGACTTACATCATGTCGACTCTTTTGAGCTTCTGGTTTTAAATTATTTCTAGCAACATTATTGTATCTTCCTTGGCCATAGCTTTGTGATCTTACTATCGGAACTGATGTATCAAGGTAACTACTTTTTTCAACAATATATCCATTACCGAACCTATTTAGGTTATTTAAATAATTACCAGCTCTAAGAACAGGAACTGGTGAGACAAGATTTTTTCTTGAATAATCGGCTTGGCCACGTCCATCTGCTCTGTTAACATCACTATTTCTTAGAACGTTAGCTCCTTCATTAAGGTTATTGATTCTACCAACATACGGTGCTTGATTAAGGCCGCTTCCTAGTGGAAGGCTTCTAGTATGTCGAACGACATGGTCATCAGAAGGGCTTTTATCAAACTTAATTGGTTTTGTACGAGTAGCTTTGCCAACTTTTTTGTCAGTAGCTCCCTGAGCTGTACTACTTGCTTCAAATTCTTTATACGGACTCGTTCTCCAGGCAGTTGGAAGTGTCACAACGTCTGACCTGCCGTTATCTCCACCTTCAGGATTACCTGCACGTCTTACGTAAGAGTCGTCGTTTAGGTCACTTGTCCTAACAACATAAACTCTCCCGTTATAGTCTTTACCTATGTTTTTGTCACCATAGCTACCTTCTCCGTCTAGGTAGGCTCCTCTGTTGAGATCATTTCTTAGCCCGGATTTGGTATTCAGTTGCCTAGTCCATGACACCTCATTTGCTTGACATGTAACAATTATAGCGAGGAGAAACAACTGAAAATGAAAAAGTTAATGTTGGTAAGTAGGCAACTCAGTTATTTATTTATTACAGCTAATCGCGTTTGAATGTTTAAATACGTATGGTACAGTGTAGCTACAGCATATAGCTGATTTTAGTATTTTTAGAAGTTTATGATAATACTAGCGACCTGCTTCCGGCTTCGCATGGGTGTAATGTAGATACTTACAACCTATATACATATAAACCTACCGCTAAAAAATTAAAAATCGCATTAAAATCCGTGCAGACGTAGATGTAGAGATTTTTAAGCCAGTCACATTTTCTTGTTTGCAAAAAAGGAATAAAGATTACCTTAGTTACCTAGTTTTTAAAGAGAACATTGGCTAATACAAATACCTACCTACCTTAAGTGTTCTGTTTACCTAACTACTTATAATAAAATATTCAAAACTAACAACCAAGGAAGATAATTTTGCTCAGAAAAATAATTTTATTTAGTATTTCTTTTAGTCATGCACAAGTTAAAACAAAGAAATGGAAAGGACCATAATAAATTAAAGAAATGGGGGTGAGCAGAAAGTAAGTTCAAGAGATACTAAAATGAATTGCTATTATCAGGTCAATGTAGACATAATATTTTCCTAAACCGAATTTTGACCACAGTAACCAGATCAGCCTCAACACCCTCTTCCCTCACTTTCTTAGTCCGTTGGGACGGCAATCCGATACTAAGGAGAGAATAGACGCAGGACCAGGACCAACGGCTTTACGTGACTCCGAGGCACGCGGGTGTTACACCAACAACTTCCAAACTCCGGGATGGTACTAAGAACTTCTGAATGGCTAAATGCAATAACGCTTTGCCTGACCTAGGAATTGAAACCAGGGACCAAGGGGGCTGTAAAAACATCAAATAAAAAGATTCCAAAGAAGAATGAGATGCACCAATGAAAAATCAGAAAATTAAATCCGAATAGCTCAAATGTAGAATTTATTACAGAGACAATCAAAAAATTATGTTACTCGAGGGGGTTGGCTCTACGTCTGTCACCCCCTAGGTATTCAACGGAGACCGAGGCGGTGGCGCATAGTGTTCCACGCGCGTCCCTCTTTAACGTCGCGGGGGGAATCAAATACCTCACTTCCTCCCGGACTTGACGAGGCCCGGAGTGGCTGGCCAGCACCAATCGGGAATCGCGGGAGGTGCGTATGTTCTCGAGATCCCCAGCCTAAGTATGGGAAAGAAACCCCAGGGCGGTGGACATAGGGATTTCCCACACCGGAATACAAAAAAAGGGGGGTTGGCGCTGTAAGCTGAAATATAAGTTCCTACTAATTCGGCTCTAGATGAAAACTTTTGTGTACATAATACTGTTTTACTATAACATTTATCAATAAACTATAATAAGTAAACACTTTCTTGAGAACCAGTCTGATCAAGGGGTATCGTATTACCCAGTTACTGGGTTGTGGAGGTCAGATAGGCAGTCGCTCCATGTAAATTACTGGTATTCAGCTGCATCCGGTTAGACTGGAAGCCAACCCTAATAATTGGGAAAAAGCTAGGCAGATGATGACTTTCTTGAGAAATAAAGATTATTTTTAAAGATACGTATTGTATAGAGCCCGAAGCCCCGAACATAACAACTCACACTTTGATTGCAAACATTTGTCACAAAAACGATACAACTTATGCCTTTAAGACTAACCTTCCTTTTAATGTAAATATGCAATGAAATGAAACGTTAACATTACCAGGTATATTGTCATCATCGGTTCCAGTATCGTGCCAAGTTTCAGTACATAATGATGTGGTGGACGAAGGCAGGTCGACTTTATTAAGGCGCCATATGGCTTTAAACACTGTAACATAAACGGTCATTCGTCACGGTTGCCCAACAAATAATTACTTAATTTACAAGTGATAAGCGCTGATTAGTCATATGTTTTCCATTAAACACTTCTGAGAACATTTTACAATTATTTTGAGTGATGGTGTGAATTTGGTTCTTACGTTCTTCCATTGGTTAACTATAAAAGGTAGGTTATGCAAAAACATTGATGTTGAAAAACAAAAGGGAGAGAAAATGTACAGATAGTCAAATTGGTCGGAAAATTTAGAGTGAGTCCAATATGATACTTTACTTTATACTACAGTAGATGTAGAACTTTTGAGTATCGATATGTTGGACTATAGATAAGTCCAATTCAATCATTATTCTCCTTTTCGTATCAATAAATACATCTATACCTGTTTATTGCCACGTTTATTGCTTCGCCAGAGGCGTTGTACAGATCGTCAAGGGTGCAGGTGAATGGACGTTTGGGACACTAACAAATGGGGCATAGTCTGATTAGGAGCTCAGCATTGACACTAGGAATCGGACGGGTTTATCTCACCTCCATTTCGCCAAATTATGTTTGGGTACGCAGTCGATTTAGTGCTTACCAAAGAGATCTTTGCTGTTCACTACCGAGAAGTGTTCTTGGGGCTTCACGGAGTCGCAATTGTCGAGTTGCTGGATGCCTCCCATCCCACAATTTGCTCCTCTCTTTAGTCGGTCTGTCTTGAATTGCTTAGGTTGATCGTAGGAAGCATTTACGACTTTTGAGTCTGCCCGTACTTGTAGTATGGCTGTATAATGTCTTGAAATTAGGTAAAGCATTTCACGGATAAATTTCCTGGTTAGCACAAATCAAACAGATGATGACGAGTGTTAAGAACACATGGCAAGGTGGCATTACAAACTACCTAGTAGGTATGTTATTTATAAAAGATTTTTGGAAACATCAATACCTTTTACAATCTTGACTTGTTTTCAGAGTATCCGAGATCCGAAATAAGACAGGTAAGTGCAGTTGGAAATCCGCTTTAGCAAATTCTATTGATTCAAAGTGTAAGATGGAAAAATACTCGTCTGGAGTCGCAAAAGGAGTCGATGCGATGCGAACAGATGAGAAAGGAATAATAAAAACTTTTTAATAAAAACATTAAACCACCAAAAAATCTGAAAAGCAAAAAATAATAAACCTTTAATATCTTAAACTAATGTGAGTCGGCGTCAAATACCTATTTAACGTTGCATTGTTGATTTAATAGTTCAATTATCAAAATCGAACTACCTACTTACTCCTCAAAAAGATATGCGTGGTCACACATAAAAAAAAAACATAAATATAAGCGTCGACTTGAGATCCTCCTCCGTTTTTCGGTTAAAAACAGTGCTATGGATGGACCCGAATCAAATCTTTGTAAAAGAGGGAGAAAAATAACGATAAAGGAAGAAGGTAAGGTTATTTTTTTTTTCCGCAGTCTTTTTTTTACGATGGACATGAAAATTGGGAGGTAATGGAGGTAAGTGGCGAGTAGGAAGAATTTCTCAAAGACCCCACATTAGACAGGTTTGATATTACCCAATTTTCCTCTGTATGAGAAGAGATCCACTGGGAATTATGAATTCACTCTGCAATGGGACATATACGGGCTTTGATGAAGACAGGGCTACAGGTAGGTACCTACCTATACCATAACAATTTTTACACTAATATATTCAGATTCCAAGAGATAAAAAGAAGACGACATTATTCAATAGCGTCGCGATTTCTTGCAGTGTTGGTTAACTAGTAAAATGAATAAAAATATTCTACGCTATGAAGGCTCATATATTGTGTAAAGTCGAATTAGTTTTCACCATATCATATTTGATTCATTATAATAGTTTCTTACTTATTGTACCCACTTAATTTAGTAATTACATACACTTATTTCTTTAAAACAAGTGTTGATAATTGAACAGTAGTCAAAAATAATCGAATACTGATTTTGGAAATGTCTTGATTTTACACGCTACATCATTTTGATTATTACTTTGACATCTGTCATTTTAATCTACGTATAAATAGTTATTTGTTATACAAGAGTGCAAAGTTGCTTTTTAACCGCGTGTTCAAAATTAGAATCCTGAGCGTTAGCGAGGGAATCAAAAGAGCACGAGGTGAAAAATCTTTGCACTCGAGTGCAACACGTAACTTTTCATTCCACCTCAGCGAGGAAATGACTAAATGCAAAAAAAAAACGTTTACAATCACAAGATAGGTACACTTTTATTTCAATTTAGGTATTAATTACTACATTATGACAGGTAAGTATTACAGAATAATCTTTAAATTATAACAAAATAATACTAAGGTATAATTAAGAAAATTTTAAAGTAACGTTGCTACAGTTATTTAAATTGAGTGTAATATTTTTGTTTGGTACTGTAATATTGGTGTTAGTCACTTGTGTACTGTTTTTCGGTAAACTATCTGTCATAAGTACTTAATAGTTGTACCGATTCATCGGATTCCCTTGGCGTGAATGTTGGAGAGAGAGGGAGATGGTTAGGTGTTTCATAACGGCTTATTTTTGATGTAGAAGGGCCAGTCCAAGGATCCGATTGAGGCTCTTTCAGTGTAATGGCTCCTACGATGCCTTCACATATTTTAGACTTATTTTGGATGGAATCCTCTATGTATCCCTCTACAACTGCATTGGACTTCCAGCCTCCGTGGCGCTTAAGGGACAGGAGATCAGCTCCGGAATCAGCCAAAAGTGTGGCTGAAGTTCGTCGGAAACAATGACCCGTGTACAACAGGGGTTCTGGAAGTTCAAGAAATGTTGCTATTTCTCGTGGGATACTGCCAATTTTATTAGTACCCATAGGCTGTCTAACACACTTTCCATTGCGATACTGTAGAAAAAATCGATTGATTGGAGTGTTAGGCGTAAGGCTTGATATTTCTCAACAATCGTTACGTATTCCTTGCGAATGACGAAGTTGCGGTCTCTTTTTGTCTTTGTATTAGGTAAATTAATTAATAGTAAGTCATCTGAATGTTTGTCAATGTTTTTGACATTAAGTTGTGTTAGTTCATTAGTTCGACATGCTCCGTTTATTCCAATAATAAGAACAACCTGTAACGTAAAGAGTATTGTAGTAGATAAATGAATAAAATTGATATGAACGCATAATTATGCCTATCAACATCTACTAAGTATACTATTTAATTGAGATTAATATACTTAAGTAGATACTGAATGTGCAACTGACTTACTTTTGCCGCCAAATATACGGAATCGGGTGCTTCGTTAAGAAACTTTTCAATATCAGATACTGTGAAAACCTTCGATTTTTTTGGTTGATGACCAGATGAGGCTCTTTTTAAAAATGCCACTAATTTAGGATAGGTATCGATATGTTTGTCTTTTTTCATCTTTATTGTTGCTTTTAGCATCGAATACGTACTCCATAGAGTGCTTGCTTTCTTGTTCTCGGATAATTCTATAAAATATGCCAGCAATACGTTTTCTGAGAAAGTTTTGGCTCCTTTTGCTAGTCGCCACGTGTTGAACAAATCGTACTGTTTTAAATACTTCTCGCGTGATTGTTGAGGGAGAAAGCTCATTTGCGCATTAATAACAGTTTCAGTCAATTCTGTTGGCGTCAAGCAAACTTCCTCGTCGCTAGAATCACTCATTTTAGTTTTTTCACTTGTTTTCAAGTTTCTTGTTTTTAATAGGTTTAACAATGACGTGAAAAAATGCCGCGTAAAGAACCGCGTACAAAGCAAATTGAAAAAAGAACACCAAGAAGGTTCCGAGTCTGAGCTTTTAACAAATTAAAAAAAGTTGTATGATATATTCGGCACCATAGAGGTAGCAGTAAATAGGTTTAATGTTTTTTTTTAATTCACAAACTTAGTGCACACGATGTTCTAAATTCAATTTACTTTATCCTCTAGAGAATAAAAACGGCTTTTCCACTCAGATATTGAAGATTAAAAATACTCTTTCCGAGATGGTGGGATGAAAATTATATTATTAATTAGCTGAATTAGGGTTTCCAAACTTTTTTATGCTGCGACTCCCTTTGTATATTGTACCTAGTTATTTTTGCAACGCCATTTTAAAAGAAGATATTTGTATGTAGCACTATGTAGCAGATATAAAGGATTACCTAATTTTATACTTATTTCATTTAAAATTTCCTCTATTGATAAGGGAGGATCCTTTGAATAGTGTTGTGTCTGATGGTTCTGCGGCCCGACGGTTTTTCTTTTATTCCGAACGCCATCTCGCCGGTCAATCTAGGAGAGGGTCAGCTGCTTAACCGGACTTTCCTGTGATGCCTTATAAATGAGGGTCTCCAGCCAGGGCTTAAAACTTATAATCGAAGTGACTACACGCTATAGGTACCCCTTGGGGTACGGACCACAGCTAACAGCTTAGGGCATCACTGAGGAGGACAGTAAGAAGATAGACTGGATCGGATTTCGATTATTGAGAGGCGGATGGGGACAAAGCCTTGACGGCGAGGGCGAAATGACGGCCAGTCTTTGCGGGATTCCGTACCAATGGTAATGTCACGGAGAATTTCGATATCGCGATGTAGGTTATGCCAGTTTAGTTCGCCGGTGGCGCGATAGAAGTCGCCACCGGTTTTCAATTACGTCTCATGTCAGCACGAACTACATGAGAATAGAAGAACTATTCTCATGTGTGTGTGATCCTCGCTGCAAGGTGGTACTGTTCTATGGGCTGACATTACCATTTATTATAAAATATTTACCTCTAGCGTTTGCCCGTGACTTCGTCCGCGTGATACATAAGTATACAAGACATAGCCTATGCAAGCATTGAAGTAGCTTTCTGTCACTAATAATATTTTTGAAGTTATGGTTAAAAATTTATTGATAACTAGCACTGTCCGCCCGCGTTTTCGTTTGCGTGCTTTTTCTTATGGATCCCTAATTTCTTCATAGTATAATATATCTTATAGCACTCTGTGTTAAGGTAGCTTCCAATTTGCGAAAGAATTTTCAAAATCGGTTCAGTAGATTCAGAGATTATTCCCTACAACCTCACAAACTTTACCTCTTTATAATATTAGTATACCTACTTAGATATAGACTAGCGAACTGCCTCAGCTTCACACACATGAAATTTCCGACTTTTCCGGTGGATTATCCAAAATTTTCTCTCATGAAAACTCAGTCCGGGAAACTACGAACACAAAAAAAAGAATCAGGCATATTCGGTCTAGCGGTTCTCGAGTTTTGCGCTTAGCAACACATGCCATTCATTTTTATTTAAGTATACAGATAGAAGATAAATAAAGAAATAGAAAGATAGAAGATAGATATTCCCATAATAGCTACTTTAGCAGCATTAATATATTACTTCAGGGAGCCTACCGCCATCTTATTCAAATATTACTTTGTAATTTCTGTTGCTGGATTTTCTACTCTCGGCGCTGAGCCGAGCGTTGAAATTCCAATTGTGCGGAATGCAAAGTAATATTAATGCTCTATTAATATTATTGCTTTTTAATTTTGGGAAAAAATAAACTCTTAAACTTGACCATAAAACTGGTTAAACGTAGGTAGGTAACGTAGGTACCACTACCTACTTTCCTTTTTTAAATAATAATTTCACATTAAGGTAGGTAATTAAAGTGTTAAATTGGAACATTTCTTTATATTGTAATCAATTATTAATAAACATACTTCAATTCGATACACTTGGAAACCTATAATTAAGTAAAGTCAATATGATGATTTTTTTGTAAAAAATAATGGAACCCAATTATTTTATGCGTAACTAGCTGTCCGCCGCGGTTACACCCGCGTCTTTGGTTACTGCTCCGCTCCCGTAGGTCGTAGCGTGATGGTATATAGCCTTTAGCCTTCCTCGATAACTAATCTATCTAACACTGAAAGAATTTTTCAAATCGGACCAGTAGTTCCAGAGATTAGCGCGTTCAAACAAACAAACAAACAAACAAACAAACTCTGCAGCTTTATAATATTAGTATAGATAGTATAGATAAGAAAATCTAGTACCCAATAAGAAATAAGAAATGAGAAAATCTGAAAATGCCAGAAAAACGCTTGGGAAACAAGCAATTTTTTCTGACATTTTTTGAAAATACAAACAGCTGCCTGTCTCGGTTGTCTAATGTGATCGTACCTACATGATCTGCTCTGAGACTACGAGTTCTTGGAATTAAGTCGGTTTAAATAAGAAAAAAACCATGTCGTATTCTGAGAGTATTCTTCCGCACCCCAGCACAACAAGACGGGGCACAATCAAGCCGGTGCGGCTGTCACCCACCCCGAACTAACTCAAAAAAAGGCGCGCGGGAAATACCTCCCTCGCCATGGCGCTGTTTCACTGCGGTGCATATACGGTCCACGATGTGCACACCCACGTACGCATGAAGTACATTAAATGCACAAATATTCGTTATCACCCACGGCTGTGTAGTACAACGACACACGGCCACGCTACGTACGGATGCGTGGTTCGATGACGTTATCGACACACGCACGGGTTGCTATGACGGAAATAAAGAAATGCAACTATACTGCTAACGTGCATAGCCTTAGCGTGCACATCCTACACAGCAACGTGGGCCGTATGTATAGCGTGCGCAGTGTTGAGATGCGTGGGTGACATCTACGAGCACGCCTCGTGTGTATCGATGGCCGCAGTGAACGTTATGACATACGTTTTCATACATAGCGAGGCTAAGTCAACATGTGCAGCGTGCCCGTGGGCTGCAGTGAAGCAGCGACTTTAATCTAGAGCCTGTCTCAGTCCGTTGCCCGCAGGTCTTAACTCACGGTGGTCAGAGATCCGTTTTCTCCATCGAAGTGGACATTAGAGAGGTTAACCAATAGGGTCATCGTGGCATATAAACGACTCTACTCCGCTCCATTATTAATGCGTTAATTTTCTCCGCTTCGGTGGAGTGTCAATAATCTAATAACAATACAATTTAACAAACAGTTTGACACTGACACTATTTTATGTATGGTATTTTGCTTTCTTGTGTCTTTTCAGTACTTACTGTTTATCTTGACGTGTTAACATTCTGACGTGCTTGCCTGTTTGTCTTGACGTTTTAACATTCTGTCGTGCGCGGTTCCTGCGCACGTCTGAATGTTAAAACTGACCATTTCGTAACATTGAATTGCAGTTTGTTGTATCGACTCCACTCCACTACTCGATCAATGCCTTGTTGCAGGCGGTGACAGTCCTCCTCGTTTTCGATAGCCAGGAGCAATTTAAGGTGGTCTGCCAATAGCAGACGCCTGGCATCTTAATACATCTGGCAGGTCATTTATCTTTATTATAAATTCCAACGACCTAATTGCTACCTTGACTCACTCCTGAATTAGTGAAATTAGGCTCAGACCGGAATTCACAGTACTCTACATACATTATATTGCCAGTCCCTCATATCGCATGCAAATAATTGGAGGAATTGAGGTGACAGCCAACTTTTCCCAACTTTGTTAATCAAGACATCTTTATCCACCAGGTCAAACGCTTTCTTAAAATCAACCCTGACCGCCTACTTTGATTTTTAGGAAGCGTTCGACCTGGTGTCTTCCTGTATCTCTGCATCGATTTGAGGAACTACGTACGTCATAGCATTCAGTAGGTTGCTGGTCTTGCTGCGCGTTGATCGAATTCCATGATGGGGCGTCTGATAGTTGTAATGCTACTTGTCCCTGAACATCCCGCTGAATGGCAGACTCATACACCTTCACTGGCGTCGAAAGAATCGCCACTATGGTCTAAACGACTCAATTACTCGTAAGGAAATTACGGGAATGGCCAAATAGATTCAATATTATATTTTTTCTTCCAAATGACGTTCAAAAGTGCTTTTTGATGCTCTAATTGAAACAAATGATTTGATTTGAATGATTTAGTAATTGGGTACACAGGCATAGCAGCGGCTAAAACCAACCAAAAATAATAAAAAAAATAACACTTATAACTAATAAGCTGTTATCATAATAATAATATGTATTATTTAGTAATTATTTGTTTGTGAGACCATGACTAATGCCAAATTAAATACTACCGTTGTAACCAACTTTAATAGTAGCTTATTAATATTAATGTCTGCTATTTTGTTCTGTCACATCATAATTGGCGATTGACGGAACCTGGCGCGGCATTGGAATAAAAAGAATGAAAGACATACTTTCATTATGGCTGTGTCAGACTATGGTAAGTCTTTGGAAGAAGTTGCTAATTGAGTTTGAAGTTGATTGCGTACGCGGATCAATAAGAGTATCATCTCCGTCGAAAGTTTCACCTGTTAGACATAAACCTCTCCCGAGCACTGGTACTGGATTGATGAGTCCCTAGTTTATAAATGTCTACAATCTGATGGTAACAAACGGATTGATAGATGGCTTTTTACCATCTGGAAAAAATCTAATAGGTGAAGGGAGCTGAAGCTCGTTGGTGCCAGAAAGAAAATAATTTAAAAATCTTTACTGGTGATAGTTTAAGTGGTGGTTGTCGGGAATATTGCGCTTCCATATTTGTTTTCTTTTTCATAAAAATAAAATGAAAGGAAATCCAAAACTATTTTTAAGTATTTCGATATTTTTGAAAGAATAAAACTCATTAACTTTAGTATTTTTTATGTTTTGCAATGTCAATGTTCTAAGCAAATATTTTTGTATATTATATGGCTTTTACAGTCTAGTATAGTTTTCTACTTCAATAAACAACACACCATATTATTTCGGTGGTAAAAAAGTAAAAAAAAATTATTTTTACAACCCAAAACAAAAATTCTTTCTTTCTTTCTGTATAGTGTTTTTTTTATTTGCAGTCAATTCTTGCCATCACAATATGTCAAGCTTATGATACCAGTGAATTATTCGATCTCATCGGAAGTAATCAAGAGGAACGAAGCAGTAATAGTACAAGCTTTGAAGAAACGCATAATCTTTACAGAGCAAATCAAATCTATGAAGCAATTCACGCTGGCAGAGCAAGACGTCCAAAGCAACAAAATTACATTAGCAGAGCAGCTGGTGAAACCAAATTTACAAGACCGAGAAATGTACGTAAACCTCTTCATCCAGACTTTGAACATCATTTTCGAAGCGCTTACGCTACAGCCCATGGTACTAGCAACATAAGAAATGGTGATAGTAGTGAAACTAACGATTTGACTACGGCTAGCGGTAACATTACTGAAGATGACTCTTCTAACAGTGGCGTTAAAAATAAAGGCAGCTATGCTGCTAATCGTTACACTGGTGGCCTCGGTGTTTCGAACGGAATCTCAACCAGTACTAATATCGCCAAACCAAGTGCGGCTAGCTGCACCTGTGAAGGTCCCGAGCCCAATGATGAGGTCAGTTTCCTCTGTTTTAGCAGCAAAGATGGTAGTAATACCTTTAGTATGAAATATAAAGGTACCACAAAGTTCAACCTTGAGGACATCATTAAGGCTTATAACATGTACTTCAACAATATTCAATTTGACAACTTTTATTTTGACAACGTTATAAATGCTGAGGACATCTTTAATCACGGATTCAATGGCAATAATAAGTTTAAGTTTGATGTAAACGAGATACAAAAAGACACCAATAATTTGAATTTTAATAATGAATTCCATATCAAGTCCGATGTACAAGCTGACAATGAAGCTTACGTCAAAGCTTTTGAAGTTAAAATTCAAGCAATTATGCAAAAACAAATTGCTGCCCAAGTATTGGCTGCCCAGGCACATGCTCAGGCAATGGCTCAAGCTCAGGCGCAGGCTACTTCACAAATTAAGGTCCAAACTCAAGGTCAAGCGGAAGCACATGCTCAGGCTCAAGCTCAAGCTCATGCCCAATTCCAAGCTCACAAACAGGCTCATGTCCATGGAAATATTCAGGCTCATAGTCAAGGTCTAATTAATTCCCAAGCTCAAATATACGGTTTTTCTGATGTTAATAACAACGCTATCAACTTCGGCGGTGGTGGCGCAAAAGCGATAAATGGAAATGGTGGTTTAAATCTGGTGGGGTATGAAACCTTTGGTGGAGAATTTGGTGCAAATTATGAAAAGCAAACAAGTGGATCCTTTAGCTTTGGTGGGGGTGGTAGTGGACGATTTAGTATGAGTGGAGGTGGTGGTGGAAGCTTTAGCATGAGTGGAGGTGCAGGTGGTGGTATTAGTGTAGGCGGACGTGCACATGAAGCCTTAGCTTTGAACGGAGGCCGTGGTGGAACCTTTAGTATGGCTGAAGCTGCACGTGGAGGCATGGGCATAGGCGGAGGAGCAGGTGGACGGCTTGGCATAGGTGGAGGCTTTGGCATAGGCGGAGGTGCTAGTGGAGTTATTGGCATAGGCGGAGGTGCAGGTGGAGGCATGGGTATAGGCGGAGGTGCAAGCGGAGGTTTTGGCATAGGCGGAGGTGCAAGTGGAGGCTTTGGCATAGAGGGAGGTGCAAATGCAGGCTTTGGCATAGAGGGAGGTGCAAGTGGAGGGATTGGCATAGGTGGAGGTACAAATGGAGGCATGGGCATAGGCGGAGGTGCAAGCGGAGGCTTTGGCATACAGGGAGGTGCAAATGCAGGCTTTGGCATAGAGGGAGGTGCAAATGCAGGTTTCGGTATAGAAGGAGGTGCAAGTGGAGGCATGGGCATAGGTGGAGGTGCAAATGGAGGCATGGGCATAGGCGGAGGTGCAAGCGGAGGCTTTGGCATAGAGGGTGGTGCAAATGCAGGCTTTGGTATAGAGGGAGGTGCAAATGCAGGCTTCGGCATAGAGGGAGGTGCAAGTGGAGGCATGGGCATAGGCGGAGGTGCAAGCGGAGGCTTTGGCATAGAGGGAAGTGCAAATGCAGGCTTTGGGATAGAGGGAGGTGCAAGTGGAGGGATTGGCATAGAGGGAGGTGCAAGTGGAGGCATGGGCATAGGCGGAGATGCAAGCGGAAGCTTTGGCATAGAGGGAGGTGCAAATGCAGGCTTTGGCATAGAGGGAGGTGCAAATGCAGGCTTTGGCATAGAGGGAGGTGCAGGAGGAGGTATTGGCATAGAAGGAGGTGCAGGAGGAGGTTTTGGCATAGAAGGAGGTGCAAGTGGAGGCATGGGTATAGGTGGAGGTGCGAGCGGAGGCTTTGGCATAGAGGGAGGTGCAAATGGAGGCTTTGGCATAGAAGGAGGTGCTAGTGGAGTTTTTGGCATAGGCGGAGGTGCAGGTGGAGGCATGGGTATAGGCGGAGGTGCAAGCGGAGGTTTTGGCATAGGCGGAGGTGCAAATGGGGGTTTTGGCATAGGCGGAAGTGCAGGAGGAGGTTTTGGCATAGGCGGAGGTGCAAATGGAGGAATAGGCATAGGCGGAGGTGCAAATGGAGGAATAGGCATAGGTGGAGGTGCAAATGGAGGCTTTGGCATAGAGGGAGGTGCAGGAGGAGGTATTGGCATAGAAGGAGGTGCAGGTGGAGGTTTTGGCATAGAAGGAGGTGCAAGTGGAGGCATGGGTATAGGTGGAGGTGCGAGCGGAGGCTTTGGCATAGAGGGAGGTGCAAATGGAGGCTTTGGCATAGAAGGAGGTGCTAGTGGAGTTATTGGCATAGGCGGAGGTGCAGGTGGAGGCATGGGTATAGGCGGAGGTGCAAGCGGAGGTTTTGGCATAGGCGGAGGTGTAAATGGAGGTTTTGGCATAGGCGGAAGTGCAGGAGGAGGTTTTGGCATAGGCGGAGGTGCAAATGGAGGAATAGGCATAGGCGGAGGTGCAAATGGAGGAATAGGCATAGGTGGAGGTGCAAATGGAGGAATGGGCATAGGCGGAGGTGCAAATGGAGGAATAGGCATAGGCGGAGGTGCAAATGGAGGAATAGGCATAGGTGGAGGTGCAAATGGAGGTTTTGGCATAGGCGGAGTTGCAGGAGGAGGTTTTGGCATAGGCGGAGGTGCAAATGGAGGAATAGGCATAAGCGGAGGTGCAAATGGAGGAATAGACATAGGTGGAGGTGCAAATGGAGGAATAGGCATAGGCGGAGGTGCAAATGGAGGAATAAACATAGGCGGAGGTGCAAATGGAGGAATGGGCATAGGTGGAGGTGCAAATGGAGGAATAGGCATAGGTGGAGGTGCAAATGGAGGAATGGACATAGGCGGAGGTGCAAATGGAGGAATGGGCATAGGCGGAGGTGCAAATGGAGGAATGGGCTTAGGTGGAGGTGCAAATGGAGGAATAGGCATAGGCGGAGGTGCAAATGGAGAAATAAACATAGGCGGAGGTGCAAATGGAGGAATGGGCATAGGTGGAGGTGCAAATGGAGGTTTTGGCATAGGCGGAGGTGCAGGGGGAGGTTTTGGCATAGGCGGAGGTGCAAAAGGAGGAATAGGCATAGGTGGAGGAGCTAATGGAGGCATGGGCATAGGCGGAGGTGCAAAAGGTGAAATGGGCATAGGCGGAGGTGCAAATGGAGGAATCGGTATAGGCGGAGGTGCAAATGGAGGTATGGGCATAGGCGGAGGTGCAAATGGAGGAATGGGCATAAGCGGAGGTGCAAATGGAGGAATGGGCATAGGTGGAGGTGCAAATGGAGGTTTTGGCATAGGCGGAGGTGCAGGAGGAGGTTTTGGCATAGGCGGAGGTGCTGGAGGAGGTTTTGGCATAGGCGGAGGTGCTGGAGGAGGTTTTGGCATAGGCGGAGGTGCTGGAGGAGGTTTTGGCATAGGCGGGGTTGCAGGTGGGGGCTTTGGTTTCCGCGGAGAAGCAGGTGGAGCCCTTGGCTTGATCGGGCGTGAAGCTCTTACCGGAAATGAATTTAACTATGATGATAATTTTTACGATGAAAACTCATATGACGCTTACAAGTCGGGTAGTTATACAGGAGTAATCGCTACTCCGGTTATGAATAAAAACCTAAAACCTGTCAGGCAATTTGTTAGCAATGACCGCAATAACGAGGAGCCAAGTTTTACCCCAGCATCAGGTAAGAGCTAGGAGCCCAGAGTCGAGAAAAAATGTTTCTTCCAGTGAAAATAAAGATTTATTATAAAGTAACAAACCCTTGATTAGAAAAATACCCATATGTATTATAAATAACGTATTCCTTTCATTTGTTTCCATTTTTTAAAATTATTAAACCTTGAAATACCTTTGTAATAAAGTAAAAAAGGAAACAGCGTAATTATGCATTTGCATGAACATAATTACACACGTTTACTTTTTATACCTACTTTCCAAGTAAATAAAGATTCTATTCTATTCTCATAGTTTTGATGTTTTCATACATTTCTTAGTTGGTTCTACAATAAAATTCGTTCGTAAGTATGCACCCCCTCTAAAATGGATACTTAATGATTTATAAGTCAGCCCGTCCTATATTATGTATATCAATAAAGAGATCCTCCCTCAGCTCGATTTAAACAAAGGAAAATGGCGTATTCTCAGAGCATTCTTCCGTACCCCGGTACCACAAGAGGGGTCCAGACACACACGGTACTCGATGTGCGCACCCACGTTCGCTACATGGGTCCGTGATTCAGATCACATGTGACTTCGTATCTCCTGTAGTGCATCGAATGAATTTCGTAGTCACCCACAGCAGCTGTGTAGTACGATTGTACTACACAGAAAACCACGCATCTGTACGTAACGTGGTCCTGTGTGATTACACAGGACCACGTTACGTACAGATGCGTGGTTAGATGACATTATCAATACAAGTGCTGCCTGCCATTACGTGAATAAAGAAATTAACCCATTTTGCTAAGGAACGTGCGTAGCCTCTGCGTGCACATTCTACTCAGCAAATGTGTGCGCTGCGTTGAGATGTGTGGGCAACATATACCTAAGTAGTAGTAGTAAGCCGTGCAAGCAAGTGAGCGCGTGTATCAATGACGTCAGCAACCGGTTCTGTCGTATCTTTGATTCAAACGGGATGCAGTGCAGTGCGCAAACGCTCTAATGATTACTCAGTTTACACGGCTAAATAAACATTTGTAAAAGTTGCCGATAAATTAAGAAAGAAAAAGAAAGAAAACTAGAGATGCAGTATCTTATGTGAGATGCAACAAGGTACTCAATGATGATGAACACGAAGATGGAGCAGAATTGTTAACTCCATCGATTCCTGTTGAATTATTTAATAAACTCAAGATAGATGTACTTAGATAGGATGAAAAAAAGGATGTAAGTAGTATACATCAAGCTATGGAAGATAATGACAGTGATATTACTTACTACCTACTACTACTTTTCTTAATATGTAGCACTTGGTACCTATTGAAGTACTTAATGATTTTATATTATTTTAGGCACATCGACTTCATATTCGTATCCTTACTGAATTAATGTATTTTTTTTTAAATAATTGTAAACATTTTGTATTTTAAAAAGACTCAAGTTTCTGAGTTTCTTTTGGATTCTTCTTCATACGAAAGTACCTTTCTGCAATGGGCAACTTGATTCAATATCATTATTTTTTTAAATGACGTTCAAAAGTGCCGTTTAATTGTCTTATTGAATAAATTATTTGACTTTGCCTTTGACTTTGACTACCAGTAATTGGGTACACAGGCATAGCAGCGGGCAAAACCAACAAAAAATAATTAAAAAAATAACGCTTAACTAATTAGCTCTTATCGTATTATTGAGTTATTATTTGCTTGGAAGACTGTGACTAATGTCAATTTAAATACTTCCGATGTAACCAAATTAATAGTACCTTATTAATATTAATTTCAGCCACATCATTACTGGCGATCGACGGAACCTGGCGCGGCATTGGAATAAAAAAGAATGAAAGACATACTTTCATTATGGCTGTGTCAGACTATGGTAAGTCTTTGGAAGAAGTTGCTAATATTATACTTAGATCAATAAGAGTATCATCTCCGTCGAAAGTTTTCCCCTGCTAGACATCTCACCTCTGACGAGTACTGCTTTTGGGTTGTTAAGTCCCTAGTTTATGAACGTTCACAATCTGACAGGCGACAGCAACACCCGGATAGATAGCTGATGGCTCTTATGACCATCTAGAAAAAAATCTAATAAGTGAGCGGAACAGAAGCTCGGTGGCGCCGAAAAGATTTTTTTTCGTAAAAAAACTTTTTTTTTATTGGTGCTAGTCTAAGTGGTGGTAGTCTGGAATATTGCATTTCCATATTTGTTTTCTTTTTCATAAAAATAGAATAGAAGAAAAGCCAAAACTATTTTAAAGTGTTATTCATTTATTCAATTCATCCGATTCAATGAAAGGGAATTCTTAATACTATAAAGCCTTTAAAGTTCAATATTTTTCTTATTTTCGTATCGTTTGCAATCTTGTTCTAAGCAAATATTTTTGTGTATGGCTTTTACTGTTCTATGTCACTGAACAACAAACCATATTATTTCGGTTTTAAATGTCTTTTTTTTATATCTCTAAAAAGCTGTGTAGTTACCATAGGCTCCTGGTACTTAAAATAGTATAATAATCATAAAAATGTCTAAATGGTAATATAGTTCTTTTTATTTGCAGTCAATTCTTTTCATCACAAGATGTCAAGCTTACGATCTCAGTGAGTTATACGATCTCGTCGGAAATAATTATGAGGAACGTAGCAGCAATAGCAGAGGCTTTGGAGAACCGTATAATCTTAACAGAGCCAATCAAATCTATGAAGCAGTTGACGCTGTCAGAGCAAGACGTCCAAAGCAACAAAATTACATCAGCAGAGCAGCTGGAGAAACCAAATTTACAAAACCAAGAAATCTACGTAAACCTCTTCATCCAGACGTTGAACATCATTTTCGAAGCGCCTACGATACAGCCCATGGTACTAGTAACATAAGAAATGGTGATAGAGGTGAAACTAACGATTTCATTACGGATAGCGGTAACATTACTGAAGAAGACTCTTCTAATGGAAGCGTTATCAATGAAGACAGCTATATAGATAATCGATACTCCGATGGGTTTGGTGTTTCGACCGGGATCTCAACCAGTACTAATTTCGCCAATCCAAGTGCGGCTAGCTGCACTTGTGAAGGTCCTGAGCCCAATAATGAGGTCAGTTTTCTCTGCTTTAGCAGCAATGATGGTAGCAATACTTTTAGTATGAAATACAAAGGTACCACAAAGTTCAAACTTGAGGATATCATTAAGGCTTACAGCATGTACTTTAACAATATTCAATTTGACAGCTTTTATTTTGAAAACGTTTTAAAGGCTGATAAAATCTTTAAACACCAATTCAATAAGGATCATAAGATTAATATCAATACTAATAATGAAGGTCATTTAAATGTCAATACTAATACTGATAATAAGTTTGATATAAACAAAATACAAAAAGACGCCAAAATTTTTAATGTTAATGATTTTACTAAGTTTGATATGAATATGTTCAAGAAAGACTCTAATACATTCGATTTGAACATCATTAACAATATTATGAAAAACAATAGCAATTTTAATGTTGAGGATATGAATCTGGAAACATTAAAAAAATTTAATAAGTTTGATATGAACACGTTCAAGAAAGACTCTAATACATTCGATTGGAACATCATCAACAATATTATGAAAAATAATAGCAATTTTAATGTTGCGGATATGAACCTGGAAGCTTTACAAAAAATTCAAGATTCCACTAACGTCATTAAAAATAATAAAATTTATATCGACACTAATGTACAAGCTGATGGGCAATTTGACGTCGAAGCTTACCTCAAAGCTCTTCAAGCTGAGCAGCAAGACAAAATTCAGACTATGATACAAAACCAAATTGCTGCCCAAGCACTGGAATCACAAATTAAGTTCCAAGCCCAAGTCAATGCTCAACAGCAAGCCCACATAAATGGAAATATTCAAGCTCAAAGTCAAGGACAAATTAATTCCCAGGCTCAGACATACGGCTTTGGAGAAAAAAAGAAATTCGGTGCAAATTATGGAAAGCAAACAAGTGAATCTTTTATCATGAGTGGGGGTGGAGGTGGAGCCTTTGGCTTGAATGGAGGTGGCGGTGGAAGCTTTAGCATAAGCGGAGGTGGTGGTGGAGGCTTTGGCATAGAGGGAGGTACAAGTGGAGGCTTTGGCATAGGTGGAGGTGCTAGTGGAGGTTTCGGCATAGGCGGAGGTGCTAGTGGAGGCATGGCCATAGGCGGAGCTACAGGTGGAGGTTTTGGCATAGGCGGAGGTGCTAGTGGAGGCATGGCCATAGGCGGAGCTGCAGGTGGAGGTTTTAGCTTTGGCGGAGCTGCAGGTGGAGGTTTTGGCGTAGGCAGAGGTGCAGGAGGAGGCTTTGGCATAGGCGGGGGTGCAGGTGGTGGCTTTGGATTCAGCGGAGGTGCTAATGGAGGCATTCGCTTATACGGACGTGAAGCTCTTCCTCGAAATGAATTGAATGATGAAGATAGTTTTTACGATGAAAACTCAGATGACGCTTTCAAGTCAGGTTATACAGGATTAATCGCTATTCCGGCTACGAATAAAAGCCTAAAACCTGTCAGCCGATTTGCCAGCAATGACCGCAATTACGTGGAAGCTAGTTTAACTCCGTAAGTACGGTGGATATCATCGCGTACCATTAACACAAATTGTAAGAGACGTCAATGATGCATAAAATGTCTTTTTTTAATATTGATTTTCTTCAAAATAACATTATTTGTTATTGCCACACATTTTCCATATGTTGTAAAACATATAAAAAGTAGCCGTCACATGAAAGATATATTTTTTCTATATCTCAAAAATACCTTAGCATTGTAACTACTTACACATACCTTCAAAGACATATCTTTCTACCTATTCTTGTAATTTTAGCCAGGCTAAATTGGTGACTCTAAGATCTCTTCTAATGTATCTATATTGTACAACAAATATTTAAATAAACTTAAAATCTATACAATGCATTTCTATCATCTGTTTGATTTATAAAAAAATCAAGGACATGAAAAATATTTTAACATACTTATGATAGCCAGATTTTTGAGGAATAGTAAACTAGTAATCATGACTCACACCAGGCTTAAGCAGTTTTAAATTGAGTTTGTAATCATTATGAACTAGAAGACAGTGTCAAAAGCTTAAGTCAAAACCAAAAATCTTTTAGTACCAAATTCATGACTAGCTCTTTCCAACTGTCCTCTTATTATGTCTTTATATCAGTTTAAACCACACAATCCGAACATTTTCACTCCTCATAAACATTAGCTAATCGCTTCCTTTCCTATTTCAATAATTTCCCTAATTTTCATTCAAATTCAATTCCGATAAGTAATTTAAACTAAGATAATTAAACCGAAGAGATTTTTTGTTTGTTTATAGCGCTAATCTTAGGAAGTACCATTCGGATTAGAAAAAAACTTTGATAGCTACATTTACGAGAAAAATTATAGCCTTTATAACATCACGCTACGACCCACGAGAGCGAAGCAGTAATCAAAAACGTGAAACAAACCACTCGTAAGAGTCGCAGGGAGCAGACAGTTAAGAATAAAATTGTGTTGAGGTAGAAATAGTAGATTATTAACCAAGGGGATAAAGCAGTGTGTTCTGTCGCGGGTGATGATTTAAATCGCGAGCGTAACGAAGGACTCGAGGTTTACTCCCGAGCGTAGTGAGGGTGTTAAAAACTTAAATCACGAGCGAAGCGAGAGATTTAAGGCGAGTCCTGAGTGTAGCGAGGGATTTAAGTTCACCCAAGACTAAGACAGCTTTATCACCGAGGAAAATACTCTACTTTTCGTGCCATTTGCGAAAAAATTAACACAATAATAATATGAGATATGCATTTTAGAACATTAAGTTATTTATAAAAATAAATTAAAACAAACTTAACGTTTATGTATTTGAAGAAAACAAAAACGCGGCAAATTCCTAGACTAATATTTTTTGTCGGAAAAGCAAACGCATCAAGCTCATACTACGGCCTCGTCGGTTTTCGTTATTTTATTTAATAATCATAACTGCGTAATAAATGCGTATTCCTTTTTCAAAAAGATGTATAATGCTTTATATATACGAACTCAATGGTGTAAACACAGATGTAGTGCAGTATAAATTTCGGTAAGTAGGTATTCCAAATTTAAATCACATTCTCTCCCTAGAGGATGAATGAAATTCAGTACAATTTTCTTTCCCTGTTTTTAACAGATTAAAAATGACTATTGTTATGTTCGCTTTTTGTGGCATAGAATGTCACTTTTTTGAGCAAGTGGTACGAAAAATATATTTTCTATTTTAGAAAAGGGTGCCTCGAAATCTACCGGGATCTGGGATAGGTGCAGCAGGTATTCTTGGTAGGTAACCTAGAGGTGAGCTAGCAGGTGGGATTACAGGTCATCTCAAGCTCCCTTCACCTAAATTCGCCGAAGGAGATCTTAACAGAATAGCTGCTAACTGCTGATCTAAGAAATCAAATTAGAATTTTTATTGGTTTGTTTGTAAGACTTCAGTTTTATAGAATCCCATGTACTGGCTGCCTAAAAGTAGGTATACAAAAGTTGTGATATCTAATTGATACCTAGTTGTAGTACCTAATTGATAATTATTTTACAGTCTTGGTACTGGTAATCAAGACTATGTGAATAAGAAACTATTAAATGTTGAAGCACACATTGTAGTACGTATAATGTAGAAAGAAGAAATTAAAACGATGTATATAAATCAGTTAACAATCTAAACATTACTTTATTGAATAGGTACTTAGTTACAAAATTGTTCAGTCTTGGTCTGGCCATACGATGCTCTCGATCCAGGGTACGTAGCTCTGTATCCTGGTGTAGATGTCAGGTACTTCTGGTTTACTACAATCTGCAGCATGCCCCGTTAGCCCAACCACGGTATACTGACATCTGAACTGATCTATTTGTAAAGGACTACCGCTGACGCGCTGTGAACAGTCAACATTTATAGTAAGCAGGTTTTGAGCCAACAAGTTGGCGACAAGGTTAAGCATCCGGAACATCAGCTCCAGATTTACTTCTTGCAGTTCTTTTAGTATGCTTTACTAATTCATTTGTTTCTTTTTGGTGCAGTTTTGCATCATTGTCAAGTTTGAGTTTGTTATTTTTTTTTTATTTGTTTTTATTTATTTATTATTGACCAGGGGCAATAATCTATACATATAAAATGCTTTGTCCTGAATGACTGACTGACTGTAGGACCAACGCACACTAAACCGCTGATCGTAGAGACCTGAAACTTGGAAGGTGTGTTCTTTATATGACAGGCATCCGATACGAAAGGATTTTCCGAAATTCTACCCCTTAGGGGGTAAAAAATGGGGGCAAAGTTTAACATATATAAATCATATTAAAAATTCTATTAGAATTATTTACGACTTCTACGCGGATGAAGTCGCAAGCAAAAGCTAGTTAATATACACAATAATCTCTTCGTGACTCGAGGATAGGTACTTAGATGAAAACCTCTTAGATGCTCTCAGTAGTCTCGTTCACGAAATAATTTCTTTCCAGAAACCGGGTGCAAGTACCTTGCAAGTATCGCCAGTGTTGTTATGCACTCCGTAGCACATTTGTATTCTATGGTCGTATCCACGCATGAGATTATTGTCTGGCTTGTATACGTTGTTGCACACTTTTTGATCTAATATATCTAGGAATACCTGGAACCAAAAAATACAATCATTATTGTTTTAATAATGTAGGCAGTATTCATTTGTCATCGATTTGAACTTTACAAAAAAAGTAGATAACCCATTTCTATTTTAGTTCCATCTTCAGCTTTGACTGCCTCGTTGGTCGCAAAGCGTGACTGCTGAGCATGAGGTCTTGGGTTCGATTCCTAGGTCGTGCGAATTGTTGTTGGGTTTTTGAATCAAGAATTTCTCAGTAGCAGCTTCGGAGTCTGGATTTGTGCCCGGTTGATGGCAATAGGGGATTCGGGGATTACAGACGTGATGTTATGTTATGAATAAATAAGGTGTCTTTATTAGAGCTGCCGATATATTTCGAAGTGGTATTGGAGAAATTAAGAGCAAGGTTTAAAAGTCTGTTTAGTTGTTCCACATTGAAAACTATCATCATCTGCCTAGCCTTTTCCCAACTATGTTGGGGTCGGCTTTCAGTCTAACCGGATGCAGCTGATACCAGTATTTTACATGGAGCGACTGCCTATCTGACCTCCACAACCCAGTAACTGGGTAATACGATACCCCTAGGTAAGACTGGTTGTCAGACTTTCAAGCTTTTGACGACTCGTAACGACTGTCAAAGATCCACGTATGACAGCCGGGACCAACGGCTTAACGTGCTTTCCGAGGCACGGAATGATGTCAGTAATGTCTAAGATAAACTTTAGTAAGTTCATATGAATTGAAAAAGTCACATTGGTACTTGTGGATTGAAAACTATATTAGAGATAATATATTTTTTTCATTGAGAAAATTCTCATGAATTAATCAAATGACCTTCGTTGGGTGATTAGGGCTGTACGAGAATGCCGCAGAATCTTTGGAGGAACTGAAGAACCGGAACTAGAAGACGGACTAGAAGAAGAGAGACTGGTAGAAAATGCCCAAGGCATTAAGTTCGCCTTTATATGTGCATAAAGTTGAATACATAAATAAATAAGTAACTACTTACTAGTTAAAATAATACATAAATAAATAAGTACATAAAGGTTTTAAGTTATTAATACAATTCGCTCTTACCGTTTGCATGTCTTTGGCTGTCGGTGGCTTAACTTCTTTCGTATTGCTCTCATTCTTATTCGAGAGAGGTAATCCAGCTGCTTCTGCTCGGGATATATCATGCATACCGACATCCAAACACGCCGGAAGAATATCACTATCAAAACGTATTCTGTAGGGCAAATTATAATCTAAGATTTATAACTTGGTCTTATACCTTTGGGTTCTTGTGACATACGAGTAATGTGCTGCTATGTATTAAGATTTTAGCTCTGGTAGTGGTAAATCTTTAGTATTAAATAGACCAGTCGTATCACCAGTTAGCGAGTCACAGGCAATTGATAAATCAGCTAGTTTGGTTGCTGTACGGTCAGTGAGGGTGAGGAGAGCTATAAATTCCTAGCATTTAGTGGGATGACAGCTCACCTTAATTCACTTTACCTAAATTCACCACAGGAGTTAAAATTCATCTTAAAACTCACTCAGTTTCTGTCTCTAATAATGCGAGGTTGTGATACCACGAAGGTTCGTTATATTTGGGATGTATTATATGTCTCTTTATGTTGTATATCTTCCACTTTTTCTCGGGATCGACATAATTTTGAAGACCAAGTGCAGCATACGCAATCGTGCCCCTAAAAAAACAACACATAATGCTGGATTTTTTTTTTTTTTTTTTTTTTTAAAGTATTTAAGACATTTATTTATGAAAGATTTAAAATATTTACATTATTTACAAGCTTAACAAAAATAAAAAAAAAATAAAAACAACCAGAATAAGAAAATAAAAAGAGAAACTAAAACTAAATAGCATCAAAAAATTCATCCGCATCGCCGTCCACTGGAAATGTACCCAAAAGACTGGCCGCATTGCCACGTTGGATGGCAATGCTTAACCTCTGGCCAAGGTAATAACCAGCCCTTGGGTCACGGGAAGTGTCAACCAACCTTTTGGCCAACTCCTTAAAAAGGCCATGGGCACACGGACCCCACGACCCGAGAGTTTCTACCCCAAACGGCTCGAAAATATAGTTACCAGAAAGGGTACTATATTTACGCCGCTTGAGGTTTTGATGCTGGATTGAGTTAATTGAATGATCTAATTTTATTTACACTGAAACAAAAAACCTTAAAGTAAATGTAAAATATGTACAAATTATTAAAAAAAAAGGCAAAAAGGAGACCTCATAGGGCATCAAAAAATTCGTCCGCGTCGCTGTCAATGGGGCAAGTGCCCAAAATTAGACCATTACAAGTTAATATTGAATGAACAGTTGTAATTTATCGATGTATGAATGTTTGTAGTTGTTGCTTAATTCAAGTGGTTAAAAAGTAATATTTGCCACAATGTGCATCGTAACGCCAAAGTATCAAACCCATTATTTTTTCATTTATACTGCACTTCCACATTGCATTTGTCTATCTAAGACACGCTTAGTAGTGGACGCTTATTTTACTTAACAGATGGCTTCTAGCTTTTTTAAAATCGGTTAAAAATTAGATAACCATTTAAGACTTGCATTAATTTATAGTTTTTATTTATCAAATAATAAATTATACAAGATGATGAATACAATGTGTAGCAGTGTAATAGAAAAGAATAATACCTATTTGTTTGCATGGAATCTGATGATCTAGTTTTGTGTCAGTCATGTTCATCCTTCACGAGGTGGACTTATGACATGATGAAGGTCGCGGGTAGCCGCGGGTTGCGTAGGACCAGCCATTGTGGCTATCCTTAAGGGAGGCTTAAGTCCAGCAGTAGACGTCGTTCGAAGGAAATGATGATGAAGATGACAGATGTAGACTTACAATACTCCGGCATTTGTGCAGTGTGCGGCAGTCAGTATGAACCGCTCGCTGATCACTGTTCCCTCACAGAGCCACTGCGCTGCACCTATTGTATCGCCGTACCCAAGCAGAGCCTGTAAAATAAGATATGTTATTCATAAACAGAACTATAGCAATTATTGGAGAGGAGTCGATTAGCTGATGTCTAGTGTGAAGTGAGGGTGATTTAAACCGATGTTAAGCCGTAACGATGTAGGAAGACAGTTTGAAAGAGCTAGTATTGAATTTGGATGTACTAAAAGATTTTAGGTTTTGAGTTAGGCTTTTGACACCTTCTCATATGTTAATACTGATTACAAACTCCATTTAAAACTGTTTAAACCTGATGTCAGTTGTGATTTTTCACACTGTTTATAAACATAAACAGTCTAAAGCTTTAAAATCATCGTATTTTTATTTGCACTTGTTTAATTCCAATATGTAGCCCAAGGGAGTATTCTGGGTCCAACATTGTTTCGGTAATTAAAAATTCCATATCCCTTAATTCTTTTAAATAAAATTCGTAATTGTAATTTTAGTATATTTTAATAAAGTATTAGTTCATTATGCTCCGCCCTTCCAGCTCGCCTTCCAACGATACGAAAATCGCTATTGACACAAATGTACCAGTTACCAATCTAAAGGACGAGTCAACATTTCATGACTGCATCCAAGCTTGATGCTTCTAGTTTAGCCAAATATTATAATCTATACAAATAAATAAAATTGAAGTGTCACTTTATTAAATCAAAATAACCGTTTAAAAAAAATAACAGCATGCCCGTAATCCCCAAAAGGTTAGGCAGAGGTGTACCCATTAGTATACCCACATTTCGCCAGTTATGTTTAAGTCCCATGTAAGAGGAGGCGAGCCTAATGTCATAAACCGGGCACAAATCCAGACTCCGAGGCTGCTACTCAGAAATACCTAACGGAAAAACCCAGTAACAAAAAAACTAATGTTTAAACGGGAATTTCAGGAAAAAACTTAGAAATGGCATTTACCAGATGTGGGAACTTCCATGGTTGAGGATCCTGACCACCTACAGTCACCTCGATATTTAAAGTGGCGTTATGGCATTGCTTTGCTTCTATCCAACTCCTGCTGAGTTTCACAACACCTTTTCCGTGACAAGGATATGGCAATTTTTGGTAGTAATCTAAACATTCTGAAACATAAAGACGTCAGATCTCAGAATTTGTAATCTTCAGTGCTATTCTATATGAATGAATATTAACTTTATTTTCTAGAACATAGGACATACATTAGGTCGGTGTTATATAATTTGTTTGTTCCACTATATTTAACCTTTCGATCGTTTCAATATACTTACTTTCCCAAGCTTTCGGACCATGCCTACTGACTAGAATCCCATACGGTGCAACAGCTGAGTCCTTAAATCTGGAACATGGAGTGAAACTAGATTGAAGATCATCATATCATTGTGTAGTAGCAGTATGTTTATAAAATCGCAAAAAAGTAACTATTTTGTCATGTAACTACATGACAAATACGTATTATTTATTGTACTTGTACTACATGGCATTGCTTCTTGCCAAATTCATGATTCTAGGTCAACGGAAAGTCCCTATAGGTTTTGATTCCCTAGCGAGCGTCAAAATCCGCCATAAACGACCTTATCTTTAGATTAAATGGAATTTAAGACCAAGGTTGTAAGCTCAAATAAGTTCACGATAGACCAACAGAAAGCTTAGACCGGTTTGGTTAATAGAAAGTGGGTACAGACTCATCATTTTTACTGAACACACAATCAGTGCAGCACACCACGGGCTCCTCGTTTCTGTAAGAACATATTTCAGGCAGCGTCGGCACGTGCGAGTCATCTGTGAAGCCCGCATTGCGCTGAAATTGGGAATTGATTACATTATACAACAAGCCGTAAGTACGTCGAATTTAAAACGTATTTCTGTAATGTGTTTCCGTGTTTCCACGGCGCATACTCACGTAGAGGTATGTCAAAACAGCTGATGCGCAGCGAAACAGTCTGGAACATGTGCCGGTGTTGCCGTTCTTAGTGGTGCATGGAGCGCCTGCAACATTCAACAATTGTACGATACAGTGGCGTAGATTGTCCTTTTTTGTGCGCGGTGGAAATCCTCTTGGATTACCTCCGCCGTGGGGGTAACGGAGGCGCATGCCAGCCTCTTACCGACTCAAACCACCGTAGTGTTCCACTATGGCCTCGTCCCTCATCTCCTCAGCGGCTAGAGAGGGAGTGTCCCTGTTTGCGCACACACTTGTGTACTATAATACGAATATGTAATATTCCAATGGTGAAAAGAAATTTGAAATCGGTAGAGTAGATTTTGAGCAAATTCGTTACAAACATACAAAAATTCAAATCTTTCCTCTTAAATATTATTAGTGTAGACTAGTGACGAGCCCCGGCTTCACACAGGTGCAATGTAGATACTAACTTACTATGCGTACTTATAAACCTCTTGAATCACTCTATCTATTGATGAAAACGCATTAAAATCCATTGCGTAGTTCGAAAGATCTAAGCAGTCTTTTCCCGCCGCCTGTAGGCGGCGGGAAAAGACTTTGTTTTGTACAATCTAAAGATGTGCCACTTCCTCACCATTCCTCGAAAATGGTCGTGCTAAGTTCCATTATGCTTGACTGCCCTGTTGATCTCGTGGTCGTAAGCACGACTGGTAAGCGTGCGGTTCTGGGTTCGATTCCCAGGTCGGGCAAAAAGAGTTATTGGGTTTTTCCATAAGGAATTTCTCAGTAGCAGCCTGGAGTTTAGAAATTGGTGGTGTGGTACGCGGCCTGTGCCTCGGAAAGCACGTAAAGCCGTTGGTTCTACAACTGATCTCTCCCCGGTCGTGTCAGATTACAGCCTCATCGGAATATGAGAGTGAGGGAAGAGGTAGTGCATCTGTGTTTGCGCACACACATGTGCACTATAATATCTCCTGCGTAGGTACTCGACTAGTTTTCATTGAGATTGACTGACGTGACCAAAATCGGTTTGGGGAAAATTATATGCTTAGGAACAAACCATCCCCGTCATACCTAACCATCCAGCTTAGCATCTTCCACTGCTGCACACAGTCCTCTCGTAGTTTAACCCCCAACTAAGAAGAACATTTGAACTTCTTTAAAACGACAAATCACCATTTTGTCTGACATTTATAGATTTACCTTCACTTAGATTGAGTTGGCACAATCCACAGCATAAACAACTAAAGGTGTAAATTATAACTATAAATTTATACACCGCCATGTTTTTCGCGCATGCGTAAAGCGCACAATGCGCGCGCGCCGAGACTAATACTGCAAACTAGGTTCAATTTAATTTTCGCTATTTTTCTATCACGCTTTTATTAGCGGGACATGGTTTTTGTGTGTAAAATAATATTGCAACTTTATTATTACTTCATTGTGATTGCAGTCGTTACAGTAAAAGCATGAATTTTGTGATTTTCATAAATTGCCTAGTCCACTGGTTTTGTTATAACTAAAGTATGACACAATCAATTGTCTTGTGATTACTCTTTGGAAGTCGTTAAATCAGAAGACTAAATAACGTAAGTAATATAAACTTCGACTTCAAGTTTGAAAAGTCAAAGTATCATATATTAGTGTGATTTTTGCTGAGCCGAGGATGTTGCGCTTGCCAACCCCACCACTGTCAACCCACCACTGTGTACGGAATCCGGAAATGTCAACTTGGGGAGGTTCACTGATGTCAGCCTGTGGGATGACAAAAAGTCTTTTTCACCAACTACTCACCTTTTACCCCAAAAATCAAAATCCCTACCAGCATAATTACTGGAATACCTCCCACCACCGAGGAAGGATGCTCTTGCAAATCTTCATTCAAATCGATCAATAAAAGCTAGTTAAAAAATCGGGGACGGTAGCTCTGATCTCTATGTATCTCCTTCTTAGGTATAAAGAAGATACAACTCTGTATTAATAACTCTTTCAGTCATATGACTATCACCCCTCTTCATCACACGCCCATACTATACATACACGATTGACGATTTCCTTTCACTTTCTACTAATTAGATACACGAAAACGTTTGGGAAACAAATGAAAAGCAAGTTGAATGTAATAGTTTATTGATAGGAAAACCTGTAATTAGCCACAAGTACTTAGTAATCAACCTAAGTTACCGTTGTATTGTAGGTATCACTTTAGATAAGTTACAAGCTTCTCCGTATCTATAAAGCGTCAGCCGTGACTGTTTTCATCTTTCCTTCACTTAACCATTTCTCAACCCACAGTTTGTCTTTTCTTTTCTTTGCTTCAACTTCCTCAGGCCACACGATGCCCTCGATCCAGGGTAAGTAGTACGAGACCCTGGTGTACATGCCGGCTGAGCCGAGGATGCCGCAGTCCTTGCCGTATGACGTCACACCCACTATGGTGTACTGACATTTGTACTGATGCGTTTGTAGGGGTCCACCGCTGTCGCCCTGCAGTAAGAAAATCCATTTAAACAATGGAGAGATGAAAAAGGCACGTGTATAATAATGGTCACCTAATTCATAATATGGTAACCATCAGAATGAAGTAAGGTAGGTATACCGATCGACCTGTTTAAGGAGAACTTTTTGATGACGAAGATAAACAGGGTAATTGAAAATTGACCCGGAAACTGAAAAGGGGTCATTGTACTCACGATTATGAACAACTTTTACTATGGGACCAACCCCGAAATAAAAAAATCAGCTGTTCCCTACAAAAATGCTACACAACGCGATCGTAATGTATGGAACAGCTGATTGTTTTTTCATGATTTCGGGGTTGGTCCCATAGTAAAACTTCTAACTTTTTACGTTTCATAATGTGATTAAGTTTAACAGGTCCCTAGGTGTTCCTGTGCTATAGCATGAAACCGTTAGAACAATCTTTTGCATGTGTTACTTGGCACGCTACCACAAACAGTGATTTTTCACACCTAAAATACAATCGTTTACAATCGTTTGCCTATATATTTTTTTCTCAATGTTCCTTATTTTGCTGGACAGAATGCGTAATTCACGGCTTTGTGATGTATCTTTCTGCTCTCTGTACTTAAGGATGAAAGATTATGGCGTTGCTGTAGTAAAACTTTGGAGAATTGATCATGACTAGTTTCTACCCAGAAACAACATAGCACAATATAGACATTGACTGCGTTGTGCTAAACCAGAATTATAACTTCCAAGATTGCTTATTTAAGACGGATTATTTTAGTAAGTACTTAAGAACGGATTGCAGTAGGAAATTATTAAACTTTTCATCTGGTTATAAAACTACTAGCTTCTGCCGCGAGCGTTCAAGTAACGTTTTTGGTCACTGTTTCGCTCCCGTGGGTCGTAGCATGATGATACATAGCTTATAGGTATATTCCTCATGCATCTGAGTATAGATTCGTAATTTAATGGAATAAAAATATGTCTTTTAGTATTTACCTCGCAGGTGTCAATAATTTTTGCATGATCGCCGTAACACATCTGCTTTTCGTGATCGTATCCATTTTTCAAATGTCTGTGTGGTTGATATATTGTAGCGCATTCTGTTTCATTGTATTCAGTTAGGTGAACCTGGAAAAATAAGTTGATTCTTACGTAAATCGGTCTGTCTATTCTTGCGAGTGCCACAATAACATGACAGTAATCAAAATTCGATATGGCGACAACCAGATATAAGTAACATAACATCACGCCTGTAATCCCCAAAGGGTTAGGCAGAGGTGTACCCATTAGTACACCCATATTTCGCCAGTTATGTTTAAGTCCCACGTAATAGGGGGCGAACCTATTGCCATCAACCGGGCACATATCCAGAGGCTGCTACTGAGAAATTCCTGAAGGAAAAACCCATTAACACTTTGCCCGACCTGGAAATTGTACCCAAGAATTCTTATGGAGAGAAAGAGACGCGACGCGACGCGCGCGCGCGGTGATATAAGTAAGACGCCATATTGTGAATTTAAAATAAAGTCGACGAACTATGTGGGGTTTGAATTGGTATTTGATCATTATTTTTAGGTTTCTTTTATAATTTTTCATTTGTAATGACTACATTTAAATCTGAACTTACAACTTGCAGTGTGTCTGCCAGAGTTTGTCTGTGACCTAGCCGACCCCAGCCGGAGGCCTCAGCGTAAGAGTTTGAATTAATGCCTACATCTAGACACGCAGGTAAGAGGTCATTGCCAAAATTGAACCTGAAATATCATAAATTATGCATAAATCTAGTCTTATCACAGTGCTTCATAATCTCAGACCAAATCTTTCGATCGTGTCTCGTAACATCTAAATTCAGATTCTAATCTGTTCAATTTCACTTTATGTTATATTTTACAGTTTTTGAGGTAACCGTGAATAAAATGAAAAACTTTGTCCGTTGATACTCATCGCTTTCTCAGCGATTGGTCATATTTGATCACAATTATTATCTTGTAACCCCAATGTAGATGCAGCTATTCGTACTTACTCGGTTTCTGACTCCAACAGCGCAATATCATGGTACTTAGAAGGAGGCTTGTACTCAGGGTGAACTATAATCCTCTTGATTTTATGTATCTTCCAGTATTTCTTTGGATCTGTTCGTTTTAAAATTCCAAGAGCAGCAAATGTTATGTTTCCACTGAAAACATTGTGTTAATATATCGAAAACTAATTTGTTCAATTAGAATATTTATAGGCACTTTTGAATTGTCAAGGGGTCGGTCAGTTAGAAAGTGGAAGCTAGTTCCTCGTTCTAAAACGGAGGCCTCGGCCTCTGTGGAGAAAAACGCGCAAGGAACTCCACGGACCCAAGAGACTGCACTCTTTTCAATTAGGTTTTTACCAAATCCTGGTTACAATATTCTTGTTGCTTCTACATATGAAAACAATGAAGATGAATATACCTAAATCAATAATAACAAAACATAATAAGAATAAAGATGTAAGCCATGGCAGTTAAGAGATGACCAATCCTAATTGACAGCGCTAGTTCACGAATATGCTGTGTGGATCAGCACCACTTAGCCCAACCATCTTGAAGGGAACCAACTTATCCAAACCACACACCACGTGAAATAATATTAAAATGCCGTCATTTTTCAACCATTCACACTGAAACTGGTAAAGGCCACAAGAAATGTAGAGGAGAGGCTAGACTTACAGCGCACGAGTCGATGTGCAGTGACCTGCAGTGAGTATAAACCTCTCACTGATCACTGAGCCTCCACACAGCCACTGCGCAGACTCCGCATCTTCTCCGTAACCAAGTAAAGCCTGAAAAATAAACAAGTGTATCTTTGACGTATGAACTGCCATTGAAATATACAATGACGGTTTATTACTGAGGTGATTTTTCACATTTTTGTGAAAAACTTGAGTCTCTTTTTTGGTTAGGTACCTAAGGGGATACTTAAATAATATTTGGCATACCACATGTGGAAATTCCCATCGCTCTGCATCCCGGCCTCCTACGGCCAAAGCTATTGCTAAATTGAACTCGTGGCATTTTTTTTCTTCCTTCCAAACCTTTTTCAATTGGAAATTGGCTTTACCACGGCACGGATAGGGTAGTCGTCCAAAATATTCGAAACATTCTGTAATAATAATTTCGATTGTAGTGCTTGACATTTAAATTAGTTACATAAACTTACGCCTTTTCCACATGGGGTAGGCAGAAACCACAGAACGCCACCTGCTACGATTCTTACACAAACCTTACGCCTCGTCCACTTTCATACATCTGGCCTGGTCATACAGGCACACCTGTAACGAGCACTGCGCAACCGACCTTTCTAAAGAACCTTATATGTATTTAGATATACACATACGTATATATTTCTTCCTTTCTTTTCTAGTGCTTGATTAAGATATTATTTAACGTCCACAGTGGCAGAGTCCTGCGCTGTCCAGACACAGCTGGTTGAGGCAAAAACGACGATAATGGCACGTAAGAAATAAGTCACTAATATCCTTGATAATTTAATTATTACGTACGTTATTATTATACGTAGGTACTTACTGGCTGAAGCGACTGTTCCATCAGTTTTGGTTAAAACCCCTAAGGGTCCTATGGCAAAGTCACGATACCTGAAAAATTCGACACGGCGATTGAGGTTCAGTATTTTTGAGCCTAAGACTGTATTCTTAGTGTTAAAAAAATATGAAATTAATAGTGAAACTATGGTTTAAAATTCAATAATAAAATCGATCTACGGTTTCAATATTTTACACTGGCCATACTGATAGCAAAATCGGGAGATTGAATGGACGCCACTGGCTACACCGGTAGACAGTTGCGGTGACTCGGCAGAGGTCCGGGCACTGTTTGGAGGGTAGTTGATAGCGAGCGGTCGTGGTATTGTTACGCAGTGGATATAATTCTAAGAAATAAGTTTTGTTATTAATAAGTTTGGAGAATATTAAATAAGTTTTGAAGACTTGCTGTGGTTATTTCTGAGATACCTTACATCTCAGAAGTGGGATCAAGATCCGTAAGTACACGCCTATGTTCTTTATATTTTTTTTATACTGTGCAACATAATAATGATTATAATTCTCTGTTATTTGTGCCTTTCACATTTTAACCTCCTATTTGGTGCTACTTGAGACAAACACCCTACTTTGTCCTAGTCCGTAGCTGATTGATTGTACCTTAGTGTCGTGATGTGCCTTTTGTGTGCACCGAATAAATGTTTTATCTATCTATCCAACCTAAAACACATTTTAAATGGGTAGTTTTGCTAATTGCTTATTTATATACATAATTATGTTTGCCGAAAGGCTGACAACCAGTCTTGCCAAAGGGTGTCGTATTACCCAGTAACTGGGGTGTGGAGGTCGGATGGGCAGTCGCTCCATGTATGATACTGGTATTCTGCTGCATCTGGTTGGACTGGAAACCGACCCCAACATAGTTGGGAAAAGGCTAGGCAGATATACATATTTTGTTTAAAACTATTATGTAATATATTTTGTACTAGTTATTAAAAGCAGGATTTAAGTCTCTATATTAATCTTCTAGTCGTCTATCATGATTATAATTTTAAATTCCCACCATAGCTTTGTGTTAGCCGGTACGCGCCTTGGGCGGCCTGCGCGTACGCTGGTTCAGCATTCACGGTAACGTCAGGATGTTATGGTTAATACTCGGCGACATACGACCGTAGAGATAAGGACCTTATATTAAGAACGTTGTATTTAATTTCAGTTTAAACAAAGACAATAGGTAACCGAACTCTTGTTATTTAACTTTTAGCTGTTGTGTAGGTAGATATTTATTAATACTTAGATGAATAATAGGTTTATGGTTTATTCGTCATGTCACACGATGTTATTAGCGTGGGGTTATAAAAAGACTATGATTTTACTTTCTAGGACGCACCGTCTTAGAAATAATCAGTTAAAGATTTAGGCACTGACGTTTTCTTATTTGGTGACGAGTTTCAGGAAATGGACGGGGGAAGTGGAACTCGTCAGAGCTTAGACACTCCCCAGCGTGATCGCTCGCGCTCCAGGCACAGCCAGCTGAGCGCACGCCAGAGGAGCCGCACTCGTAGCCGCAGCCGTAGCCGCAGCCGTAGTCGACGCCTGCTGAAACGAGAACAAGCTTTGTCGCGGGAGCAGAAGCGGGTTCGCCGGATGGAGATCGACCTACAAAAGGAACGCGACATCGAGCAACGGCGACGGAGCGAACGACGGGGCTCACCTGAAGCTGGGACGAGCTGTGAGCGCAGTCGCAGAGGGCTGCCGGGTAGTCGCAACAGAAAAGATCGAGGTACTACGAGCGTGGATCATCACACCAAAAGGTCATGTAGTCCCACCTTTTCTTCTAGAGATTTAATACAAATAATACAATCTATTAAAGATGTCTTGCCGTCTCGGTCTCAAAACCAGAGCACTACACCTAATAATAGAAATTTGGATCATAAAAATATGATTCCTGAGTTTAACTTTTCAGAAAAAAATCAACGTATAGATATATGGCTCAAAAAGGTCAACGAATGTGCGAAGGTTTATGACTGGGATGAGAAGACTGTCGTTCATTTTGCTATGCAGAAGCTGACTGGTTTAGGTAAGACTTGGTATGAAAGTCTCAACACAATATTGTTTACTTGGGCAGAGTGGCAGGTAAAATTAATGAACGCTTTCCCCTCTGAACAAAATTATGGTCAAATTCTAGAAGACATGTTGAAGAGAAAGAGTAGGCTCGACGAATCAATTGAGATATATTACTATGAAAAGCTGGCGCTACTAAATCAATGTGAAATAACGGATAAGCGGGCAGTTGATTGCATCATTCACGGTATCGGTGATAGGACTATGAGGTCGAGTGCACTGGCATTACGTTGTGAGCAACCGGACCAGCTTTTGAAATTCTTATTAAGCAATAATAAAGAACTTTCTACACAACAAGCACCGTTTAGAGATAGGAACATTAATGCAGTAGATGACAAGCAAAATAATAAGACGAGTTCGAAGGGAAATCCGAACTTGTATTGTTACAATTGTAAGGACGAAGGACATCCGTATTCTAGGTGCCCGAAGCCCTTGATTAAGTGTAGTCATTGCAACAAGGTGGGCCATAAACCCGAGGCCTGTAGACACAAACAAGATACAGAGCCAACGAAGGCTGCCCCAGTGGCAAAAATTATGCGCATCTCCGGTTCTACACCAAATAAAAAATTTGTGACAACGGTAAATGTAAATGGTTTTCTTCTAGAAGCATTCGTTGACCTTGGCAGTGAGGTCACGCTTATAAGGCAATCTGATTTTTCAAATCTTGGACTTAGTCATGACAGTACTCCGTCAACAATGAAGGGTTTTGGCAACAGCCTCGTGCAATCCGTGGGTTCTGCAAAGTTGAAAGTTATCATTGATGGCGTGGCTGCTACTGTTTCGTGTAGGATTGTAGGCGATCATTTACTAGCGAAGCCGATGCTTGTTGGTCAGACCTACTCAGAGCAGCCACACATTGTTGTTTATAAAGACGCGGACAAACTACAGTTTTCGCACATAGGAATCGAGCTACCTGATCTATGTGAGCATGGAAAACACTTAGAAAGGGTAAGGATAATAGGTTTTAGTCGAATTTATGGTACTGCTAGTATAAGGGCTAAAACAGAGACGTTGTTTACTGGTAGCGTAGTGGTAGATACTAGAATTGTAGGGAAACCAAACAAACAATTCTTAGTTTGTGGGGGAGTTTACGAGGTAAAGCACGGTTCACTCTTTGTTACAGTGACGCCGTGTTCGGTACCGTGTTGTCTTCCGGACGATTTTGTGTTTGCTCGAGCCGAAGAGGTGCAAGTAGTGGACAGTCTTGAGAACACTAAACTTCCTGTTTCGGACCAGTAAACTAAAGTGTCAGATAGTGATAGGGCCAAGCTCATAGAACTTCTTCGGCGACACGAGGAGCGTTCTGCTTACGATTTAGATGACTTAGGTTGCACTAATGTTCCGAAATGAGAATCGTTCAGACAATGTGCACGGGGTACGACAATTTCTAGGGCTTGTTAGTTATTTTAGAAAGTTTATACAAGGGTTTGCACAGCTAGCTCACCCTATCACTAAACTGTTAAGAAAGAATGCAGTGTGGGAATGGACAAACGGCTTTAGGGGTCCTCTCTTGCAGCGTGTTAAGGGGAGTGGGGGTTCTTCTCATCCAGTGGCGTATTATAGTCGTCAGACGACGCCAGAGGAAAAGAATTTTCACTCCTATGAGTTGGAGACATTAGTCGTTATCTGCGCTCTTAAAAAGCTTAGGGTATATCTTTTAGGAAAGTCATTCAAAATTGTGACCGATTGTAGTGCATTACGTTCCATTTTCATAAAGCGTGATCTAATTCCGAGAATTGCTCGATGATGGCTGGCTCTACAGGAGTTCGATAGCTCTGTGGAATATATAGGGTGGGTACAAAGATGAGTCATGTAGATGCGTTATCAAGGAATCCGATTGTTGATACAGAATCTCAGAATCCCGATCAATATTCCTCGGTTATGGCTATAAATGACGAGGACTGGCTACTTACGTTGCAATTAGGGGATCCGGAATTGTGTAGAATTCGCGACATTGTTGCTAGAAATCTGGACCCTCAGGGGGTAGAGTACATTAAGGATAACTACGTTTGAGAGATAACAAGCTCTTTAGGTGTGTCGGAGGTGACAAGGAATGTGTGAGGTGGGTAGTCCCAAAGGGTGCAAGGTGGCAGTTACGCAAGAGAAACCATGACGATATAGGTCATGTTGATTCTTTAGAAATCGACCACACTGATAACGATGTCGATAATGATGTAATTGACGAGGATAATATGCCAGAATGATAATTTGATTATGTATTAAATGACGAAATATTTAATTAGACGGTAACGCTAGCTAAAACTGTTAGTCGTACCTATATTGATAAAATTGTTAACTTTTATAGTGTTTATTTACATGCTGCTGTTTTTCTTTTTCAGGTCAGGCAAAAGAAATCGCGGAAAGATTTTGCGCCTTGACCTGAAGGATGCAAGACTCATGGTTGATCTGTTAAACCGTAATATCCTATAAAACGGATTGGTTTACAGATTTATGGCTAAAATTGATTACATGGATATTGGTTACAAGGTTCAGGTAAGGCAAAAGAAATCGCGAAAAGATTTTGCGCCTTGACCTGCATGGTTGATCTGTTAAACCGTGATATCCTATAAAACGGATTGGTTTACAGATTTATGGCTAAAATTGGTTATGGATAATTGGTTACAAGGTTCAGGTCGGGCAAAAGAAATCGCGGAAAGATTTTGCGCCTTGACCTGAATGGTTGATCTGTTAAACCGTGATATCCTATAAAACGGATTGGTTTACAGATTTATGGCTAAAATTGGTTACAATGATAAATGGTTATAATGGTTATAATGGTTATAAGAAATGTTTTAAAAAGTCCAAATTTTTGATGTACGCTGATGACTTGAAGGCGTTTAAAGTGGTACGTAACATGGACGATTGCCAGTCATTTCAGGAGGACCTGGACAGACTAACTGCCTACTGTATTGAAAATAAGCTGCGTCTTAGTATTCCTAAGTGTAACTATATGCAGTTTACTAAGAATAATCTCATCTTAAATTTCAAATATAACCTTAACAGTATTCCTTTAAATAATATTTCTTTAGTGAAAGATCTAGGTGTTCTCTTTGATGGCAAACTCTCCCTTAACCAGCATGTTGAAGCCATAGTCAATAATGCCTTTAAAATGTACGGATTTGTGATGAGATCTTCAACAGAATTTAAGCGTACCTCAACCTATCTCTATTTGTATAAGACGCTCATTCGGTCTCAGTTAGAGTATGCGGTCCCTATCTGGAACCCCTTTTACCAAAAGTACGTAATTGGAATAGAAAGGGTTCAGCGCAAGTACCTCCGTGCTATGTACTACAGATGCCATGGGACTAAGTCTTATCTTTCATACTCTCAACTTCTAGATGAGTACAAGCTACTGAGCTTGGAGAACCGCCGCATTTATCTAGAGGCCAACGTGCTTTATGATATTGTTCATAACCATTTTGATGCCATTGATCTAACGAGTGGGCTTTGTTATTCTGTCCCCCGAACTGTTCATGTACGTCAGGTTCGTGCACGTACTCTGTTCGCGCTAAATTCTTGTCGTACGAACTCTGGATTACGCTGCCCTATACATAGAATGTTGGAATCCTATAATTCAACCTTCATTGATATTGACATATTTGCATGCTCGAAAAATAAATTTAAATCTTATATTGTAAAAAAATTATCTCAATAAAATTGTAATCATATTTTATTATTGATTTAGTGCATAATTTGAGTTATTGAATTTGTTTATTATTTGATTTTGCTTGTTAGCTATAGTTTTATAGTGATTATTTCAAAATTGTTAATTGTGGTTATGCTCGTCTAGTGGCAACCACTGTTCTTTAAATATTATGTTATCTGCGGATAATGCAGTGGACTGCAACACTGTTACTGAAAGTTTTTTTTTTTAACCTTATGTGTGATATATGTGTTGTAGTTGTTTATTATCCCTTAATAAATAAAATAAAATAATGATAAACGGTTACAAAGATAATTGGTTACATGGATAATTAGTTATAAGAATAATTGGTTACAAGGATAATGAATTGGTTACAAAAATACTTGGTTATAAGGATAATTGAATAAGGATTGTAAATCTTAAAGATAAGTAGTTCTAGGGATAAATTGGTTGTTAGAAATAAATTTTTGGGACAAATTTGTATTCAAAATCAGATATGCCAATCAAGGTTTAATTCATTTATTCTAATTTTTCAATTTCATTTTTTAATTATTTTAAGATTTTGACTTTTTGAATTTTTTTTTATATTAGTTATTATACTTTCGAAATGTGCTCGATTTTTGCCGAGTGTAAGGTTTCACCAGATACGTGTATGAGGACATACACGTTGTCAGGATGGTCGAGTGTAAGGTTCCATTAATATAAGTGAAACTATGGTTTAAAATTCAATAATAAAATCGATCTACGGTTTCAATATTTTACACTGGCCATACTGATAGCAAAATCGGGAGATTGAATGGACGCCACTGGCTACACCGGTAGACAGTTGCGGTGACTCGGCAGAGGTCCGGGCACTGTTTGGAGGGTAGTTGATAGCGAGCGGTCGTGGTATTGTTACGCAGTGGATATAATTCTAAGAAATAAGTTTTGTTATTAATAAGTTTGGAGAATATTAAATAAGTTTTGAAGACTTGCTGTGGTTATTTCTGAGATACCTTACATATGTAACTTTATGCTAAAATCAGTTCCCCGTTCAAGCTTCTTCACAAAGAACTCTGCTGCCTACTTTATACTTCAAAAGATTCTAGTGATGGAGAAGAATACTAACGGTTCTTTTTGGCTGGTGTCACAATCAGTGCAGCAGACCACTGGCTCATTGTTCTTATAAGAACAAATGTCTGGTAGCTCTGGGAGGTTGTATTTGTCCACATCGTAACCTGCATTAGCCTGCAAGAGAAAGACAACTGAACTTACTTCTTCATCCTTTATTTCAAGCCTTACAGTTAAATTGAATCTCAGGAAAGTTAAGTATTACTTGAAGTCCTGTCAACACAAGTAGGTAGGTAGGTACACATGCATGACGTGACGCATTAGCAGTAGTAGTAGCATGTAGCTGATCTGGCTTTCCTTATAACGAGAGGTCAGCTTACGCTAGAAATTTAGAAAGCCTAATAATTGACATGCCTTTACCCAGCCAGCTCCCTACCATTCCGACCTATTGCAACAAAATAGATTAAACATGGATCATAGTTCTACTTACATATAGGTAGGTCAAGGATGCTGACACACATCGAAATATTCCGACACACGTGCCGTTCAAGCCCTTTGTGATGCAGGGCTCATCTGAAACAAAGAATATAGAAGTAAAACACACATTGCACTGGTGTATGTCTTGGCTAGATGAGATAGATCTGAACTCGAGTCAGCGGCGTCTAGGACAGGCTTCAGCTTCTCGGCTATATCCAGAGGAAAGCCAGGACACGTTGAAGTAAGCGTGTCTGCTTGTTTGTGTATACTCATTCACTTACTGACTAAACAACAAAGTTCTTGATCTATGAAGCGGCAAAATTGGCGGGTAGGTAGTTTTTTTTATTTTTTTATAAAATACTAGCACTCTCCCCGCGACTTCGTTCGCGTGATTTTTCTTACGGATCCCTAATTTTTGATAATAAAATATAGCCTATAGCACTCAGTGATAACGTAGCTTCCAATTTGTGAAACAATTTTCAAAATCGGTTCATTACTTCCGGAGATTACCCCCTACATACAAACAAATGTTACCTCTTTATATTATTATTATAGTATAGATAGGTTTGGTTCCGAGAACGGCAAAAAATATAATCTCAAAGGTGGGAAGAACATGTATGTGTATTTTTATATCATTTAAACTATTCTAATAGAATCTATCTTTAGGCCAAATCACAAGAAAACTGGTTAGCTTTTGATTCGCTCACTCAAGGTTACAAATTGCAAACTTAGCGTTGATTGGTTACAATTCAAGATTGAGATTAAAGATTAATTTCGAGCGCGAGTCAGTTATAAGTATAAAAACTCACCTTCGTTTAGATTAAGCTCACACAACACGCAACTTAAACAGAAACTAAGCGCCCACAAAAATATGATATATTTGTTAACCGCCATGTCTTGCGCACGCGCCGGTCTGAGTGACGATGCACAGACAGTCTCTGTTGCACAAAACAAGTTTAATGACAATATTTGTATCTTTATTTTTATTGTGCGTGCTATACATTACTGTTTACCTATTTATATTTGTTTATAGGTGCCTATAGTGTATAAATATCGAGGTATAGGTTCGGATCCCATTTTCCTTATAAATTGCATGAATTATAAGTCAAGTTGTGCGTTGAAGTCGCTAAGAGCATGCTAACGGATACGCGAGCACGCGTGGGCATGCGCAGATTGTAGCTGTCGGTTGCGGACGCGGTCGCTTCGTGTGCTCGCGCAGGCGCTAAGTACGACGCACTGCGCTGCGCCCCTGCATGGCCTTGTTGATGGAAATCGTACATAAACGTTTGTCCTGCAACTCTTTATGAGGTGCATAATAAAATATAAGTATACTAAATGATTAGATGTTAATAAAAGTGAAAAAAAGTTAACTAATTTCAAATAGATGCAAGAATGTAAACAAGTAATAAAATCAATATACAGCATGTAACAAAAACCCTGTCCGATCCATAAGGGTATTATTCGGCATCGTACTGTGTACACATTTAAGTAACCATTTAATGGATTTGAGATTATTATTTTTCCACAGTGAAAAAAAAAAGAAGAAAGAAGAAGTAACTAAATTAAAATAAAACATAAAAACTGATCAACGGCAACACTGATCTGACAGGGTTTTTGTTACATAGTGTAGATGATGTAGTGACAAAGATTGAAAAGAGTATGCTTAGATTATTCGATCATGTTGAGAGGATCAGTGAAAGGCGATTAGCAAAAGGAATTTAGATGGCAGATGTGAGTGGCAACGCAGGGAGGGGTCACCCTAGAAAGACCTACACTGACCTTATTGGTGAGGTTTTCCAGAAAGGTCAGTTGCGCAGTGCTCGTAACCGGCTTGCTTGTATGACGAGATGTATGAACGTGGACAAGGCGAAAGGAGTATGTAAGGAATTAAGGATTGACTTACCGATGCCTAACAGATACTCATTCTTAGGGCCACTTGAGCAAAGCCATAGGCGCAACTAGTAGATATATTTGTTAGAAGCTTTGAGACAGAACTGAAAAGTACCTATCACGTTATTAGTCTATGAACCGGTGTAGGTAACGCACACGGCTTCGCTCGCAAATAAAATTTAAAATTCGATTATGATTCGAAAGGCGCCATCTATCATCATATTATCGTTATTGTGATTTCTCTCGGGAACAGCACTTTGTTTCGGAATGAAAGGTACCCTAAGTCCGTTTCTGTACCTACACCTGACAACGTAGGTAGGTATATGCAAAATTTCAGGATGATCGGTTTAGTGATTTAGGCGTGGAAAGGTAACAAACAAACAAACTTACTTTCGCATTTATAATATTAGTTAGGATTAGTTAGAATAGTTAGGATAGTTAGGGTAGCTAGTCAAAGTCAAATCATTTATTTTAATTAGACCATTAAAAGGCACTTTTGATCGTCATTTACAAGAGAAAAGAAAAATTATAATATTGAATCTAGTTGCCCATTCCAAAAGGTAGTTAGGATAGTTAGGATAGTTAGCATAGTTAGGATGTTAGTTAGGATATAGTTAGGAAGTTAGGATTAGGATAGAATAGCAGATTAAGTTAATTACATACAAGGTCCAGTATTGCATCCTCGTCAAGGAGATAACTATGCTAATCGTTTTTAAGACGAATCTAAATATATAAATGCGATAGGTCATTTATACCGACTGAAGAATCTGCTGGGTAGGGTAAGGCTGGCGGAGCGATGAACCCGAACCCAAAAATTATAAATAGCACCCACACTGATATAAAAACAAGGATACACCTATATCTGTGCCAATATTGTTATTGAACTTGTGTCTTGTAACTTAGAGCTTTGTCACTCAGACCGGCGCGTGCGCAAGACATGGCGGTTAACAAATACATAATTGTGTTGTCGCTTAGCTTCTATTTGTGTTGCGTGTTGTGTGAGCTTAATCTAAACGAAAGTGAGTTTTATACGTTTAATTTCAATTTTATTCTTGAGTTTTCACCAATCAACGGCCGCGTTTGCAATCTGTAACCATGAATGGCGAATCACAAGCTCACGAGTTTTATTTGATTTGCCATTAAACATAGATTCCTTTAGAATAGTTTAAGTGGTTCTCTATTGGGTCACCTAACTTTTTTTTCCATAATTTAAAGTGCCATAACTTTTTTTGTCCTAATCATCATTTGTCCGAATGATAACTTACCCGAACATAATATCACATAATATCAAATGCCATAAAATTGAAATCCCTAAATATAATATGTCCTAAATCCGTTTGTCATAAATATTACAATCAATAATATTCAAAAGACATAAAACCGTTTTCAATAAAAGTTATAAGTCCTAAATTCAAATTAATATTCTTAGAACAAATTTTTATAACTTAACTTTTGCTATGAACTTCTCTCAGGCGTCAGGCAAGTAAGCATGCAAGCAAGCATGCAGCATGCAGCATGCAAGCAAGCAAGCATGCAAGCAAGCATGCAGCATGCAAGCAAGCAAGCATGCAAGCAAGCATGCAGCATGCAAGCAAGCACGAAGCATGCAACATGCAGCAGGCATGGTTTCTGTCACGGCTCCGGTGCTGCGGGGCTTCGGCAGTCCCACGCGAGTTTATCGTCGCAGATGGATTTAACGCTCACCACCGCAGCTTCGGCTTGCTGGCCGGCTACGCCGGCCAGCCTCAGCCGCGGCGGCGAGTGTTACAACCACCTGCTCCTCAACTCGCGGGCCGCCTCGCCCCTCCGCACCTACGCGATTTTAAATTACACTCTAGGGGTAGGGCATACAAGACTGCGTGGAGTCGGATTTACAGCGATTCGTTTTTGTCACTAAATCCTAATTTTTAGCAAATGTTTTAGGACTAAAAAATATATTATAAATGAACATTCGGAATAATACACATTATTTAACACAATACTTAGGACATATGACTTTAGGTCATGTAAAATTAGGAGATTCAATTATTATAGTACTCGATATTATGACAGAATACTTTTATAATTAAAGATAATTATGTTAAACAAAATTTCGGGATTTTGAACATTATGGTTACTGAAGTTTATAGCAAACGTGTTATGGATAATGATTTTCGGACAAACAATTTTAGGAGAAGTAAGGGAGTACCGTTTAAGTAATATAAGAATACACTGAATGAAAGTCATAATTATGTAAGGACTTTTGGACTTTTTTGTTGACTGCCTCGTTTGGTCTAGTGGTCGCAAAGCGCGACTGCTAAGCATGAGGTCTTAAGATTCGATTCCCAGGTCGAGTAAAGTGTTATTGCGTTTTTCCATCAAGAATTTCTCAGTCTCTGAGTCTAGATTTGTGCCCGGTTGGTGGCAATTTGCTCGCCCCCTATTATATGAGGAAGATCAGATCTATCTCATCTAGCCAAGATATACACCAGTGTAATGTGTGTTTTACGTCCATTTTCTTTGTTTCAGACGAGCCCTGTATAACAAAGGGCGTGAACGGCACATGTGTCGGAATATTTCGGTGCCCCACAGCATACTTGACTTACCTATATGTAAGTAGAACTATGATCCATGTTGGATCTTTTTTGTTGTAATTTATGTTAGGCGGCTGGGTATGGACTATTTCATGTCAACCACGTTACTATCAAGCTATCTACATTTCTAGTGTAAGCTGACCTCTCGTTATAAGGAAAGCCTATACAATGCGAGGTCAGCTACATGCTGCTACTACTACTGCTAATGTGTCAAGTCAGCAAAACAGAAACAGAAACCTAGGATGTCTGAGATTGAAACTTAACTTGATTGATTTACTGTTTATTTTCTACATTTTAAATTAAATATAACTTGAATACATCAATCGGTTTCTAAGAAAACTTCAACTATATCTGACGACCCTGCATAGGTACCTATCTGTTTTGTTGGCTGTACCTACCTACTTGTTTGTGTAATACTTGTTAATAGCTTGCAGACTATTTATATAGTTATTGGCTCTTAAGTAATTTTTAATTACTGTATACAGGGTCATTGAAAATTTACCTGAAACGGTCTAGAGCATAAAGTTCAAAATCCACTGGGGACCATACTAGTTTCGTCGACGAGTTCGTCGTCGAGTCTTTTAGAGAATAGCATAGCTGAAAAGGGGACATTGTACTCATCATTATGAACAACTTTTACTATGGGACCAACCTTGAAATCATGAGAAAAAAAATCAGCTGTTCCCTACAAAAATGCTACATAACAAGATCGTAAATGGATCAGCTGTTCCTTTTTTCATGATTTTAGGGTTGGTTCAATAGTAAAAGTTGTTCATAATGATGAGTACAATGACCCCTTTTCAGATTTCGGGTAAATTAATTTTCAATAAATAAATAAATATCTTGGGACAACTCACACACGGGCCATCTGATCCCAAGCTAAGCAGAGCTTGTGTTATGGTAACCAGACAACAAATATACATACTTATATAATTTATAAATACATACTTACATAATTATTATAGATAAATTACACCCAGACACAGAACCAACAATTATGCTCATCACACAAAGTTTGTCCTGGGTGGGAATCGAACCCACTACCTCTGGCTTTGCAGTCAGGGTCACTAACCACTAGACCAACGAGGCAGTCTTTCAAAGTTCAATGACCCTGTATAGATTCAATTGTAAATGTAAGACGTGATATAAAAAAGTAAGTTCAGTTGCCTTTCTCTTGCAGGTTAATGCAGGTTACGATGTGGACAAACACGATCTTCCAGAGCTACCAGACATTTGTTCCTATAACAACAATGAGCCAGTGGTCTGCTGCACTGATTGTATCTTTTATAAACAAGACGAACTGTAAGTATTCTTCTCTAACACTAGGAATCTTTGTGAAGTGTACTTCACCAAGATTAGAAAAAAAAAAGTTGATAGTAGAACTGGGAACTGGTTTTAGCATAACCTTAAGGCATTGACAGACATTGCGAGGCATGCGCAGCGCGCGGCGCTCAACATATATGCTTCGCAATGTGTGGACGTTTATATTCGATCTGTATGCGCTAGTTTTATTTTTATTCGAAGTAAACTTATATCGAGGCGTGCGTTGCGAGGCGTGCGCGGCGCTTAGCTTCTATTTGTGTTGCGTGTTGTGTGAGCTTAATCTAAACGAAAGTGAGTTTTATACGTTTAATTTCAATTTTATTCTTGAGTTTTCACCAATCAACGGCCGCGTTTGCAATCTGTAACCATGAATGGCGAATCACAAGCTCACGAGTTTTATTTGATTTGCCATTAAACATAGATTCCTTTAGAATAGTTTAAGTGGTTCTCTATTGGGTCACCTAACTTTTTTTTCCATAATTTAAAGTGCCATAACTTTTTTTGTCCTAATCATCATTTGTCCGAATGATAACTTACCCGAACATAATATCACATAATATCAAATGCCATAAAATTGAAATCCCTAAATATAATATGTCCTAAATCCGTTTGTCATAAATATTACAATCAATAATATTCAAAAGACATAAAACCGTTTTCAATAAAAGTTATAAGTCCTAAATTCAAATTAATATTCTTAGAACAAATTTTTATAACTTAACTTTTGCTATGAACTTCTCTCAGGCGTCAGGCAAGTAAGCATGCAAGCAAGCATGCAGCATGCAGCATGCAAGCAAGCAAGCATGCAAGCAAGCATGCAGCATGCAAGCAAGCAAGCATGCAAGCAAGCATGCAGCATGCAAGCAAGCACGAAGCATGCAACATGCAGCAGGCATGGTTTCTGTCACGGCTCCGGTGCTGCGGGGCTTCGGCAGTCCCACGCGAGTTTATCGTCGCAGATGGATTTAACGCTCACCACCGCAGCTTCGGCTTGCTGGCCGGCTACGCCGGCCAGCCTCAGCCGCGGCGGCGAGTGTTACAACCACCTGCTCCTCAACTCGCGGGCCGCCTCGCCCCTCCGCACCTACGCGATTTTAAATTACACTCTAGGGGTAGGGCATACAAGACTGCGTGGAGTCGGATTTACAGCGATTCGTTTTTGTCACTAAATCCTAATTTTTAGCAAATGTTTTAGGACTAAAAAATATATTATAAATGAACATTCGGAATAATACACATTATTTAACACAATACTTAGGACATATGACTTTAGGTCATGTAAAATTAGGAGATTCAATTATTATAGTACTCGATATTATGACAGAATACTTTTATAATTAAAGATAATTATGTTAAACAAAATTTCGGGATTTTGAACATTATGGTTACTGAAGTTTATAGCAAACGTGTTATGGATAATGATTTTCGGACAAACAATTTTAGGAGAAGTAAGGGAGTACCGTTTAAGTAATATAAGAATACACTGAATGAAAGTCATAATTATGTAAGGACTTTTGGACTTTTTTGTTGACTGCCTCGTTTGGTCTAGTGGTCGCAAAGCGCGACTGCTAAGCATGAGGTCTTAAGATTCGATTCCCAGGTCGAGTAAAGTGTTATTGCGTTTTTCCATCAAGAATTTCTCAGTCTCTGAGTCTAGATTTGTGCCCGGTTGGTGGCAATTTGCTCGCCCCCTATTATATGAGGAAGATCAGATCTATCTCATCTAGCCAAGATATACACCAGTGTAATGTGTGTTTTACGTCCATTTTCTTTGTTTCAGACGAGCCCTGTATAACAAAGGGCGTGAACGGCACATGTGTCGGAATATTTCGGTGCCCCACAGCATACTTGACTTACCTATATGTAAGTAGAACTATGATCCATGTTGGATCTTTTTTGTTGTAATTTATGTTAGGCGGCTGGGTATGGACTATTTCATGTCAACCACGTTACTATCAAGCTATCTACATTTCTAGTGTAAGCTGACCTCTCGTTATAAGGAAAGCCTATACAATGCGAGGTCAGCTACATGCTGCTACTACTACTGCTAATGTGTCAAGTCAGCAAAACAGAAACAGAAACCTAGGATGTCTGAGATTGAAACTTAACTTGATTGATTTACTGTTTATTTTCTACATTTTAAATTAAATATAACTTGAATACATCAATCGGTTTCTAAGAAAACTTCAACTATATCTGACGACCCTGCATAGGTACCTATCTGTTTTGTTGGCTGTACCTACCTACTTGTTTGTGTAATACTTGTTAATAGCTTGCAGACTATTTATATAGTTATTGGCTCTTAAGTAATTTTTAATTACTGTATACAGGGTCATTGAAAATTTACCTGAAACGGTCTAGAGCATAAAGTTCAAAATCCACTGGGGACCATACTAGTTTCGTCGACGAGTTCGTCGTCGAGTCTTTTAGAGAATAGCATAGCTGAAAAGGGGACATTGTACTCATCATTATGAACAACTTTTACTATGGGACCAACCTTGAAATCATGAGAAAAAAAATCAGCTGTTCCCTACAAAAATGCTACATAACAAGATCGTAAATGGATCAGCTGTTCCTTTTTTCATGATTTTAGGGTTGGTTCAATAGTAAAAGTTGTTCATAATGATGAGTACAATGACCCCTTTTCAGATTTCGGGTAAATTAATTTTCAATAAATAAATAAATATCTTGGGACAACTCACACACGGGCCATCTGATCCCAAGCTAAGCAGAGCTTGTGTTATGGTAACCAGACAACAAATATACATACTTATATAATTTATAAATACATACTTACATAATTATTATAGATAAATTACACCCAGACACAGAACCAACAATTATGCTCATCACACAAAGTTTGTCCTGGGTGGGAATCGAACCCACTACCTCTGGCTTTGCAGTCAGGGTCACTAACCACTAGACCAACGAGGCAGTCTTTCAAAGTTCAATGACCCTGTATAGATTCAATTGTAAATGTAAGACGTGATATAAAAAAGTAAGTTCAGTTGCCTTTCTCTTGCAGGTTAATGCAGGTTACGATGTGGACAAACACGATCTTCCAGAGCTACCAGACATTTGTTCCTATAACAACAATGAGCCAGTGGTCTGCTGCACTGATTGTATCTTTTATAAACAAGACGAACTGTAAGTATTCTTCTCTAACACTAGGAATCTTTGTGAAGTGTACTTCACCAAGATTAGAAAAAAAAAAGTTGATAGTAGAACTGGGAACTGGTTTTAGCATAACCTTAAGGCATTGACAGACATTGCGAGGCATGCGCAGCGCGCGGCGCTCAACATATATGCTTCGCAATGTGTGGACGTTTATATTCGATCTGTATGCGCTAGTTTTATTTTTATTCGAAGTAAACTTATATCGAGGCGTGCGTTGCGAGGCGTGCGCGGCGCATGCCTCACAATGTCTGTATCCGCCTTTACAAATTACCTTTTTTATCACTAAGAAGTCAAAACCAGTGCTAAATTTAACCACCATCAATTATATTCAAATCGTAATTTGATATAATTATTTACATGTCACTTTGGGTGAATTCGCAAAATAAATAAATCCCCAACCAATCCACTGCCTCGTTGGTCTAGTGGTAGCAAAGCGCGACTGCCGAGTATGAGGTCTTGGGTTCGATTCCCAGGTCGGGCAAGATCTTATTGGTTTTTCCATCAGGAATTTCTCAGTAGCAGCCTCGGAGTCTGGATTTGAGCCCGGTTGATATGGCAATAGGCTCGCCCCCTACGCCTCCCGCGTCCTACATGGGACTTAAACATAACAGGCGAAATGTGGGTGTACTAATGGGTGCACCTTTGCCTAACCCTTCGGAGATAACAGGCTTGATGTTATGTCATCATCTAGTAGACCTTTATTAAGTAGACTTGCTTTTACCTTGTATGATTCATTTCCAAAGTCTCACATAAGTATCCGGGTGGTCGCAGGCGGGTATAGTCCTAGGCTTAAACTGTTCATCGGTGTCGTATATTTCAGAGTCCCTGTCCGTGCCGTAGGACCCTTAGGGATCGTTGTCCAAACTGATACAACAGTTGCTACAGCCAGTAAGTACCAACGTAACATGTTCTAAATCTAAACCAACTTTTTAGACCTATGCATCCTGCTTATATGTAGGAAAAGTGATGGTCCAAAAATGTATGGACCAAAAACCCAGAGTCGATTTAGACAAATCTGGTATCAATAGCTTTATTAAAATGCACAATTTACCCCACCGAAAAAATTATGCCCATATCCATGGGATATAAAAGTTATAGGCTAACAAAGTATATTGGAAAAATCATGAATAACTGATTATTTTTACCAGTTTTTGCAACAGCAATATAATAATATTAATAATGAATAACTTGTTATTTTTATCAGTTTTTTCAACAGCAATATATTAATAATAATAATCATAGGACAATAATAAATATAAGTAGCGATTATATGAACCTATCAAGTATTAAATCTTATCTAATCTTATCTTATCTTATCTAATCTTACTTTGTGTGATGAGCATAATTGTTGGTTCTGTGTCTGGGTGTAATTTATCTATAATATGTATGTATTTATAAATTATATAAGTATGTATATCAGTTGTCTGGTTACCATAACACAAGCTCTGCTTAGCTTGGGATCAGATGGCCGTGTGTGAGTTGTCCCAAGATATTTATTTATTTATTTATTTATTTTATTTTATTGTAAATCATATGTCAAGATACTTTTGTCGTGAAATCTTTTTACAGTTGAATGTGCCCATTTTGTCTCAGATTATTTATTTTTTCAGTCGCTTATTTAAAAAAAAACAAATACTGTGGGAAAAATATTTAAGTAAGCCTCTCGCTCACTCAATAGAGCGAGAGGTAAGATGAACGCATCATATTCTGAAGTATTTGTGTGTATTTGTTTAGCGAAAACAAAATAATGAATAACAAAGATAGGTAGGTAGTTATGCTAGAGAACTTAAAAAATAGACGTAATCTCATTAATAAAGGACTTTGAACTTGATAGTTGCATATGATCGCTAGTTATATTTATTATTGTCCTATGATTATTATTATTAATATAATGCTGTTGAAAAAACTGGTAAAAATAACAAGTTATTCACGATTTTTCCATATACTTATACTTTGTTCGTCTATAACTCATATACCCCATGGATATGGGCAATTTTTTTTCGGTGGGGTAAATTGTGCATTTTAATAAAGCTATTGATACCTAATTTGTCTGAATCGACTCTGGGTTTTTTTTGGACCATCGCTTTTCATTAATATCGGTTCATTCATTTCCAATTTGGACTTGAAAGTTTGTATGAAATGCGACATGGCGTAAACACTCCTTAACTCTATTAGAAAGATCTCTTACTTGCCTCTTCAACATCATCTCTGTAAAAAATATGGTGTAACCAAACCCTTACACTTTAAACATCTTCGCAAAACAAAGGTCGCAGAACCCGCTGAATCTGGACAGCGCAGGCCACTGCCGCTGTGGACTTTAAATCGATGGCAGCAAAGTAGAAACGGACATCTACAAAATCGCAACTTTACAGGAGAGCAGATTTAGTTTAAAAGAGTGGTTATTTTGAGAGTTATGGACCGATTAACCTGAAATTTTCTGCAATGCTTTAAAATAACCTTCTTTATGAATTGTGTAATAGGTTTTATCGCTTTATCGTTGTTTTACTGAAATAATGTAGATGTCTTTTTTTACTCTGAAAAAACTTTGACGTAGAAGAAGACATCTGCCTGATAACCGTTTATCAGGCAGATGTCTTTTCTACGTCAAAGTTTTATTAAATTGTAATAAAAAAGTGCCCATTTCATTTAAAATATCTAATAAAGTAAGATAATAATCTCCTGTAATACATTTAAGGATATTTAAAGAACATCTTCATAAAGGAACAAGTGGCAGATGTCCGTGTTTACGTCGAACCATAACCTCAAAAAAATTTTTATTACTCACTCTAAGATTTCATTACTAGCACTAATAATGAACTGTAAACACTATCATTATTATTACATTTATACCGGTACGCGCTAGAATGTGACAACTGACTGATGTCTTTGTTGACGTTTCCATTCATCTGTCAAAGCTCCGAAGTAAAGGCGGACAAAGTCAAATGTCCGTTTCTACTGCGATGTTTTTTAAAAATCCAGTGTAGATGTCTTCATTTACGTGTCAAATTTTCTTTATTATTTTGAATTTTGAAAAAAATTTAATACAGGCTTGTAGATAGAATTAATATAAGCTCATTTTTGTAAAAAAAGCATTTTCGAAAAAATGTAGATGTCCGTTTCTACTTTGCTGCCATCGAAATATTACCTCAATCAAGCACTACAATCCAAGTTATTATTACAGAATGCTACGAATATTTCGCACGCCTACAGTATCCGTGCCGTGGTCAGGCCAATTTCAAACTGAAAAAGATTTGGAAGGAAGAAAAGAAATGCCACGAGTTAAATTATCAAATATATTTGGCCGTAGGAGGCCGGAATGCAGAACGATGGGAATTTCCCCATGTGGTATGTTAAATATGTATAGTTTAGGCATTTGCTTATTAAGTACAGCTTCTGCCCGCTTCAAGAATCATCAAAATTGGCCAACGCGTTTGCGTATCAACAAACATACATACGTACAGTGGCGTCCATAAGTGGATAGACATTCTCAAAAAACATTCGCTTCAAGTTAAGTTTGACTTACGACCTTCTATTTTCGAGAACAGTCACATGTATCATCATTGCCGTCGACAAATGCTTGTAGTTCATAATTTCAACATTATAAAATAAGTCAAGTTGGCCTATCGGCTAAACGCCTGCAGATAGGTGCTTGAATCGAGGAGTCGTGAGATCGAATCTCATCCAGACTATGACTTTTTGTAAGTTTTTACTTGATAAGCATAATATTCTTTATCTTGTTCGCTTTGTTCACACATTTCGTAAAGTTAAAAAGGGTCTAAATCAATATAAAGAAATAATTATATTTGTTTTCAATAAACTGCTAAATATCGATTACCTATAATAAGTGGGTATTAACAATCATATTTGTGTTATTAGAATATTCTTTTCTTGTTATATTGATATGACGTGGGTAAACACAAAAAATCTTATGAACGGTTACAAGTGAATTTCTTTTATCTAAATAGGAATGTAACGTCACAATTCTTGTCAGTTAATTAAATAAATAAATAAAACGAATAAACCTTTATTGTTATTATTAAGCACGACTTTTTTATTTCCACCTTCCAACACCAAAAAAGTAAATTAAAAATCACATAAATAGTTAAAACTTAATACAATAACTAACATTTTCTTCGTATAAAAATAAATAATAAGCATGATTCATTATTAATAAGCATAAACCTAACAAGTTTTTACTTTTCATTATTATGGTTTCAAAGAAACAAAAAAACAGCCAAGAAGTAATTAAGATACGAACTCAGACCTTATTGATCGTGAAGCTGTTGCTTAGCCTAAACAGCTACCAACACATATTAGATTGATGCGAATTTTAGCAATGCTATGGTAAGAACAGACGCGTATTCTAAATGCAACAGAAATATCATGCTAAACTCTTTTGCAAAAAAAACGGGCACTTTAGATTTTTTTCTTACTTCAATGAAGAAGAACAAGAAATAGGTTTTATTAATTTGACTATGTATTGGCATGTTATTTGAAGCATCCTGGCATAATTCTTTACGTTCCAAATTTAAAATTAATAAAATAAAAATAATTATTATTGTGGATTATTCTAAAATTGCTTTACTAATGGCGCGAATTGCTGAAACGATTTTTAACTGATTACGATATTTTTAAACTTTTTGGATATTTTCTGATTTCTGAAACAATTTAATCTTTCTTTTTACATTAAATACCACTTTTTGATATGAGTGATAAAGCGATAAGGGCCGGTATAATTATAGCCCTAGGTTGTTAAAGAAGGTTGTTCGCAAACTTTACGTGTCTCAGCGGCTAAATGTGAGTCGTTCAACTGTCCAGAGGACTTGGCAACGGTATCAAGAGACCGGTTCGGTTAAAAGAAGACCCGGTTCGGGAAGAAAACGATGCTCAGAACGAAGAGATGACCGCTTTTTGGTGAGTCAGGTGTTGCGGAATCGTAAGGCGTCAAGTGTGGACCTGAAGAAGAGCCTTGAAGAAGTAAGAAGAGTAGAAGTTAGCTTGTGGACGGTCAGGAGGAGGCTTTTGGCTGCCAATATCAGGAGTTACCGCCCAGCTCGGGGCCCTAAATTACTCCGTGAGCACCGTGTTGCTCGACTTCAGTTTGCTCGGAACTGTGCTTCATGGACTCTGGAGGTCTGGAATAAAGGATTTTTTTTGATGAAGCTAGAATCTCTTTGTGTGGAGAGGACCGACGCCGGCGAGTGCTGCGATGACCACGGGAACGCTATGCGGAAGTGTGTTTCGAAGAAATCACTCCTTATGGCGGAGGCTCCGTTATGTTTTGGGCAGCAATTAATTCGACGGAGCGTACGGAGTTAGTTTTCATAGAAAATGGAACATTAAATGCACACCGGTACATAATGGAAGTCCTAATTCCATATGCACAACCCACATTGACTGCACTTGGGGAAGATTCCATTTTTATGGACGACAATGCTTGCCCGCACCGTTTTGGCGACGTGGAAACGTACATGCAAGAAGTTGGGATCCGTCGTTTAGATTGGCCAGCTCGAAGTCCTGACCTCAATCCAATTGAGCATGTCTGGGATGTTCTAAAGAGACGGGTAAGATCAGTGCAACTTGCTCCACAAAACATCAGGGAGCTAAAAAGAGTCATTGCAGAAGAGTGCGAATGTATTCCTCAAAACGTTATTAAAAACATCGTGGAAAGCATGCCCAGAAGGATTCAAGCTGTGATTTTGGCAAGAGGAGGTCACACTCGTTATTAGGTTTTTACATTTGTAACTTTATTTAATTAAAAAAAGTAAAAAAAAATCTTGTCTTATTTGCCGACCACTTCTTATTGTTTGGGCGTGTACATCGGTTTTAAAGAATCCATCGTTTTTTTTCTTTTAATTGCCCGAATTCACTTCACGCGCATTAATTTACACGATTATAAGTATACAGACTACGTCAAAGAAGTAAATTTCATTTAATTAACTCAAATCGACCTTAGAACGAAAATTTCCTTAGGTGCCCGTTTTTTTTGCAAAAGAGTGTATTTCGCGTAGTGTGGCGACAGTTTATTAGTGTGTGTTATCTGTGGAATGTTGAGACATCACTCATACACGCACACGCACCCTCATTGACTGTGTCGCGCTTGTATATTCGAGCTAAAGTAGCCTTTATGGTGCTGATGGACTATTGAACGTTTAGTGTACTTACATACAGAGGTTTATAAACACACACAGCCTTTTTTGCCTCGCGCAGTCGGATAAAAAGGAGGCTCTCAAGATTTTCACAAAAACGTTAAGCAACACCTAAATTTTTCACGGAGTCGTGATATTGTTGAGGCGAATACTTGATTATGTAGCTTTAATTCATCGCTACTTGAGATGAAATCTGTCAAACCATTAAAGTATACACATCAAAAGTGTCTAGGGATCAACATTCCTAACATTTGTTAGGGATGTTGATCCCTAGACACTTTTGATGTGTGTAGTAGAAGTTTAGGCAGTCAGCGGAAGGGTTACCCAAAAATGAGAATTTCCCAATGTGGTATGTCAAATATTGTTTACTAGCGACCCGTCCCGGCTTCGCACGGGTGCAATGTAAATACATAAACCTTCCTCTTGAATCACTCTATCTATTAAAAAAAAACCGCATCAAAATCTGTTGCGTAGTTTTAAAGATCTAAGCAAAGATCTAATAATGTATATAGGTACAGACAGACGGAAGCGACTTTGTTTTATACTATGTAGTGATGAAGTATTCCTTTAGTAATATACTTACCTAATCAAAAAAGAGAATCTAATTTTCCACAAAAATGTGTAATAACATCTTAGTTTTAAACTGCCATAGTATATTTCAATGGTAGTTCATACGTCAAAGATACACTTGTTTATGTTTCAGGCTTTACTTGGTTACGGAGAAGATGCGGAGTCTGCGCAGTGGCTGTGCGGAGGCTCAGTGATCAGTGAGAGATTTATACTCACTGCAGGTCACTGCACATCGACTGGAGCACTGTAAGCCCAGCGTCGCTACTTCATTACTTAATATGGCCAATAATGACCAATGAAATTGGTCACCAATAATATGGCCATTAATGACCAATGAAATTGGTCATTATTGGCCATATTATTGGTGTGAATGGTTGAAAACTGACGATATTTCAATTTTATTTCACGTGTGTTAGGTATTATGACGCAATTTAGATTTTAGTAGTACCTATAAGTAGTCGTGACAAAATTAGCTTTCGATTAATTAAAACAATGTTTTCAGTGGAAACATAACATTTGCTGCTCTTGGGATTTTGAAACGAACAGATCCAAAGAAATACTGGAAGATATATAAAATCAAGAGGATTATAGTTCACCCTGAGTACAAGCCTCCTTCTAAGTACCATGATATTGCGCTGTTGGAGGCAGAAACAGAGTAAGTATGAATAGCTGCATCTACATTGGGGTTACAAGATAATTTATTAAATCAAGATAAAAACGGTTTCCTCAAAAAATATAATATACAATTAAAGTAAAATTGAAAAGATTAGGATCTATATTTGAACTAGGTTTTAGATGTTATGAGACGTGATCAAAATGTTTGGTCTGAGATTATGAAGCACTGTGAGACTAGATTTATGCCTAATTTATAAAATTTCAGGTTTAATTTTGGCAAAGATCTCTTACCTGCGTGTCTAGATGCAGGCTTCCATTCAAAGTCTCACGCTGAGGCCTCCGGCTGGGGTCGGCTAGGTCACAGACAAGCTCTCGCAGACACACTGCAAGTTGTAAGCTCAGATTTAAAAATGTTCATTCAAAATGTAAAGTAATTAGAGAAACCTAAAGATTATTTTCAAATACTAAGTATTCAATGATACCCCAGTTAGCATAGTTCATCGACTTTTATTTTTGCAATATGGCGTCTGGTTCCCGCCATATTGAATTTTGATTACTGTCATGTTTTTAGTGGCACTCGCAAGAATAAGGCGATTAACACATGGCACCGTACGCCGCGCCGCTCCGGCATGCGGTGATGCGGTTCTCACATCGCACTAGCCTCTATGAAATCCGCTTGAACCTTGTACACGAACACCGCACGACCGCGCGGTCGAGCGGTGCTCTCGTCACAACCGCATCACCGTGCGGACGTCCGCGCGGTCGTGCGGTGCTTCACACACGGGGCGCCGCATCACCGTGCGGATCATCGTGCAGGGTTCCCAATTTAGGGGGTTTCTCCCCAAATTTAGGGGGTAAATATATGCAATGGATTTTTTTTTAAGGGCGTTATATGTTATTTGTTTATGATGATGTTCTCAACATTCATACAAATTTTCAGCTTGTTGCGAATTTTTGTACTCTTGAATATCTATTTTGACCGGAATAACAAGAAAAGAGTTGGTATCCAAGCGTGTATTCACAGTGGGTACGTATTGTGAGAAATGGAAAGCACCCATAGCAGTTTGATCTCTATTCCGCCACCTTCCGGGATGTCACTATTTGCGCACTGCATTAAAAAAAATCATTCAAAAATCATTTTTCCCCAAACTTACGCCACAAAATAATGTGTTCCCCAGAATTTTCCCCACAGTTTTAATTTCACCAAAAGTTCCCCAAATTGGGGGGGAAAAAAACCCCAACCTGGACACCCTGAAAACTGGTCAAAACCGGTAAAAAATAACTGGTTAAAACCAAAACTGGTCAAAATCGATCCGTGCGGTCATGCGGTTGAACCGCATCACCATGCGGACAACCGCATCGAAATCCGCTTCACCGCCACCGCATGCCGGAGCGGCGTACGGTGCCGTGTGTTAATCGCCTTCGACAGATCTATTCATGAAAAAATCATCGAAATCGGTCCATGCGTTTGGCCTCTCATCCGCCACAAAGGAACAAATATGCAAACAAAGGCTGACAAACACACATGACCCTTTTTACACATTTTGCCATTCAGCATTACGTTCACTGAACTCATCTCTGTAGGTGCACAAGGATACAAAGCTCAACTTATTTTTCAGGTTCACCTAACTGAATACAATGAAACAGAATGCGCTACAATATATCAAACGCACAGACTTTTGAAAAATGGATACGATCATGAGAAGCAGATGTGTTACGGCAATCATAGAGCAATTGTCGACACCTGCGAGGTAATCTACTAAAAGACATATTTTTGAGCGAAAAAGAAGAAGAAAATGAAGAGCTTTTAAACCGACTTCAAAAAAAGGAGGAGGTTATCAATTCGACTGTATTTTTTTTTATGTTTGTTAGCTCCTAACTTGCGACTGGGTAAACCGATTTTCATGATTCCTTTTTTATTTGAAAGCTGGTGCTTCCCGTGTGGTCCCATTGTCACCATTTCAATATCTGATGATGAACTTCGGAGATATGGAATGGAACTCCTCACAGAATCACAGCAGCAATATCGTAACAAGTGAAATTGCTTTTTTTATACGTGTAGTCGATAACTGACTGAAGGAAAGGGGGGGGGGTCGTCAAACCCCCTCCTACCAGTTTCCAAAATTAAATATATCGTGTGAAAGATAACCGCCTTCAAAAACTACAAAATAAAAATAACTTTAGTTTTGGAAGTCGGTGGCAATACTTACCTACATATGCTCGGTAGCGATCGCGCGTCCGCATCGATACAGTCGCGAAGCGGTCGCTAGCTGTGTGCCCTCGCTCACGGGCCCAGATTCAGTCGCGATGCAAACGCGATGCTGTCGCGCTTCTGTCGCGATGCAAACGCGATTCAGTAACGGCACAAAAATACCTGCGATCGCTACAGTTGCAAGATGGCTTCCGTTGAGGCAACATTAGTCACGTTGTCTTCGGTGTTGCTTTTACATAAGCAGCCGAAGCGTAGGCAACGAAAGCAGCGTCAATATTGGATGCACCCATTTAATAAAGAGAGATTATTTTGTGGACATCATGTAACAACGCGCGTTAGTAGCGCGTTGACATTGCTTCTGTAGCGCGTTGCAAATGCGACTAACACGCGTTAGTAGCGATGCTGTTGCGCGTTTAAGAAGCGCGCGACAGCATCGCTACAAAAAGTCGCCGTGGGCGAGGGGCCTAATCGGTTTTTTTTTAATACAGGGCGACAGCGGTGGGCCCCTTCAAACGCATAAGTACCGATGCCTGTACACAGTTGTGGGAGTGACGTCATACGGCAAGGACTGCGGCATCCTCGGCTCAGCTGGCATGTACACCAGGGTCTCGTACTACTTACCCTGGATCGAGGGCATCGTGTGGCCTGAGGAAGTTGAAGCAAAAAAAAGAAAAGACAAATTGTGGGTTGAGAAATGGTTAAGTGAAGGAAAATAGATGAAAAGGTCACGGCTGACGCTTATAGATACGGAGGAGCTTGAAACTTGTGTAAAGTGATACCTACATTATAATGGTAACTCATGTTGTTCACCAGCTTAGTACTTTTGGCTAATTGAAGATTTTCCTATCAATAAACATTTTATATTACATTCAACTTGTTTTTCATTTGTTACCCAAACGCTTGTGTATCTAAATCGAATTAGTAGAGTGAAAGAAAATCGTCAATCTGTGTATGGGCTCGTTGTGAAGAGTGATGGTAGTCATGATTAAATTAGAAAAATAATTCTTTTATAAAACAAGTTTTTATTAAAATGTGCTACAAAGAATAAAATAATCTTTTCTTTTCTTTTAATCTTTTTTTTTTACTTTGACTATCAACGTTTAACGATTAAAACAATTTATATGATACTAGCTTTTGCCCGCGACTTCGTCCGCGTAAAAGTCGAAAATGAATAAAAAATAAAAAAGTCTAAAAGAGATGCTGTCCAACATAAAGAACTAAAAAAATAACTATTTATTCATATTGTCCAGGTGTCGTAATTGTATTTGATTATTTATGTCTTTTACGGATAACCTTTTGAAATTTGATGGAGATGCAAATCTGCTCCTTGTATAATTAATGCAAGTTATAAGGAAACGGATCCAAACACGTATCTAGACATCTAAACACGATACAAAAATAAAGTAGGTAAACAATTATGAATAGCACACACACTGATATAAAATCAATCAAAGATACCCATATTATTATTAAAGTTTTGTGCAACTGAGAGCTGCGTCACTCACACCGGCGTGTGCGCAAGACATGGCGGTTAATAAATACATCATATTTGTGTGGTCGCTTAGCTGCAGTTTAAGTTGCGTGTTGTGTGTGCTTAATCTAAATGAAGGTGAGTTTTATACGTTATAACCTTGATCCCAATCTTGACTCGTAACCAATCAACGACCAAGTTTGCAATCTGCAACCTTGAGAGGGCGAATCTCAAGCTAATTAGCATTCTTGATGTCATAGATTTTTTTTTTTGATGTTTTAAAAATCATCAAATGAGTCCTTCCGCTCCGGGTGGGGCGGAAGGGACTGTCAGACTTTTACTGACTAAAAAACCACCCTGTTCCTTCTGTTGCCCTTTACGTTCCGGGCCACGGTATGTTAAGACGTCAAATTAGATTCTGATGAGTGATGTAAACTACACTTATCGAATGTTACATGTCCTTCTCAACGCTGATTCTAAAAAATGACAACCAACACTGACTCAGCGGCATCAGCCGACAACCGTCATGAGACCCCATCTGCCTAGGGCTGCCATCCGTCCGGGTTTCCCCGGATTTGTCCTAGTTTAGAGGGCGTCTGGGAGACGTCCGGAAAGGGTTTCCTTTAATGTCAGGGGTATCCCGATTAATTACTTTTTTATTGTAAAAAAAAATTCTGGGATGGTAAAAAAACTCAATTTCACCCAAATGTCCGGGGTTTTTGAAGTTTTTGTCCGGCGTCGGTTATTAAGATGATGGCAGCCCTACATCTGCCCATCCCATGGTATCCTATAATACTTATGGACACATCGTCAGATATAATGTTTCTTCAGGACATTTTTTAAGCGGTTTCTACTTTAGATACAGTCGATTACTCCTTCAGATATTCTGTTATTAGTAAATCAGTGAGTGAATGAGTGACCTTTTGCTTTTATTTTATAGATTTTGGATGTCAGTTGACTCGTACAACCTTGACTTCTGTGACTTTTCCTTAAGTCCGTGTTATATACACATCAAAAGTGTCTAGGGATCAACATCCCTAACATTGATTAGGGATGTTGATCCCTAGACACTTTTGATGTGTGTAGTAGTAGGTAGGCAAAATAATCACATTTTTTCGCTACAGCCTGTTACTATGGGACGGCTGCAACGTTTTTATTTCTTTCTTTAAAAAGACGTTGCACAACACTAGAAATATTATCTTGTGCCGTGGGTGCGCTTACAAACACAAACAACCAGACCCGCTTCTACCAAGGGGTCCTAGCTTTCCTCTGGATGTAGGCGGGAAGCTGAAGCCTGTCCTAGACCCTGCTGACTCGGGTTAGCCTTAGGCGATTATCACACGGCACCGCACGCCGCTCCGGCATGCGGTGCCGTGTGTTAATCGCCTTAAAGTTCAAGTCTGTCTCATTTAGCCAAGACATACACCAGTGTAATATGTGTTTTACGTCCATATTCTTTGTTTCAGATGAGCCCTGTATCACAAAAGGCTTGAACGGCACGTGTGTCGGAATATTCCGGTGCCCCACAGCGTCCTTGACCTACCTATATGTAAGTAGAACTATGATCAATGTCTGATCTATTTTGTCGCAATGAGTCGGAATGTTAGGCGGTTGGCTGGGTATGGACTATTTCATGTCAACCAAGTAATTATCAAGCTATCTACATTCCCAATGTAAGCTGAACTCTCGTTATAAGAAAAGTCTATACAATGCGCAGTCAGCTACCTGGTACTTCCAAATGTCAAGTTTGATAACAGTCACATATACCTGCCTACCTACTTGCTGGTATAGTATAGTTTACAGACTATAATACATAATGACGTAGGGACTCTAAGTAAACTTTAATAACTTTCTTGACATTACTGTAAGATGTGAAATAAATGATGTAAAGTAAGTTCAGTTGTTTTTCTCTTGCAGGCTAATGCAGGTTACGATGTGGTCCAATACCATCTCCCAGAGCTACCAGACATTTGCTCCTATAAGAACAATGAGCCTGTAGTCTGCTGCACTGATTGTGACACCAGCCAAGAACCGTAAGTATTCTTCATAGTTTTTAAGCCTTTTAAATATAAATAAATAAATCATCATTTTCGAAGTCTCACATGTCTGGTGGTCGCAGGCGGGTATAGTCCTGTGCTCAAACTTTCTGAACCTCAAACGCTGTGTCGTATATTTCAGGTTCCGTGACTTTGCCGTAGGACCCTTAGGGGTCTTTATCAATACTGATGGAACAGTCGCTTCAGCCAGTAAGTATTTTTTAATGAAATTGTCAAGGATGACCCCGGCCGTTGGTCCCGGCTGTCATACGTGGATCTTTGACAGTCGTAACGGGTGGTCAGAAGCCCGAAAGTCTGACAACCAGTCTTTCGGTTTAAATCATTTATTCCCAAAAAGACAATAAAGCCACTTACATGAGAATACAAAATAACATTTAGTTTAATTATCTAATTAACCGCCACCGAGATAAGTAGGTAAGTAAAAAACTGTTTACGTAACACAATCGTAACATCATTGAGACTTAATAAGTAATATCATTAGCCGGTAGGGTAGTTTAAAACAATAAAGGCGACAAAATGCGTAATATTAAATAGGTACCCGCTCAACTTATTTTATTACTCGACTGGATTAATGCAACTTTGGATAAGAAAAGTTTTCTGTTATATACACATCAAAAGTGTCTAGGGATCAACATCCCTAACATTGATTAGGGATGTTGATCCCTAGACACTTTTGATGTGTGTATATTTAGACAGTTGAGATTTAAAAATGTTGAACGAGCTTACATTTTTAATGTTAGACGGTAAATTATTATAAATATTAAAAAATAGTCTTGCCAAGGGGTTGCCAAGGGGTAGGGGAGTATTACCCAGATACTGGGTTGTGGAGGTCAGATAGGCAGTCGCTCCATGTAAAATACTGGTATTCAGCTGCATCCGGTTAGACTGGGAGCCGACCCCAACATAGTTGGGAAAAGGCTAGGCAGATGATGATCAAGGATATTAGTGACAGATATCATAAGTGCCTCTTCTATTAAAAATATGACGTAAATAAACCCTAACACCTCAAACGTCCCCGCAAAGTATAGGTTGCAGGAACCCACTGGATCTGGAAAGCGCAGGACTCTGTCGCTGTGGACTTTAAATAATATCTTAATCAAGCACTACAATCCAATTTATTATTACAGAATGTTTCGAATATTTCGGACGCCTACCGTATCCGTGCCGTGGTAACGCCAATTTCTATGTTAATAAGACTTGGAACAAAGAAAAGAAATGCCACGAGTATCAAAATGGATATGTTTTGGCCGTAGGAGGACGGGATGCACAGAGATGGGAATTTCCCCATGTGGTACGTCAAATATTATTTAAGTATTCCCATTATATTGTAATCAAATAGAAAAATACTTATAAGAAAGAGAGAGAAAATTTACTCATATTTAAAAAAAATGCACCTCAGTTTCAATGGTACCACCCACGTGCGTATGGTGTAGGTACGTCAAATATACACATTTTTATGTTTCAGGCTTTACTTGGTTACGGAGACGACGCGGAGTATGCGCAATGGCGGTGTGGAGGATCAGTGATCAGTGAGAAGTTTATACTCACTGCAGGTCACTGCACATCGACTGGACCACTGTAAGTCTAGCCTCTCCACCTCATTTCTTAACGTTCTTGTTCTTGTGTAATGTTCTCTTGAAAATTGACATTTTAATATTATTTCAAGTATGTTATGACGTAACCTAGATTTTAGTAGTATAAGGCGATTATCACACGACGCCGCGTTTACCGCGTACTGACGCGGCAGGCGGTGAAGCGGATCTCACGTCACTCGCATTGGCCTGTGTTGATGCCTATCACACGTACACCGCCTTACCGTACGGACCAGCGGCGCTTGGCACACGAGACGACGGCATTACAGCGCAGATCACTGCGGAATAAGATTGTGACTTTTTTGAAATGGACTTTGATGTCGAAAAGTTTATTGCGGAGTTAAAATTCGCCATATTATTTGGGAAATGAAAAAATGTCCTGTATAGTAGGTAGCTAAATTGCTGCTACCACTTCAGCATCCATTCTTCCCAAAGTGTTTGGTCGAACTGATGGAAACCCATCATCCGCGAAGATACGCGCTCTTTACGCCACTCCGCGTGGCGCACCGCTACGCTACACAATCCGTTTCGCCGCTTCCACCCTCCGCGGCGGTAAGAGGCGTCGTGTGAGAATCGCCTTACTAATCGGCGTGACTAAATTAGTTTTCAATAGATTGATACTATGTTTTCAGTGGAAGCATAACATTTGCTGCTCTTGGAATTTTGAAACGAACGGATCCAAAGAAATACTGGAAGATACATAAAATCAAGAGGATTATAGTTCATCCTGAGTACAAGCCTCCTTCTAAGTACCATGATATTGCGCTCTTGGAGTCAGAAACAGAGTAAGTACGAATAGCTGCATCTACATTGGGGTTATATGATAATAATGTGATCAAACATGAACCCAATCGCTGAGAAAGCGATGAGTTTTCTCAAAAACTGATATAGATTTTAGATGCTATGATACATGATCAAAAAATGTTTGACTCAATGAGATAAGACTAGATTTATGCATAATTTATGATATTTCAGGTTCAATTTTGGCAATGACCTCTTACCTGCGTGTGTAGATGCAGGCTTCCATTTGAAGCCTTTCGCTGAGGCCTCCGGCTGGGGTCGGCTAGGTCACAAACAAGATCTGGCAGACACACTGCAAGTTGTAAGTTCAGATTTAAAAAAAAAAAATCATTTTCACGTTCACTCATTTCTGTAGGCGCACAAGGATAATACAATGCTCATCTTATTTTTTCAGGTTCACTTAGATGAATACAATGAAACAGAATGCAATACAATATACAAAACAAACAGACTTTTGCAGAATGGATATGATCATGAAAAGCAGATGTGTTACGGCAATCATGATAAAATGGTTGACACCTGTGAGGTAAACCACTAAGGGTTGATTTTTCAATCGTCAGATAACTTTTAACAAATATGGCGGTTTGACAGCTTTTCTATAGAAAATATTTCAAACTATGACGGGGTGTGGGGGTGTGTGTGTATTTATTATTGGAATAAAAGTTATCTGACTATTGAAAAAATTGCCCTAAAAGACAAATTTTAATGCATCAAATTACGAAGCTATACTTTTAGAATATAGGTAATAAAGCTTTTTTGTTTGTTTTTACGCCCTAATATCTGAAACTGCCAGTCGTATTCGATTTTTTTTGTATTTTATAGGCATATTCATGAGGAATTAGGGTATGTGGAAAGCGAAACAGTGACGAAGTAATAATTATGACGCTAAGGAACTATTTCACTTGGTCGAGTTATATTATAGCGATATAAAGCGCTGCCGTCTAATGTTTTGTGGTATGACTGGAACGCGTCTGACATAATATATCTTCGTCATCAGAAAGTTCTCCTTAACCAGGTCAATCAGTGTTCCTACCTTATTTTATTCTAATGGTTACCGTAAAACGAATAGGTAAGTATTAGAATAGACGTGTCCTGTTTCTTTCCTCCAGCGTTTCAATAGAATTTTCCCACTGCAGGGTGACAGCGGTGGACCCCTACAAACGCATCAGTTCAAATGTCAGTACACCATAGTGGGTGTGACGTCATTCGGCAAGGACTGCGGCATCCTCGGCTCAGCCGGAATATACACCAGGGTATCGTACTACTTACCCTGGATCGAGAGCGTCGTGTGGCCTGAGGAAGTTGAAGCTAAAAAAACACAAGACAAATTGTGGGTTGAGAAATTGTTCAGTGGAGGAAAATAGATACGAAGGTGCTTAGAACTTATGTAAAGTGATATCTACAATACAACGGTATCTCAGGTTGCTTACCAGCTAAGTATATGGCTAATTACAGGTTTTCCTATCAATAAAGTATAACATTCAACTTGCTTTTCATTTGTTTCCCAAATGCCTTCCTGTGTATCTAATGCCATCAAAAACATGACTTGTAAAAAATTACAAGTCTCGCAACTCAGTTCTTCTACCGTAAAAAGTTGTGGAACCATGTAATACCAAGTAGATTGACTTTTAATAGGTAGGTACTATAGTTTGTTTGTTTCGTTACAGTTAATCCTGGATAATGAATTGATCTTTCATGCAAGGCTTATTGCACGTTAGTACTTATCCTTTATTTCAGGCAACTGAGGCCCATACCTACATCACAATACTTATGGAGGTATAATAACTTTAAACTACAGCACACGTAGTAAAGGCGTTATGTGTCACGTAGCTGGCCGCGGAAACGCCAAAACAGCACACATTTCGGCCAAAACTCTTCTTTAAGGTCACCAATTATTGTTCCGTCGGAACGCGCACCATAAACGACTTGAAATTAGTGCCTTGGCTCTAACTTCTCCACCCTCAAGGTCCAGTTGGCCCACACCTGTATGTACACTACGATGTCATTCGTCTTCGTGGTGTGGTTCAAACGGGGCGATTTCGTCGAAAGTGTTACCGCGGCCCTGAATCGCAAAGGGCATTAGGAGACAGGGATAAATTTAAGTCAGTAAGAATCTGACACTGCCTTCCACTCCGCCCACTGCGGAAGAAATCATTAAGTAATGATTTTCCATCATTAAAAAAAACAACATTTATTAATATTGTCCAGGTGTCGTAATTTATGTCTATTACAAAGTCTAAGACCTGAAATTTTGATAAGGATGCTAATCTACCCCTTGTTTAATTAATGCAATTTATAAGGAAACGGATCCAAACATGTATCTCGATATCTAAACACTATACACAAATATATTAAGTACTTACATAAAAAATATGAATTGCACCGTCACTGATATAAAAACAAGGATACCCATAAATTATTGTTATTAAACTTGTTTCGCGTAACTTAGAGCTTCCTCACTCAGACCGGCGTGTGCGCAAGACATGGCGGTTAATAAATACATAATATTTGTGTTCTCGCTTAGTTTCTGTTTGTGTTGCGTGTTGTGTGAGCTTAATCTAAAGGAAGGTGAGTTTTGTACCGATAATTTCAATTTCAATCTTGTCAACCAATCAACGACCGAGTTCAATCCGTTAAAAGACAATCCGTTACCTTGAGAGGGCGAATCACAACTCAAGCTTTCTAGAATGTCGGGGCCCCCAACGGGGCCAAACGCCTGCCGGGGTTGCGGGACGTCTTAACAGGATACCGTGGCCCCGGAACGTAAAGGGCAACAGAAGGAACAGGGTGGTTTTTTAGTCAGTAAAAGTCTCAACTCATTTGATGATTTTTACCACCTCAAAAAAAAAGCTTTCTAGAATTTTTGTGATTTGCCCTAAAGATGAGACACATGAGAGTCACATGTCCTTCCTAACATTAAGATTAAAAGCTTTTTTACAAAAAAAAACAACCGCCTTCAAAAACTACAAAATAAAAAATAACTTTAGTTTGGAAGTCGGCGGCTTTGGTTTTGTTTTTTGTTATGTAGATATTGCCACCGACTTTCAAACTAGAGTTTTTTTTTTTTTGTAGTTTTTGAAGGCGGTTGTCATTTTTGTAAAAAAGCTTTTCATTTTTCACTTTTTCGTGCTTGTGTGTTAATGTTTGAAATCCTTAATAAAAGCCCTTTCAAACAATACCTTACACAAAATATTTAATTTAGAAAAAAGCTCACAAAATAAAATGCATAAACCAAATTGGATGAATTTTTATGGGACCAAAAAATGGCAAGTATACTGCATCGAACAAAAAAGAATCACACTAATCGGACTAGAAACCTCGGAGTAATCGGTGTACATCATAAATAAAAAAAAAAATACCGGTCGAATGGGAAACTCCTCCTTTTTTTGAAGTCGGTTAAAAATAGACATTGCTAATGTCTCCTACCTACCTGCCAATACCTCATGAATCTGGCTATAATGTACAAATAAATTAATATTGTTTCCAATCTGACTGGTAGTTTTAATATTTTAGTCTGCTTGAACAAACAAAAAACTCTTCATCTTTTTTAAATTAGGATTTAGGGTCAGTAGTTAATAAGTAAAAAACTTGACTCTTGTGACTATTTCCTAAGTAGATATCGGTGTTGGTGCCATAAGTCAAGGTCGTCAGGTTTTGACAGAGCCAGTAAAGTTCAAAATCTAGTACGAAATTATAAGATTGTACTTTATAGCCTGTAACTATACGTTGGCTGTAACGTTTTTCAGTAGAAATTTCTCTTGAATCGTGGGTGCGTTTACAAACCTCCAACCCACTTCCTCTAGCGGGTCTTGGCTTTCCCCTGAATGTAGCTGAGAAGTTTAAGTCTGTGCCAGTGTGGGGGTGTGTCTGTGTGTGTCTAACTCGGGCTAGCCTTAAAGTTCAGATCTATCTCATCTAGCTGAGACATACACCAACCAGTGTAATGCATGTTTTACGTCCACATTCTTTGTTTTAGATGAGCCCTGTATCACAAAAGGCTTGAACGGCACGTGTGTCGGAATATTTAAATGCACGACAGCAGCCTTAACCTACCTATATGTAAGTAGAACTATGATCCATGTCTGATCTATTTTGTCGCAATAGGTCCGAATGTTAGGCAGCTGGCTGGGTAAAGACTATTGCATGTCAACCAAGTATGTCAACTATAATATACGTAAAAAGTATTAAAAATTAAGATTAAATTTTTACTGGTAATACTGGTACTGGTAGGTAGGTTGGTAAGGTGGTAGGTAGACAGCTTCATCATCATCTGCCTAGCCTTTTCCCAACTATGTTGGGGTCGGCTTCCAGTCTTACCGGATGCAGCTGAGTACCAGTATTTTACATGGAGCGACAGGAGGAACAGCGGAGCGGATGGAGGTAGACAGCTTAAGACGTGAAATAAATAATGAAGAAGTAAGTTCAGTGGTCTCTCTTTTGCAGACTAATGCAGGTTTCGATGTGGACGCATACCATATCCCAGAGCTACCAGACATTTGTTCCTACAAGAACAATGAGCCAATAGTCTGCTGCACTGATTGTTTTATCAGCCATAACGAACCGTAAGTATTCTTCTCCATCACTAGGAATCTTTGTGTATTACAAAGTAGGTAGAGCTCTCTGTGAAGAAGCTTGAACGGCTTGAACGTCTTTGGTATTTGGTGGTCTATAGGTAATGGACGTTACGTTATTTCATATTTTCGGTATCGATATGAGACTTGAAAACTATATACTTATGTATATTTCAGGCTCCGTTACACTGCCGTAGGACCCTTAGGGGTCACGTTCAGAACTGATGGAACAGTCGCTACAGCGAGTAAGTACTTATCCTTTTATTAAATTATTAAGGATACTAGTGACAGATCTCTTACGTGCCTCTTCAACATGATCTCTGTCAAAAGTATGGTGTAAATAAACACGTACACGTCAATCAACCCCGCAAAACAAAGGTCGCAGGAACCCGCTGGATCTGAACAGCGCAAGACTCTGATACCTCATTTACACTCACGCCTCGCGGCTCGTCTCGTTTCTCGGCTACAGGTCGTGTGTGTAAACACCACGCGCGCTTCCCCCGCGAGCCCCTTGACTCGTGCCCAAAAAACCGCTTCTGACGCGAAAGTGCGAATGAGCGCACCGATTACATACGCGTGTCGTGGTTCGCCTCTCGCCGCTCGCGCGAGATTGTAAATGAGGTATTGATTGACACTGTGGATTTTAAATATTATCTCAATCAAGCACTACAATCCAAGTTATTATTACAGAATGTTTGGAATATTTTGGACGCCTACCGTATCCGTGCCGTGGTCAGGCCAATTTTAAATTTAAAAAGGTTTGGAAGGAAGAAAAGAAATGCCACGAGTACAATTTAGGAGTAGGTTTAGCCGTAGGAGGCCGAGATGCAGAGCGATGGGAATTTCCCCATGTGGTATGTCAAATATTATTTAAGTATTCCCTTAGAACCTTAGATACCTCATCAAAAATGAGACCGAAGTTTTCCACAAAAATATGAAATAACACCTTAGTTTTAAACTGCCATAGTATATTTCAATGATAGTTCATACGTCAAAGATACACTTGTTTATGTTTCAGGCTTTACTTGGTTACGGAAACGACACAGAGTCTGCGCAGTGGCTGTGTGGAGGCTCAGTGATCAGTGAGAGATTTATACTCACTGCAGGTCACTGCACATCGACTGGAGCACTGTAAGTCCAGCGTCGCCACTTCATGTGGCAATGACCAATTTCAGTGTGAATGGTTGAAAATTTCAATTTTTTTTTCAAGTATGTTATGTCCTCATAACATACTTGAAATAAAATTAAAATGTGGCTCGTGGCTAAGTAATAACAGCCGCACAGGTCGATCCGTCAGGTTAAGCTACGCTTGCCGGGGTTGGTCCGTGGATAGCTGATCTTCTCTCATCTTTACACACCGAGACTCCTCCTACATCGGAAAGCACGTTAAACCATAGGTCCCGGCTGTCATACGTGGGTCATTAACAGTCGTTACAGGTCGTCAGAAGCCCGAAAGTCTGACAACCAGTCTTACCAAGGGGTATCGTATTACCCAGTTACTGGGTTATGAAGGTCAGATAGGTAGTCGCTTTATGTAAAATACTGGTATTCAACTGCATCCGGTCAGACTGGAAGCTGACCCAATATAGTTGGAAAAAGGCCAGGCAGATTGATTTTATGTCGCAATTTAGATTTTAGTAGTATAAGTGGTCGTGACCAAATTAGTTTTCGATATATTAAAACAATGTTTTTTTTAGTGGAAACATAACATTTGCTGCTCTTGGAATTTTGAAACGAACGGATCCAAAGAAATACTGGAAGATATATAAAATCAAGAGGATTATAGTTCACCCTGAGTACAAGCCTCCTTCTAAGTACCATGATATTGCGCTGTTGGAGGCAGAAACCGAGTAAGTCGATCATAAGCGCGGTTACCTATCACAAGATCGAAAAATATTTGACCGAATTTCATTTTACCGAAAACTTTTCAACTATTATCGTTTCTTTTTTTTTACTTCATCGAAATCACGTCTGCCACTTTATCAGTTGACCTATTATCAATTCGATTTTTTTCGTTACTCCGACGTTTCATTTGGTCGAAAAACTTTTTACTGAAGTTACACTTAGCCGAAATATAATTTGTTCGAAGTATTATGTGCCCTGGATGAGGCTGGCGCAAGACCGTGGAGCTTGGCACATACAAAGAGAGGCCTATACCCAGCAGTGGGTGAAGACGGGCTGTGGATGATGATGATTATGTTTCCGAACATTCATTATACCACTGTTTAAACAAAGATGCTTGCTTCAAGCATGCTGCATGCAAGCAGGCATGCAACATGAAGATGGGTGGAGTTACCCTTCAGCCTTTCCCCCGCCAGAAGGGCTCGACGGAGCCCCGCTGCGCGGGGCTCCTACATCTGGGTGGTTTAAAAAAAAAAATTACCACGAAGGGGATGGCAGGGTCTGTTCGCTCGCTTCGCTCGCTCACTGGACCCTGCCATCCCCTTCTAACCTAACCTGTCCGAGTCGGGGTGCCCAAAGTCCCAAGCTCGCTTCGCTCGCTCTTGTGCACGATGAAACAACGGACTAAATTTTTTTGACAAATAATATTACCGTAAAAATGTGTTTCGGTGTGGCAAAAATATGGCAAATGAAAAAAGTTCAAAAGAGGCTTTGGTCAACAGAAACCAGTTATTTTGTAAATCGGCGAAATACAACCTTCATTTTAATTTGATACAAATCTTTCAGGGGGTGAATGTACTTATGAATATGAACAACTTTTATTAAGGGACATAGTACGAAATGTGAAAAAAAAACAGCTGATCCATACATTTTGATCGTAATGTAGTACATTATTGTATGGATCAGCTGTTTTTTTTTTTCACATTTCGTACTATGTCCCTTAATAAAAGTTGTTCATATTCATGAGTACATTCACCCCCTGAAAGATTTGTATCAAATTAAAATTAAGGTTGTATAGTTCGGTAAAATAATACTTATGACACCGATGATATGCCGATGATCTAAAATTATGTCAAATAATGTATTTAGCAAAAAAGACATCGGTCAATAGTTTTCGGTAAAATGAAATTCGAACAAAAAAAATCGGAAATGTGATCGGTTCCCCATAAGCGCTTCTAAATTGAGGTTATAAGATAATAATTGTGATCAAATATGACCAATTGCTGAAAAAGCGATGAGTATCGACGGACAAAATTCTTCATTTTATCCACGGTTTCCTCGAAAATTGTTAAATATATATACTTAATGTGAAATTGAACAGATTGAAATCTAGATTTGAACTAGGTTTTAGATGTTATGAGACATGGTCATAATGTTTGTTTCACTGAGATAACACTGGATTTATTTATTTATTTAACGAAGTATGGAAGACTTCAGCTTAAAAATACTATGTAAAAAAGGAGACCATAGTTGGCAGGAAGTTATATCCTATTTATGATATTTCAGGTTTAATTTTGGCAATGACCTTTTACCTGCGTGTCTAGATGAAGGCATCAATTCAAAGCTTGCCGCTGAGGCCTCCGGCTGGGGTCGGCTAGGTCACAGACAAGCTCTGGCAGATACATTGCAAATTGTAAGTACAGATTTTAAAATGGTCATTCCAAATGAAAAATGATAAGAGAAACCTAAAGATTATTTCCAAATACTTATTCAATGGATATCATTGAATAATTATTTGGAATCACCTAATTCGTCGACTTAATATTTTTGCAATATGGCGTCTGGTTGTCGCCATATTGAATTTTGATTGCTGTCATGTTTTTAGTGGCACTTGCAAGAATAAGACAGATTGATTTACTATTTAACCTCTCAATCGCCTCAAAGAAAGAAACATGCAAACAAAGGCTGGCAAACACAGCCCTTTGCGTGGCGCAGTCGAGTTTAAACACATTTTGCCACGTTCAGCATTACGTTCACTCATCTCTGTAGTGCACAAGGATACAAAGCTCAACTTGTTTTTTCAGGTTCACCTAAGTGAATACAATGAAACAGAATGCGCTACAATATATCGACCACACAGACTTTTGAAAAGTGGATACGATCATGAGAAGCAGATGTGTTACGGCAATCATATAGAAATTGTTGACACCTGTGAGGTAATTACTAAAATAAGTACATATTTTTATTGCATCTGAAGATATTTTCGTATGTGACTTACCTATTGTGTCCAGCAAATTAAGAGACATTCAGCAAAAATTGTTATTGAGACACGACTTGTATGTTTGGTGTGAAAACCACTGTTTGTGGAAGCATGCAATGCAACGCATGCATAACATTGTACTTTCGGATAACAGCCGGGTTAAACAGATCAATTCCCACTAGATCAATCAAGACCCACAGAGTACATTGAATAATATGTACTACCTAACCTACTTTACTTCATTCTGATGGTTACCATATTATGAATTACGTGACCATTATTATACACGTGCCCTTTTTTATCTCTCCATTGTTAAAATGGTTTTTTTTTACTACAGGGCGACAGCGGTGGGCCCCTACAAACGCATTATTTCCAATGCCTGTACACAGTAGTGGGTGTGACGTCATACGGCAAGGACTGCGGCATCCTCGGCTCAGCCGGCATGTACACCAGGGTCTCGTACTACTTACCCTGGATCGAGGGCGTCGTGTGGCCTGAGGAAGTTGAAGCAAAGAAAAGAAAAGACAAATTGTGGGTTGAGAAATGGTTAAGTGAAGGAAAATAGATGAAAACAGTCACGGCTGACGCTTTATAGATACGGAGGAGCTTGAAACTGCAGCTTGAAACTACATGTTGTTTACCAGCTACCTAAGTAGGTACTTTTGGCTAATTACAGGTTTTTCTATCAACATTCAACTTGCTTTTCATTTGTTTTCCGAACGTATTCCTGTGTATCATTAGTAGAGAGAAAGGAAATCGTCAATCTTTGTATGGGCGTGTGATGAAGAGGGTTGATAGGCACATCCTATGGAAAAACCCAATAACACTGCCCGACCTGGGAATTGAACGAGGTAGCCAAGACCAACGAAGTAGCCGGTAGTCGAACCCGTAGAACATCAATGAAGTAACAGGAGAAAGGGGGAGGGGGTGAAGGTAGACCAGAGCTCTCGTTTCCGTTTGTTTTTCTTGCTTTTATTGGTCGATTTAAATGGAGATTCACAAGAGCAAGCAAGCTGGGTGGTAGGAAGTATTCCAGTCTGCTGGTAGGGATCTTGGCTTTTGCGTTTATATTGGACCTTGTTTAATATTACTTATAATGAGATGGCAGCAGTCATACGGCTCGCGTTGTGAGGAGGTGTTCCTGCCTCTGAATTCCTAACCACTGGTAGCTTGAACCTTGCAGTCACATCGCTTGCTAAACGTTTATTTATGTTGGTGTTTTTTTAAGGTTTTTGGTAACGTGTCTAAATAAACAAAAGAACATATAACATCACGCCTGTAATCCCCGAAGGGTTAGGCAGTGTACGCATTAGTACACCCACATTTCACCAGTTACAAAAGAAAAGAAGAGAGAAAGAAAATAAAAAGAAACAAAAGAAGAAAGAATAAAAGTCATTTCATTGGAATCTGATTTATTAAACTTTAGCTGTGTTGTACTACATCAGTGGTAAATACACTATTTTCCTTCACTGAACAATTTATCAAGCCATACTTTTTCTTGTGTTTTTTTTGCTTCAACTTCCTCAGGCCACACGACGCTCTCGATCCAGGGTATGTAGTACGAGACCCTGGTGTACATGCCGGCTGAGCCGAGAGTGCTGCAGTCCTTGCCGAATGACGCCACACCCACAACTATGTACTGACATTCGTGGTCGTGAACTTGGAGCGGTCCACCGCTATCACCCTGTGGGATGATAAAATATAACCTTCACAAACTATTTATGTGGTTACAGTAACTTTTGCAAGTACTAAGTTTTCCTTCTGCATCTGTCTTGTAATCACGAGTATCTTTTTATTTATATCTGAGAACTAGGGTTAAATACGATAGATAATCTGTATTTGTAATAAACATATGTCAAACTGCCATGTTTATACTTTTATATAGCTCCAACCCCACCTGGAGATCCTTTGTCATGTCCAATAATTTGTGCTCTTCTTGGGATCCGTAGTCAACAAGGAACCCTTATATTTTCGTCAAGTCCGTCTGTCTGTTTATCCGTCTGCGGCTTAGCCCAGAGACTCTTAGTACTATAAAGCTGTAATTTGGCGACAAAGTGGTAAAATAAAGCCTTGTAAACATTTTATTTTTATTAAACTTTTCTACATGCCTTTCAGTATCAGCCTCGGAGTCTGGATTTATGCCCGGTTAATAGCAATAGGCTCGCCTCCTATTATACATACTATATTATTATTTATATTACATGGGACGTAAAACACACTGGGTACACTTCTGCCTAACCCCTCGGGGATTACAGGCGTGATGTTATGTGTCCCCTTCATATAAAGTGGAAATGATTTTTTCTCGTCTATCAAATGGTCTCGTCTTTCTATCGTTGGACGTAAGACTAATAGAATATAGTAAAAATACTGCGTGACAGGTTACACAGTCAATCTTCCTAGCCTTTTCCAAACTTTGTTATTGGGGGTCTAACCGGACGCAGCTGAATACCAGTATTTTATAAAGAGTGACTGCCTATCTAACCTCCAAAATCCAGTAACTGGGTAATACGATACCCCTTAGTAAGACTGGTTGTCAGAATTTCAGGTTTCTGACGACCCGTAACGACTGTCAAAGATCCACGAATGATAGCCGGGACCAACGTGCTATCCGAGGCACAGAGAAGTCTCGGTGTGTGAAGGTGGTCACCCATCCACAGACCGTCCCCGGCAAGCGCAGCTTAACCTGATGGATCGACCCTTGCGGCTGCTATCAATTAGCCACGAGCCCCTCTGCCCGACAACACTGCTTGACAGGATACAGCGCCATTTTTTTGAGAACAACCCTTAACGAAACCCATAACGAATTGTATACCAAATTGCTTTGACTAATATGTTACCAACAACTAAATGTAGTATCGATCTATCTGTTGTATGCTCACTTTTTAGTTTCCACTCAAATTCAATACGCGAAGACTTATAATTTCCTAAAATGCTTCCTGTCAGCTATGGTCTCCTTTTTTACTTAGTATATTTAAGCAGCAGTCTTCTATACTTCATTAAATAAATAAACAGATTGTTTATTTTACCTCGCAGGTGTCGGCAATTTCTTGATGGTTGCCGCCGTAGCACATCTGTTTATCATGGTCGTATCCATTCAGCAAAAGTCTGTGAGGTCGATATCTTGCGGCGCATTCTGTTTCATTGTATTCATATAGCTCAACCTGAAAACAAGAGCGTTATGGACCTATAGAGATAAGTGAACGTAATGCTTAATTAGTCCATAGTAGTTATAAAATGTTTGAATCATTTAGTTAAAACTACACAAAGTTATAAAAACTCTATTTACCCAAAGTCAAATCATTTGTTTCAATTAGACTGTAGAGTTGACCCCTACCACATAGTTTATATTAATATATTAATATATTCATATTATAGACTCCAGACACAAAGGACAACCGCCTTCAATGCATAAAAAGTAAAAAATAACTTTAGTTTTGGACGTCCATGGCAATAAAAAACAATCAGAATCAAAGCCGCCGACTTCCGAAACTAAAGTAAATAAGTACCTATTTACTTTTTAACCGACTTCAAAAAAAGGAGGAGGTTATCAATTCGTCTGTATTTTTTTTTTTATGTTTGTTAGCTCCTAACTTGCGACTGGGTGAACTGATTTTCATGATTCTTTTTTTATTTGAAAGCTGGTGCTTCCCGTGTGGTCCCATTGTCACCATTTCAATATCTGATGATGAATTTCGGAGATATGGAATGGAACTCCTCACAGAATCACAGCAGCAATATCGTAACAAGTGAAATTGATTTGTTTATACGTGTAGTCGATGACTGACTGAAGGAAAAGGGGGGTACGTCAACCCCCCCTCCTACCAGTTTCCAAAATTAAATATATCGTGTGAGGTATTGTTTGAAAGGGCTTTTTGTAAGGATTTCAAACATTAATACACAAGCACTAAAAAGTGAAGTAAAAAGTGAAGGCGGTTATCTTTTTTTGTAAGAAAGCTTTTTTTTTAATTCTGTACTTTAAAAAAGCCTCGGGTGAAGTGTGATTAGACGTTGGCAGCAAAATGTATTTTAAATCTGAACTCACAACTTGCAATGTGTCTGCCAGAGCTTGTTTTTGACCTAGACGGCCCCAACCGCCGCTGGAGGCCTTAGACAGACGCATTTCAGTGCCTGTACTCAGACACGCTGGTAAGAGGTCTTTGCCAAAATTTATCCTAAAATATCATAAATTAATTACTTAGCTTATAATCTATAGTTGGGGAGGCCAAGGTGCTAAATGTGGATTTACTCGAGCGTGGTGGGGACCTTTTGGATTGTTAAAGTTAGATGCTAAAAAGAAAAAAAGGTTATGAGATGTATGCACTTTCATAGGTGGGGGGAGCGTGTAGAGATTTTCAAAAATGTAAAAAACAATGGTGACCTTGACATACTCGAACGTGTCAGATATTAATAGTGTATACGCCCCACGTGTTTCTTATAGCGGGGGAATATTAATCTGCCGGTTTGCATGGTGAGGGTGGCCGTACAAAGGGGTTGAAAATGGGGGAAAAAAAATTACTCGAGCGCGTCAGATTTTCAGAAGGGATGTTAAGTAAACCCTAAAGAGCCTCCCATTCGAAAGACTGACGATTTAGAAGCGACCAAAACTCATGGCCGATTTTTGAAAATGCAAAAAAAAATCGTGACCTTGACATACTCGAGCGCGTCAGATTATTATACAGACGGTTCAGCTTGATGTCCTTATCGTGCTGACCCATAATCTGACAATTATGTGGAGGAGTTTCCTTAACCTAACGGTTTTAATTTTTTTTTAATATTTTTTTTCAATTATGTGCCTAATGTAATAAGTACAACTAATAAATATAAGAGAAATAATTAAGAAAGAGATTATTGGACAATTAAGAAAATCGCAGAGTGAAAACTACATAGTTCTTAACAGCTGCTAGTACAACACTTTATTGATTATTTAACTACTTCGGCTTGTGGAAATCGGCAGATTATATTATTTTCGTAATCCTTGAAAGATTTCCTTCAAAATAAAATGAAAATTAACCGCGCTCGAGAATGTCCAGGTGACATTTTTTTTTGCTACTTTGTGACTTTGCTATTTCCTTACGTCATTTACAAATTGTCAGATTATTGAAATGCAGACTTTTCTGCATGTAATAAACTTACCCTGCCTTAATCTGATGCGCTCGAGTAAATCAAACTATCGATTTCTTTTTTACTAATCTGATCGGCTGCCCTAGCCGCGCGGCCCTATTTACAAGGCTTATATATGGTGGAGGTACTTATCAGGGAGCAAGCTATCCCCCCTTATATTCGAGTAAATCCAAAAATCCCTTTCTGGCCTCCCCAACTACTAGCCTTCACAGTGCAGTTTATAATCACAATCCGTTAATTTCTTCTTCTTTGTCACTACCGTTTTTAAATCCTACTTTAATCATCTTCCCCTTTGGTTGACTAATATCATATTCGCTCAAATGGCAGAAATGGACCAAAGATAGTTCCTTGTGGAACACCAACACTAACGGCTCAAATAAGCCTGCCAGTACTCATACGAAGTTTTATGTCAATGCAACACAACCACAATTTTTACCTACTACATAACAACAAGCATTTTATTCTTCTTTATTTAAATATCAACATAACATAATCATTAACTGTATCAAAAGCTTTAGTGGTATCAAAATTGGGATTGGAATTTTACGATTAATTGTATATGAGAAAACCGTCAATTAAAATATGAAGAATTTTGTCCGTCAAGACTCATTTCGCTTTGTCAGCGACTGGTATTATTTGATCACAATATTATTATTATACAGTGACCAATGTACAGCTATTCATATGCACTTACTCGGTTTCTGTCTTCAGCAGCGCAATGTCATGGTACTTAGAAGGAGAATTATATGCAGGATGAGTTATAATCCTCTTGATGTTATATACCTTCCAGTATTTCTTTGGATCTGTTCTTTTCAAAAGTCCGAGAGCAGCAAATGATATGTTACCACTGAAAATAAAAATAAAATGGTTTTAATGAATCAATGCAATTTTTGGAACAATTTGGCAATGAAAATCTTAGTTGCATCACGAAGTCTAATTCGCTTGGAATAAAAATAAAATCTGTACATTATTATGCGTGCAAGCAGTATTCAGTTAAATTATGTAAACAGCATGATATCAATTCATTCCGAACTCTATATACTTAGTTAGTTGCGTGTTCTCAGCTAAGTGCTTAGGCCGAAAATATTACATCTAGTTTAATTTTAATAATACGAATAAGAAGGTCAATATTAGTTTTCAAGTTATTCAGTAATTTCTTCCTTTATTAATTTTATTTTGTTGGTTACTAAAGTATGGATAGATTATATGTAGTGTAAGTTCTGTATTTTATAAGTGAAGTCTGTAAGTCTTCCGTATTAATTAAATAAATAAAATGTCGTTACTTTTCGACCACTTACTCAATAAAGCTGGTCAAAACTACATTAAGAATCGAGGTGGCGAGGCTTGACTTACAGCGCAGGAGTCGATGTACAGTGAGCTGCTGTGAGTATAAACCACTCACTGATGACTGAACCTCCACACAGCCACTGCGCAGACTCTGTGTCATCTCCAAAGCCGAGTAAAGCCTGAAACAAAACAAGTGTATCTTTGACGCATGCACTACCATATACCTTGAGGGTTAAAAAATGAGGTGTTTTTTCACGTCTGGAAAACTTGAGTCTCATTTTTAATTATAATATTACGGGAATAATTACATAATAAGTAATATATTATTAGACGTACCACATGGGGAAATTCCCATCTTTGTGCATCACGTCCGCCGGCGGCCATAACTTCTCCTAAAATTTATGGCCCAGTTTAGTATGAAATAACAAATAATACCTAATATTGAAATAGTTCTGTGTACATGTTATTTAACTAGTCAACCGCTCAGTGAAGACTCGTCATCATTTCAGGGGGGCTATCCCCATCTCTTAAAACAGTATTATTTTAAAATGACTTTGCCTAGTGCACTGTTGGATTTTCAACGCTCGGCTCAGCGCCTTGAGTCTAAAATCCAACAACAGAAATTACAAAGTAATGTGAAAATGGTTCCATATTAAGATGGTGTTCGTGCAAATTGTGCAGCCGGACAGTCCGTCAGTTAGTTCGCCGCGTTGTAGGGTTAGGCAGGGGTGTACCCATTAGAACCCTACATTTCGCCAGTTATGTAAGCCCCATGTAATAGGGCGAACCTATTGCCATTAACCGGGCACAAATCCAGACTCTGCTACTGAGAAATTCCTAATGGAAAAACCCAATAACTCTTTGCCCGACCTGGGAATGTAACCCAACACCTCATGCACAGTAGTTGCGCTTTGCAACCACTAGACTTCACTAGAGCAACGAGGCCGTCAGTCAATCAGTTATTATATTTACTCATTATTGATCTCATTATTGATAAGTATATTTGTCCTACCTATTTCATGTTCATTTTGACTTTTAGCTCTTATCGTGGCGTGCACTGTGATTAATTTACTTACCAAATCCAAATATAGGGTCATGGCATTTTTTGTCTTCCTTCCAATCTTTTTTCACTTGCAAATAACTGGCACGCCCACGGCACGGGTACGGCAGGCGCCCGAAATAATCCAAACATTCTGTAATAAAAATTTTGCAGTGATTGAGATTATATTCACAGTAGACTACAGAGTCCTGGGCTGCACAAATCCAGTGAATTCGCGACCTTCATTTTGCGGTATGCTCGTGGGATTATTGCTATACATCACACAAAGGCTATGATCATGAAGCTTGTAAGAGATCTATTACACATCATCATTCATAATTTCAGCCGAACGATATCCACTTCTAGACATAGGTTTCCCGTAACCATAATGAACGGTCCGGCGGTGCCTGCATCCAGCGGTTCACCAGGTCAATCGCTGAATTCAGTTCGGATGGGCAGCGATTGGCAAGCTATTATTTACAGTTTAGATTTATGGAATACACATTTATGAACAATATTGTAGCCCACAACGCTGTCCACAGATTGACTGTGGAATCTATAATCTATACTAATATTATAAAGCTGCAGTGTTTGTTTGTTTGAACGCGCTAATCTCTGGAACTACTGGTCCGATTTGAAAAATTCTTTCAGTGTTAGATAGATTAGTTATCGAGGAAGGCTATAGGCTATATACCATCACGCTACGACCTACGGGAGCGGAGCAGTAACCAAAGACGCGGGTGTAACCGCGGCGGACAGCTAGTACAATATATGATAAATGTAACTAAACGCTAGAGTGAATAAATAAATAATAATATTAAAAGCTAAACTTAACCATCATGTCTATCTAAATTTTATACAAGAATCAACAGAGCTCCTTAAGTAAAATACCTTTAAACTTACTGGGGGGACATGCGAAGATGTCAATATGTTCAAAAGACCTATTGTAGGTATCTATCATTCTGCGAACAGGTGAGCGCAAACCGGTGTTAGAGTAGCAAGTACGCGTAGAAAATAGACTGCCAGCGCGCACCTTTCGCTTGTTAACTCAATACAGTCAAATTTATTATTAACAATCTTATACAGATTCATGGCTTCCAAGTATTTACATCTATGTCCTTTGTAATTCAATAAAGAGATAGGAACTTACTGTCCGCAGCAACTGATCCATCAGATCCGCCAATTAGCCCTAGAGGTCTTACGGCTGTTCCACGGAAACTGAAATGTACATAGCGAATTGATTGACTTTTCATCATCATCATCATCATATCAGCCGTAGGACGTCCACTGCTGAACATAGGCCTCCCCTACTGATTTCCAATAAGACCGGATGGAAGCGGCTTGCATCCAGCGCGATCTCGCGGTTTTTATCAGATCGTCCGTCCACCTTGTGGGTGGACGTCCTACGCTGCGCTTGCCGGTGCGTGGTCTCCATTCGAGAACTTTACGGCCCCATCGGCCATCCGTTCTGCGTGCTATGTGGCCTGCCCACTGCCACTTCAACTTGCTAATTCGCTGGGCTATGTCGGTAATTTTGGTTCGTCTACGAATCTCCTCATTTCTGATTCGATCACGCAGAGAGACTCCGAGCATAGCCCTCTCCATAGCTCGTTGGGCTATCTTGAGCTTGCTAATGAGGCCAACCACAACAATTTTCCGATTGACTTTTACTTTGACTTTACCCGCCTGTGACCACCATAACATGTCGGACGGGGAAGTGAGTTCTGGGTAAAAATCATTTAAAATGACCAATTTGGTAGAAAAATTTGTCCACACGCGATATTTTAGGATAAAATTATTTTTACTACGTAAAATGTACTTATCAGTACTTAGATATATATTGTCAAGCTACAATATACAGATTTACATATTCATTGCCAATAATAAACAAATTATATACCTTTTTTCTCAACCAAGTCGAATATTCTCCATACAAAATAATTTGTCCTCTTCACGAGGTGCGTTACAAAACTCATCTGAATAAATACATTAGTTACAGTATTAAATTATTGTTGAACTTATTATCAAGACGTTATTAATTGCCATTAGTTTCGGTAAAATTTATTTTACGTTAATTATTTAAAATATTAAAAAAAATGGGTAGAAAGTAATGTCCATTATTTTGTTCATTTTTGTTGTTAATTTTTGTAACAGTAAAATTTGATAATATTTTGATAATTATATTATTATATTATATTGCTTTAACGAGCCAATCACATGCTAGAATCGACTATAAGTCGGCCATTTTGTCCAAGAGTGAAAAAAGTGAATGACGTGTGTTTCTGTGTCGGCGAGCAAAATTCCAATTTTAATTTGTCAGTTTTGTTTTGTTTTGAACAACGCAGGTGTGAGAACTTCTTATTATTTAATTGATTGATTAGATAGATTATTGCTGACCCTTATTGAAAAGCAAGGTGGTTAGGACTCATTGAGATTTCTGTTTGGCTTAACACATTTGAAGTTACAATAAAGTATTTTCGGTTTTTCATTTTTGTTATGATTTTTAATATGTTACAAAAATGAATAACTAAAATGAACTAAAGTCGCATTCACATAACTGATGAAATATTATTTTTAGAACGTGATTCTAATGTTTTATGTCTTAGTGTATTTGATATTTAAAGGATATTTTAAGTTCCTATTATAATTAAGTTTTTAATCTATAAACTTATTTTTATAAAACTACCATTGTTGGAGATGGTCTTCTTCAATGAAACTAGTGGACTGTATAAATAGGTAGTATATTGGTTACTGCAATGGTTGACTGACGCAGAGAAATACATATGCCCGCTCGCTACGAGATTCAACGGACACTGGCTGTGGTTGGAGCGCGCGCGACGCGTCGCCCGCGCCGTCCCGCGCCTCATTCTTCCCGCTTCCGTCTGCTGTGGCACCGTCACAGATTATATACGTTCGCGCGTGAACAGGCTCCCCGGGTTGAAGAATCATTCTTCAAAAAAGTGGTAGCGGGCAAATGTTGTTGAAGGCCCGCCGAATTGTCCCCTTCTTCGTCTTCAACTCGGCGACTCTCACCACGCCGTCGGAGCCTGGGTACACCTGCACGACGCGACCCAGCAGCCAGCAGAGAGGTGGGAGCGCCTTATCCTTGACCAGGACGAGGCTCCCCACCTTGATGTCTCCCGATGTTGTAGACCACCTGGTTTTTTGCTGTAGCAGAGATATATACTCCGTGTTAAATCTTCCCCAAAAGTGTTGTTTAATGAGTTCCACCCTTTGGAAGCGCTCGAGCCGACTGATGTTTCCACTTATCTGTGGATGCGGAACGGACGTGAGTGGTCTTCCAATTAAAAAGTGGGAAGGAGTTAGGGCACAAAAATCAAGTGGATCAGGAGAACAAGGAGTAAGAGGTCTGGAATTGAGAATAGCCTCTATCTGAGTAAGGCATGTAGCCATCTCTTCATACGTGAAGTGAGTTAGTTTAAGAAGTCTCTTTAAGTGATGTTTTGTGGAGCGCACTGCGGCCTCAGCGACGCCATTAAAATGAGGGGAGTAGGCCGGCACAAAATTGAATTCAATTCCTTCCTGAGCGACATCAGCTGCAATATTTGAGTTCTGCAAAAAAAGACGTAGCTGATTACAAGAACCGACAAAAGTTGTTCCGTTATCGGACAATATGCTGCGAGGTTTGCCACGGCGCGCAATGAATCTATTTAAAGCAGCAATGTATGCTTCCTTTGTGAGATCCGTGACAAGCTCCAGGTGGACGGCCTTGACAGCGAGGCAGACAAAGATACATATATAAGACTTTATAAGCCTGCAGCCTCTTCCCTTCCGGTCAGCGATCAGTATTGGGCCAGCATAGTCAACACTTGAATTTAAGAATGGGAATTCTAGATTACTTCGTGATTTTGGAAGTTGTCCCATTATTGGTTGTATATTTTGAGCCTTATGCCTAACACACACTACACATTTTTGAACAGTGACTCTAGATAAATTCCTGCCCCCCAAGGGCCAATAGTTTTGCCTAATGTTTGCCAACAGCAACTGAGGCCCGGCATGTAACAGTTTTCTGTGAACAGTTTGAAACATGATTTTAGTTAAATGATGCTTACTGCACATAAGTATGGGATGTTTCACGTTATAATCGTAAGGAGAATTATTTAGCCTGCCTCCGACGCGAATTATGCCGTCTGAATCTAAGAAAGGAGTTAAAGATATAAGCCGATTTTTATGAGGCAATGATTTTCCTAATTTTAAAATAGAATATTCGTCTGGAAAGATTTCTAGTTGTGCATTGAGTAAAATGCATTTTAATGAAGATTGAATTTCCTGATTAGACAGCCACCCTACTAACTTATTATTTTTATTTTTTAAATTGTAAATATACCTTTTAACATAGGCCACAATTCTTTGCAAACGGTTAAAATCAGAATATTTATAAATTAATTGTTGTATTAATGTTTGATTAACTGGAATGTGGCTGTTGTTGGACTGATTTACAAAATAAGTTAGTTCAGGCAAGTCTTGTTTTGCAATATCATTTGGTGGTTTTGGCCACAGGCATTCATCCTGCAACAAAAATGAAGGGCCTGTCCACCATAAAATAGAATCGCTGATATGATCAGCCTTCACCCCTCGAGAAACTAGATCCGCGGGATTGTCTCGTGTTGGCACATAGTTCCATACGGATCCTAGGGTGGTCTCCTGTATCTCATTAACGCGATGCCTGACAAAAGGCTTAAGTTGTGTTGATGGTGCGGATAACCAGCTCAACACTATCGTTGAATCACACCAAAAGACACACCGTTTAACTGGTATGGTAAGAGATTCTTTGACCTTTGTACACAATCTTGCACCCAACAACGCCCCACATAGTTCTAACCTAGGCATTGTTGTTGGTTTTATTGGGGCTATACGATTTTTAGAAGCTAATAAGCGTACCATGACTGCATTACTGCTATCAATGCTGCGTATATAGACACAAGCACCGTATGCCTTTTCACTGCTATCTGTAAATATGTGTATTTCATTAATGACACAGTTGTCACATAAGACCCATCGGGGAATTTTTAAAGAATTTAAATGTTTTAATGCATCTACAAATTTTGACCACTGATCTGCTATGTCCTGGGGAACGTCATCATCCCAGTCACATTTATTGACCCACAATTTTTGCATTATAATTTTAGCTTCAACAACACATGGACCAATTAACCCCAAGGGGTCAAAAATTTGGCTTATTATGGATAAAATGTGTCTTTTTGTTATTGTTTTGTGAGTGTCAATATTAATAGAAAAAGATAAAATATCTGATTTGCAAATCCATAGTAGTCCTAATGTTTTTGATGTGTAATTGTTTGACAAATCTAAATCAAGGCAAGAGTCATCCTCTCCGTCTACTATCTCTTTTAGAATTTGAGTGCTATTTGACTGCCATTTTCTTAAGTTAAAATTTGCTGAACTTAGTATTGTTTTTATATTCTGGCAAAGTTCGATTGCACCGTCTATAGTATCTGATCCACTCAACAAATCGTCAACGTAGAAATCACGTTGGATGCTACTTTTCACTTGCTGATTGTCTGTGGCCTCTGCGAGACTCACTAGGCACTTGGTCGCGAGATAAGGCGCAGACGCCGTCCCATATGTGATTGTATTTAATGTATATGTTTTAAGTGGCTCTGATGGATCTTTCCTAAAAATAATGCGTTGTAGTGATCGTTGGCTAGCATTTAACTCGACAGCTCGATACATTTTTTCGATATCCCCTGAGATAACATATTTATGTTGTCTAACTCTCAGTAAGATCGAGAGTAGATCATTCTGTACAGTAGGACCTACATACTGAATGTCATTCAAAGAAAAACCTGAGGTTGTTTTTGCTGATGCATCGAAGACTGTTCTTAACTTTGTTGTTTTGCTTGATTCTCTCAAAACGCCATGGTGTGGCAAGAAATAACTAATATTATTTTTATCACTAACTGATAAATTAGTATCCTCAGTCATATGACCTAAAGTTTCATATTCTTTCATGAAATCAATATACATGCTTTTATAAATGGGATCGCGTTCAAAGCGTTTTTCTAACGATAAAAATCTACGTTTAGCCGCAGCATATGAATCACCAAGAACGCTAGGATCCGCCTTAAGTGGCATAGTAACAATAAACTGCCCGTTTGAGCCACGGACCGTATTTAATTCAAAACTTTCTTCGCAAGTGCGTTCCTCTTTAGAAAGGCAATGCTTAGGTGATATTGTATCAAGTTCCCAAAATTTATTTAAATCAGGACTAGTAGTTATTTTAGAAAAATTACAAACATGTGTTTGTTTATGCAAACTCGCAGGTACAGTACCTGAAATTATCCACCCTAATTTACTTTCACACAACTTTGGTAAATTTTTTCCTAAATTGATATGATTGGCCTGAATAACTTCCCAGAATAATTCAGCTCCTAACAGAATATCAATGTCTGACGGAATATTAAAAGATGGGTCCGCTAAGAATAATCCTGAAGGAATTGGAATGTTTTCAGTATGTATATAGGATGCTGGCAATCTCCTAGTAATTTCAGGCAGAATGAGACAGGTAATATTGAAAGAATAGTGTTCATATGTAGACTCAATTGTTAGGTTGCAAGAATGTGTACTGTTACTGGTCAAACTATTTATACCTGTGACCCTAGAGGTGCTACCAACTCGAGACAATCCCAGCTCTCTGCAAAGCTTGTCAGTGATGAAGCTGGCTGTGCTGCCGCTGTCTAGAAGGACTCTGGCATTGTATCTTTCGCCTTTGTCACTCACCACCTTCACCACAGCTGTGGACAGTAAAATGTGCTTCTGAGAAGTAGGCTGTATATCAGCTGAAAGTGACACATTATTGGAGGTAGTATTAGGCATAGGGTTATTAAGTACTTGAGTATCAGGTTTATCTAAATGTAACAAGGTATTATGACGGTTTTTACAGTACTTGCAGCGTGAGAATCGACAACGCTTTTCTGTATGGCCAACCCGTAAACAATTCATACATACTTTGAACTCTTTTGCTTTCTGCACTCTTTCTTCTATTGTTAATTTTCTAAAAGTTTCACATGAATAAAGAAAATGATTTTGAGAACACATAGGACAAATAATTTTAGTTTTGTCTTTCTCATTATTGTTTGTTTCTTGTTTCTGTGAGGTAACAACAAAACTTTTAGATTTATTACCGCTATTTGGTTGCACTTTATCTAGTTTTTTATTTTCCTCTAATGTTTCAAGTAAATCGGCCTTGTTGTTCATAAATGTACAAAATTGAGACAATGTTGGTGAGTCGGGTAAAGTATTGCGATACTCTTCCCACTCCCTACTGGTAGTACTGTCTAATTTCAATACCATTAAGTAAATGATAAGAGTATCCCGTGTAGGTTCATTCAACAATGTTAATGCTCGTATATTTTTATTTGTAACATCAACAAGGCAGCGTAAAGCAGCACTGGATTCATTGGTAATAGGCTCTGCGTTAAATAGTGCCTTGACATGATTGTTAATTAACAGGCGGCTGTTATTATACCGCTCGCACAATAAGTCCCAAGCTAATCCATAATTTTCACTTTTAAAATCTATATTTTTAATGATTTCTGCGGCTTGTCCCTTCAGGGAAGCACGCAGGTAATGATACTTATTTATGTTATCAATGTTGTTGTTATTATGGATTAAGGATAGAAAGGTGTCCCTATATTCCAGCCAACACTGATAGCCGCCATCAAAACGAGGCAAATCTATTTTAGGCAAGCGTATAAAGTTGTTCCTTGTCCCACCTGTCACCTCGGAGCCTGATGCGGAACCTGCAGAAGACTTTTCCTGCTGTCGTTGCTCAGCAGCCATAAGTTTCCGCGCCGTGGCAACCAAGTGGTGGTAACTTTCTTCAAACTTGAAGCGATCCGCGTAGACATCGTCTGGATTGTCCGATAACATCTCAATCTCGGTCTGTAATGCATTAAACTCGTCATACAACTGTTCAAATTTACTAAACCGACTTTCTAGATCGAGTACTTGCAAGTCAGACAATTGATCACTATTTTCCAAAATGTTGAGATAATTAGTGAAATTAGTAAGCTTAGCCTTCATCGAACTGCGTTTTCGAATAAGTTTGTCAGCCATCTTGCAATATGGAAAGACGAACAATGAAAGTAACACTTATTATATTAAAAATGCGCGTGGGCAATGAATTAGCGAACACACACACACCCACACTTAGCTAATTGCGGTCTAACAGCTAATTACATGCACAATGGTTAGCTGTTATCTGTCCCGCATGCGATATTTGTTAAAAAATAAGCACGGAAAATAACAATTTCGTGATGAAATAATGTATGCATCAAAATGGCGTCGATGCGAACGCCACGCGCTTAGCAAAGCGAAGTCAGGATAGGTACCCACGTGCGAAGAGATTAGCCTGAGCCCACTCAAATAAAGGGAATGTAGTGGAATTGGATTTAAAAGACTAATGCAATTAACGCCCAGAAGTGTGGAATAAAGGAAAAATTGGAACGAACTCACAACACGCCCTTGTCCTTATCCAAACAATCCGTCGTAGGTTTTCTATTCCGCAAATTATTTTCTTCTCGAAAACAGCGATGCCACGGCACAATAGATAGGCGCACGTGTAATCTTCTGGTGACTCGTTTTTCTCGTAGACAGCGATGCCACGACGCAATAGATCGGCGCACGTGGTTCGGGACAATTTCTGCGCCGCCGCCGACTTTTTGCAGTTTCTTTCTTCTCTCGATAATTCTTCTTACCGGTAGAAGGACCAATGTTGGAGATGGTCTTCTTCAATGAAACTAGTGGACTGTATAAATAGGTAGTATATTGGTTACTGCAATGGTTGACTGACGCAGAGAAATACATATGCCCGCTCGCTACGAGATTCAACGGACACTGGCTGTGGTTGGAGCGCGCGCGACGCGTCGCCCGCGCCGTCCCGCGCCTCATTCTTCCCGCTTCCGTCTGCTGTGGCACCGTCACAGATTATATACGTTCGCGCGTGAACAACCATATTGTTAATAAGTCATCATAATAATAGTATTAATTTTGATGTAGCCAGGCTCAGTACTGATTTTATAAAAGTTAATAGTGCAGTGAACGATTGTGTTGACTTCTCAAAACTGATAAATTATTATATAAGATGACTATACTATTGATCTCTTTTTGCTGTCTCCAAATAAAAATTAGGTTTTTAAGGGAAATAATGTTCCTTATAATTTAATAAAATAAATGATAAAAGAAATGTAACGTGTTTTATTGCGATACACCCGAAATCAATTAAATAAATACCTAATAGTCAGATATTAATGTAAACAAGCCCTACTTAATATTTCATTTTTGTTACGCGTTTCATTTTTGTTACATTTTCTTTTTTGTTTCCTTTTTGTCAAATTGGTCATTTTAAATGATTTTCACCCTTCTACATGTCACGACGAGGTGAAAAGTATCTCATTATATAAGTGTCTACTACTGCATAATTATGCTTTTCATTTGGCACAATGAAAAAAAAGAACAGTTAATAATTGTGTAATGTAATGGTTAAAACCAGTTCCCTGTTCTGATCTTCTTCACAAAGAGATTCATTACTATCTTTGTACAGGAGCATTCCCAATATTAGACAATAAGAGCAATAGCGCACTAGCGGCCGTGGCCGCAGCGGCCAGGCCGCAGCGGCCATCGAGATACATACCTTAGTATGAAATCGCCACAGAGCGCGCGCACCTGGCCGCACGGTTTGGCCGCTGGCCGCTGCGGCCAGGCCGCTAGTGCGCTACGGGTCACTTACGGTTCTTTTAGGCCGGTGTCACAATCAGTGCAGCAGACTACTGGCTCATTGTTCTTATAGGAGCAAATGTCTGGTAGCTCTGGGATATGGTATTTGTCCACATCGAAACCTGCATTAGCCTGCAAGAGAAAAGATTCTAAACTTATTTCTTTATCATTTTTTTTTACATCTTACAGCTTAATTACATCTAAACATAGTTATTCAAGTGTAACTAAGTACATATTTAAATTATCATTGGTATTTCATTTATTTAAATTACATAAGTATGAATTATATTTTTAAATACACACATCAAAAAAGTCTAGGGATCAACATCCCTAACATTTGTTAGGGATGTTGATCCCTAGACTTTTTTGATGTGTATATTATTACCAAAATAATAGCCCACCAGTATCGGGGACAGGGGAAATTTTCAAAAAGGTTGCTGACCTCACATTACTTAGGCATTCCACATAACAAGAGGTCAGCTTACACTGGAAATGAAGGTAATTACTTGGTTGACATGCAATATAGTCTTAACCGAGCCAGCTGCCTACCATTCCGACCTAGAATATCAGAGGATCATAGTTCTACTTACATATAGGTAGATCAAAGACGCTGACATACATCGATATATTCCGACACATGTGCCGTTGAAGCCCTTTGTTATACAGGGCTCGTCTGAAACAAAGAATATGGACGTAAAACACACATTACACTCGTGTATGTCTTGGCTAGATGAGATAGATCTGAACTATTGGTCTTGCCCTAGGAGAGTCTGTTACCCGATCACATTAGGCACCTCTAGGCTCCTCCAGACCCTTACTCCTCGTCCAGGGGAAAGCTTAGACTAATTAAAAAAATATACGTATGAAGACTCACCTTCGTTTAAATTAAGCTCACAAAACACACAACACAAACAGCTTAGCAAACACACAAATACCTATATACTCGTATTTAAAAATCGCCATGTCTTGCGCACACGCCAATTCGACCTATAAACCTTTGCACAGTTGCACAAAAAACAAGCTTTTACATACCTATACATATGGATACCTCTTTCTGTAGATCTGTGTGCATGATATAAGTACTTACATAGTTTTGTTTATATTGTTTATTTTATGTGAATCTTAATAAATCAATGCAATTCATAAGGAAAATTGGGTATTTGGCATTTCTCAGTGCATATTCGATGAAATCACGTAAAAAAAATCGGAATGTTCTTTTTTGATGCTCATTAATAGGTACTTAGGTATATACATTGCGGGGCAGTGGTCCAACTGGTCTTCGGTAGGGGCAGGTGTCCGATCCACCCGTATCTAACAATTTATGTAGGTATCTAATGGTGAATAGCTGAATACTTATTAATATTTCGATTAAAAAAAGTTTCAGAAACTTTTCATATCTTTACAATCCTCAAAATAAAAGCGTATAATATATCTCCTACGTCAAAAACAATAAGAAACTTCAAACAAATGACATTGCTTTGAACTTTTAGAGGCGAATATTTTAATATTTTATTGTTGTTAGTGTTACATGAATATTTTGTCATCCCACTACCGTTACGGATGCCTGTACACAGTAGTGGGTGTGACGTCATACTGCAAGGATTGCGGTATCGTCGACTCAGTCTGCATATTACAAGAGGGCAACTAGATTCAAAATTTTTTTTGTGTATGACGTTCAAAAGAGCCTTATAATGGTCTAATTGAAATAAATTATTTGACTTTGACTTTGGGTCCCGTAGCAAACGGCTTGATCGTGCTATGACAATATTACATTAGGATTTTGTAAAAGTGTAGTTTTAGTAAAAGTGTAAATAAATAAAAATGTCTACGACGTCGTATGAGTATCGCCACTGCTGCAAAATATCAGTGTTATTCTCCAATTTCAGAACATTTTCCTGTTGCAGCAACAGTGCAATTATGCCTGCTCTTACTGCCTCGTCAAAAAAAAATCCGGCGATGTGCGAGTCCCGTAAAGTAGAGGGTTCCGTAACCTTGAAAAAAAACTAATTTTCCTTTTTTTAAATTCAGTCTTCATTTATTCGGGCTACAAGAAATCGCTATATCTGAAAAACTATGTTAGTTTTTACTTATTTCGTTTAGAAATTGTTGAAATAAGCGGTCAGTGGGTCGTCTTAGAAGCAACTAATTAAAAAAAAAAATTAAAATTGTTTATTGTTCCAAAATTGTTACAATACGTATAGCATGAGGCAGCCTAATGACAAGGTTTTTACTTTACCACATTTTTACGGAACCCTAAAAACCATTCCTTAAGCCATGATAGGCTTTCGACTTAAGGCTGTGACAATCAGACGGACAAAGGCGTGATAAAATTATAAGTGTACCTATCGTTTTTGCCATATAGTTATGGAACGCCTTTGAAACTACTCCCCATACATTTGTGAATTTAAAATGCAAATATCCTCATGGTACCTCCACAGCAACGCAAAATTACGTCAGTTCCATACAAACTGTGCTTTGGCAAGCGTGTGAGACTTCCAAAATGGCGTGTGATCATTATAATATTGTAATAATATTACATTTATTAAGTTTTTTGTGTTACGTGACGTGCGAGCTCAATCTAAGTGAAGGTAAGCAAGTTCTCAATGAATACTTTAACGTCTGGCGAGCTCTTCGACTAATTTTAATGATAATCATACTTTTATACTACTAGCACCATTCCCGCGACTTGTGTTTGTTCGCGTGATTTTTCTTACGGATCCCTAATTTTTTGATAGTAAAATACATATAATATATTACCATTTTTTGTAAAAAATTAAATTAATTTAAGATTTCCTGGTTTTCCTTTCATTTAATTTATTATGTTTGTTAGAGAGATTTCATCCTTTTAATTGACCCTAACGATCGATGCAATAAAAGTACAGGGTATAATTTTTTCAGATTTTAGCCGGTTCGATTCCCGGGTGTGGGAGAAGAGAATTTTCGAAAATCTTTGAATGCAGTTTGTTTTCTATTCAAAAATAACGGAATGTTTCCTTTGAGTAAAATTTTCTATCTGCAGTATTAAGAGTACTTTCCCTCCAGGTGGCATTACAAAATTCCACCCTGTATAACATCACGCTACATCCCACGGGGGAGGAGAAGTACTAACCAAAGACGTAGTATAACGCGGATAAAAGACCACAGACAAACAGAAGCTAGTTTCAGATATGGTGAGATCATATTCACAATATTTTTTAAAACAATTAATTGCCAACCGAGCTCGTCTTTAGTAGGTACCGGTTGCTATCAAGTCAGCCTAACTCCCTTTAGGTAAAAAGTGTGAGTTTGTGATCGTAATGAGTTCAAAAGCCCCGACAAGGTCGCAATTCAGATAAATCTAAAGTCGTAAGGCGAATCTCACACTACTACGCGCCACGCTCCGGTCCGCTGCATTTTTTTAAACGTGTTATTGACTGTAGACTATAGTTTGTATTAGGATGACTTATAAACAAACAGACTTCCCAAATACATATTTTTTTTAATGTGCAGAGCACATTACCTCAGTTTTCCCAAAGGTACGTGCGTCCCGTAAGTACCTACTTACGGTTGATAATTTAAAAATGAAAAAAATGCATGGTAAAAGTAAAAGTTTTATTTGAAATAATTATCATTTTAGTTACTCAATAGTTTTTTGAGGTGATTGAGTTCCAGTTCATTGCAAATTAAAAAAAATAAACATTTCTTTGGTCCAACCAGTCTTATCAGGGAGTATGGTATTACCATACCCAGTTACTGGACTTACTGGGTTGTGGAGGTCAGATAGGCAGTCGCTCCATGAAAAATACTGGTATTCAGCTGCATCCGGCTAGACTGGACGCCGACCCCAACATAGTTGGGAATAGGCTAGGCAGATTGATTGGTGCGGATATATCGAAATATACGGTCCCGTGCGGAGATGCAGATATTTATTCTTGATCGTGTGGGCAGTAAGGTCTTATGACCCCACATACCCTAGTGTCAGAGTTTCTAAACAAACCCTCAAGGGCCTAAAACCACTAAGGCAAATAAAACCGCATGGCGATGGCGGTCCAGATCTGCGACTTGGTCGCCGCGTTTGGGTGTATGTCGCCCCGCGCCCTGCGCAGTGTGAGATCCGCCTTAGCAATGACATTGGAGATTAATCATCAGTCGTACAAAACATTAAAATCTGATGAACTCGAAATACAAGTTTTACCAGTTGGCGACCTGCAGTTCTGTATAATTGCTAATAAGATTGTATAATCAATGATGTTGTTTTATTCTAATAATTATTTGATGGGTTAGAATAAACCTAGTAAACGTTAAAGCTATTTCTTAGGAGTAATATTCTAGTTCATAACATAACATCACGTCTGTAGTTCCCGAAGGGTTAGGCAGAGGTGTACCCCACACCCACATCTCGCCAGTTATGTTTTAAGTCTCATGTAACAGAGGGCGAGCCTATTGGCATCAACCGGGCACAAATCCAGTCTCCGAAGCTGGTACTAAGAAATTTCTGATGGAAAACCCCAATATCATTTTGCCCGACCCCAATCGAACCCAAGTCCTCATGCTCAGGTCACGCTTTGCGACCACTAGGTCAACAAGGCAGTCTTGAGTCTCAAGTGTTGATAAGTGGCTCTAATTATTGCACCTGTTGCACTTAACCGAGCCAAAAGTTACATAAGTATTCTACCTATTAGGTATTTCGATTTTTTTTTCTTTTGTTCTGGATCGTACGTGTGGGCCATCTGATTACGGAGATAATAAAGGTCAAAGTTCCAACTTGTTTTTACGAAAACCAGTTTTAAATGTATAAAACTGATCTTTAAAACCTTCATGACCCTTGTACTTTTGATTGCTTCATTGCATAAACAGTGATTTTCTATACAGAAATAAAAGCCATTTCCCAGCAATAATTTTTATTCAATGTTACTTATTAAGTGGAGCTCGTGGCTAAGTAATAACAGCCGCACGGGTCGATCCGTCAGGTTAAGCTACGTATAATGAAACAACGTTTGTTGAGTTTGAACAACGACTGACTATTTAATAGACAACAATAGAACAACCATAGAGAATGAACAAAGAAAGCTAAACAGTGTTGCCACTACATGGCAGTACATTACTTTACAGTTTAGTTTGATACTAATCACAATACTACCCCTTATCAAAATAAACTAGTAATTACTTCACTTCAAAACATAACATTAATAATCAAGTATCACAAAAAAAATCAATGGACACTTTGTAAACCTAAAGTTTTTAGAAAACAGTAATGTTTCACACTATTTAGACTTTTGGTAAATAAGTCGGCAGGCATATTTTCTGTCTCCAAATAATATAATTTAACAATATTATTATTAACACATTCACGACAGAAATGATAACGCACATCAATGTGTTTTGTTCTATTATGAAATATATTATTCTCAGACAGCTTAAGAGCACCTTGGTTATCATTATATATATCTATAGTATACAAAACACCTGTAATTTCACTCATTAAATGGCGTAAGTAAACTGCCTCTGTACACGCCTCTGTAATACTCATGTACTCAGCCTCAGTACTAGAAAGAGCCACCGTTTTCTGTTTTTTTAGAAGCCCATGAGACTGCACCACCAGACAGAGTAAAACACATGCCAGTGTATGATTTTCTATCTACAACATTGTTTCCCCAGTCTGCATCAACAAAACCCTCTAATTTAGAATTACCATTCTTAGTATACATTAAACAATAATGCTTTGTCTTACTCAGATATCTTAATACCCTTTTTGCATATAACCAATGTTCAGAGCTATAACAATTGTTAAACTGGCTTAAAAAACCAACAGAAAAGGCAATGTCTGGTCTTGTTAACACAGCTAAATACATTAGACTACCAATTAGCTGTTGATAAGGAAACTGAGAATCACATTTCTCATTTTTATTTATATTTAATTTAGCTTCCATAGGAGTGTCAGCTGATTTACAGTTCAGCATATTAAATTTCTTAAGCAACCGGTTTACATAATTTTCTTGGCATAATTTTATGGTTCCATTAGCTTTATCTATCCTCACATCCATACCAAGACATTGCTTAACTTCTCCTAAATCTTTAAGTTTGAAATTTGAAGCTAAAACATTCTTTAAGTTTTCTGTTTCAGAAATATCGTTAGAAAAAACAAAAAAGTCATCGACATATAATGTCACTATTGTTTTACAATCATTTCTAGTCTTTGTATATAAACATGGCTCATACGCAGACACCTTATAATCCATATTAATAAGACAATCATGAACCTTTCTATACCAGGCCCTCGAAGACTGTTTTAAGCCATATATTGCTTTTTTTAATTTAAGAACCTTTCCATCACTAACTGAATCTGGATAACAATCAGGTTTTTGCATATAAATAGTCTCATCGAGGTCCCCATTTAGAAATGCAGTAGTTATGTCAAGATGAGTTACATTTAAATTCAATTGAACAGCCAATGCAAACAAAAGTCTTAGAGTAGTATGTCTTACCACAGGTGAAAAAGTTTCAGTATAGTCCACACCTTTCTTTTGCATAAAACCTTTGGCCACTAGTCTTGCACGAAACCTAACATTGTTCTCACTGTCATATTTCTTTTTAAGAACCCATTTGCACTTCACTACATCACTATTAGGTGGAGCAACAACAAGCTCCCACGCACTATTTTGTTCGAAACACTGTAACTCTTCACTTATAGCTTGTAACCACTGAGCTCTTTCAGGTCCCTTCAGCGCATCTTCAACACTCAAGGTACTTGCATCATCAAGAGCATCTTCATTGATACTAGCAAATCCATACCTTTCTGGTTTCTTTCTTTGTCGTATTGGCCTATCGCAGGGTGAGTTTTCAACCTCAGAGTTAGAATTGTCTTCACTCGGTACATAAGTTTTATCACTTGTATCAATTGATGTGAATGAATCATCTTCATCAGTGTAGTAAGTGTCCTCACTTTCCAACTCATTCTGGCTTAGCTGGGTCTCATTCACAGGAACAGTTATATCAGCACCCTTTTTAAGCTCAGTTATAATTACATCCCTGCTAGTAGTTACCTTATTTGTTCTGGGATTGTAGATTCTGTACCCTTTCACATTGTCCGGGTATCCTACTAATATTTGTTCTTCAGATTTCTTATCCCACTTTTGCCTTTTTTCTTTTGTTATGTGAACCATAACCTTGCTACCAAATATTCTCAAATGGCTAACTTCTGGTTTGACTCCTGTCCACATTTCATAAGGCGTTTTTCCTTCCAATCCAGATGCAACAATACGATTTTGAAGATATACTGCTGCGTTTGTCGCTTCAGCCCAAAACTCCTTGCCTAGCTCTGCGTCAAACATTAAGCATCTTGCCTTTTCAACTATTGTACGGTTGCTCCTTTCACTTAATCCATTTTGCTCAGGAGTGTAGGGGTTTGTTTTCTGATGATTAATACCTTCCTTCTGTAAGTATAAATCAAACTCCCTATTACAAAATTCTAGGCCGTTGTCACTTCTTAAAGTTTTAATCCTCTTGTTTGTTTGGTTTTCAACTTTTGCTTTAAACTCTTTGAAACAAGTTAAGGCCTCATTTTTTTGTTTTAGAAAATATACAAAAATCATTCTGGAATAATCATCGACAAACAGTAAGAAATATTTTGAACCTCCTAGTGAAATTGTTTCCATCGGTCCACAAATATCCGTGTGGATCACTTCAAGTATTTCTTTACTCCTTGTTCCAACATGCTTGAATGGAAGCCTACACTGCTTTCCCTCACAGCAAGTTGAGCATGTCAACTTGGAAATATTGACTTTTTCTTCTAAGTCTAAACCATTTACAGCAGATTTCATGCGATTTAAATAGTTACTATTTATGTGGCCCAATCTACGATGCCACATGTCACCAGACACTGCAGGAGCTGCCAATACATCAGCAATCATTCTTAACTTGTACACTCCATTGGTCTCGTAAGCTATAGCCACCAAGTGTCCTTCTTTATTGTAGACACTGCAGTCACTATCGGTAAACACAACATTATTACCGTTTTTCATTAATTGACTAACAGACAATAGGTTCGTAGTCAGTTCTGGAATGCACATGGCTCCTTTTATCTTCACATTAAACTCACATTCGTCTGTTTTTGTAACAATATTCACATCACCGGTACACAAAACTCGTAATTTGTTATTGTTTGCAATAACAATCTCATTACATTGATCATAACACGGGTTTTCTATCCAGTTTTTATTTGCTGTCAAATGTGTACTTGCCCCCGAATCAATGTACCAATCAGTTTTGTTAAAACTTTCACTTAAAAACACAGCATTAAACGCATTTGTTTGCTGTCTAGTGATCTTCTTTTCATTAGATTGTTTAGAATTATTATTTGATTGACATTGATTTTGATAATGGCCGGGTTGTTTACACTTGTAGCATTTGACATTGGATTTACCGGAGGAGCCGCCATCTTTGTTGGCTATGGACGCCAACGAACGGACGACTTGTTTTTTTTCTTATGTTGCCACTTGGAGCTTGAAACAAACGCGCCACCTTCCCGGTTCCCGCCAACTGTATCATCATTTCCCGCCATATCCATTAATTTAGATTTAATGGCGTCTGTTGTGATGCAAATCCCCGAATGCTCAATAGCCATAATCATTGGCATATATTTTTCGGTTAATCCGGCTAACAATAAGCACCCAATCCACTCATCAGTTATCTGAAATCCGGTACCACTTAATTTTTGACCAGTTTCTATCATTTGAGTAACGTACGCCGCCATCGAGTCACTGCTTTCTAGACGAATCGAGGTTAAAGTTCGCAGCAGGCTTATTTTCCTCGTGAACCCCGAGTCATCAAATAAACTCTTCAGTTTATTCCACAGGTTTAGAGACGTCGACGCATCTTTTATGTGCACGTACAACGTTGAGTCAATCGTCATTATAAGTTTTGCTTTAGTTTTCTCGTCATCTGCGGAGGCGATCACTTTTCCTTCAACTGGCTTGATGCAGTGCAGCATTCCTTCGAGCACAAGGAAGTTCTCCGCGGCAAAAGTCCACTCGCTATAATTTTCTCGGCCCTTTAACTTAGGCACGTTGACTAGGTAGTTCGTAGCCATCTCGAACACGAAAGCTTATCTCAAACACCTAACACTGTCAAAATTACGCTGTAACAACTATCTAGCTGTATCTAGGACTCAAACTTTGCAAAAAAAACGCGGGACTGGGCCCATAACCTATAATGAAACAACGTTTGTTGAGTTTGAACAACGACTGACTATTTAATAGACAACAATAGAACAACCATAGAGAATGAACAAAGAAAGCTAAACAGTGTTGCCACTACATGGCAGTACATTACTTTACAGTTTAGTTTGATACTAATCACAATACTACGCTTGCCGGGGTTGGTCCGTGGATGGGTGACCATCTTTACACACCGAGACTCCTCCGTGCCTCGGAAAGCACGTTAAGCCGTTAGTCCCGGCTGTCATAAGTGGATCTTTGACAGTCGTTACGGGCCGTTAGAAACCCGAAAATCTGACAACCAGTCTTACCAAGGGGTATCATATTACCCAGTTACTGGGTTGTGGAGGTCAGATAGGCAGTCGCTCCATGTAAAATACTGGTACTTAGCTGCATCCGGTTAGACTGGAAGCCGACCCCAACATAGTTGGGAAAAGGCTAGGCAATGATGTTACTTATTAAGTGGCAGTATGCGCAGTGTGGGAAGGTACCTCACGAGGTGGACCTACGACCTGGTGAAGGTCGCGGGAAAACCGCTGGATGAGGGCAGCTCAGGACTGGTCATTGTGACTATCTGTAGAGGAGGCTTAGCCCAGCATTGGACGCCGTTCGGCTGATATGATGATGATGATGTGTTATATAACGTGTATGTGATGTGCAGGGCTGTAGCTAGAGTCGAATTTGAGGTAGGGCAGCATTGGTTACAGGTAGGGCGAAAGTAAAAAAAAATGTCATAATAATTATGACTTATCAATTATTGATCTGCCCTCGAAACATGGTCTCCTAATCAATCACCAATGTATATCTGACATCTTATGATGACTCTGAAACTAGGAACAAACAATTTAATTTATAATAATTTATCTTATTTTTGGTATTTTTAAGGTAGGGCATTGTGATTTCAAGGTAGGGCATTGCCCCACAATGCCCCCCCTAGCTACGACCCTGGTGATGTGTGTTTTTAATCCTCGTATAATGTCAAGCAAAAAATTTAGGTCATTAAGAGGAACACGGATAGGTTATAGTCAGTAAGAGTCTGACATTACCTTCCACTCCGCGAAAAGCGGAAGAAGAAATTTGATAATCCTTAAAAAAATGCATTTTGTTGTGTTTATTTTCAGGCGCTCCCTGCGTTACGGGAGGCTTACAAGGTACTTGTGTGAACATATTCAAATGTAATTCTGCTGCGCTGACATATTTGTATGTAAGTATTCTTAAGTGAAGACAGTATGAAAAAACATAAGTAAACAGTATGTGAGTAGAACAAACAATACTTAAGAGCATTACGCCTCGCAGTATCTCTTAAAAACTTTCATGTTTAAAATCTTTAAATATAGAACCAATTTTATGAATTTTAGAAAAGCTCTACAATAAATTAAATATCTTTTTCTGTGTTCTTCCAAACATCGTGCGGGCTATCTGGCTGCCGGTAAACGTTGCGTACTTACGTACTAAGTATATCTGTATCTATGCTTCTTTTCCAGGCTAACGCAGGCTTTGATATTGTGGAATACAACATTCCAGAATTACCAGATATATGTTCATATGACAACAATGAGCCAGTAGTCTGCTGCACTGATTGCGATATTGGCGATGAGAAGTTAGTAAACCCTAATTTTAAACCACATAACGCATGCAGCTTTACAATAAAGATGAAGATGAAGCTTGATTGAGTGGCCATTTTTTTCCAGATACCGCCATACAGCCATAGGTCCTTACGGAGACATGTTCAACAAGGAAGGTCCAGTCGCTAGACAGAGTAAGTTTCAAGTTTCATAGCTAGAGATAAATGCTCTTCATAAAAGCTTTAAAACGAAGTCAGTTTTGTTATACGAAGAGGTTATAGGTTTAGGTTTACCTATATTCATTCATAATGTTTTTGTCTACGGCGACCATGAATTTTTGGGAACTATTCATTTGGATCTTTAGAGGTATAGGAATCAGGGTGTAAAGTTTCTCATCCTCCGCGGAAAAGGGAGGATCCCCCGACCAGACGGGTGTTGTGTCTGGTGGGCTACTGCCCGACGGTTGTTGATGAGATTTTGTGTATAAGCTAATGTCGCGGATAACTTTAATTGCGCGATGTAGAAATCGACACATTATGTATGATAAATGTCGATACAGATCCAAGACACAAAATAATGCGCTTTTGATATCTTCATGAAAATAAAGGTCTTGTTCTTCGACGCCTCTTTGTATTTTAAGTACTATAAATATTCCTTTGTTGTAAATATTTTTGTTTTTCAGAATGCTTTGATTATTTCCAAAGTCTACCCTTTCCGTGTCGTTTCCCTGGAACCTTTATTATCGAAAAAGAATTGGATGAAGACAGGGAATGTCATATATCTACTTTTAGAAATAACAGGGGCTTTGGCTTTGCTGCAGGGGGTCGTAATGCAGAGAAATGGGAATTTCCACATGTGGTAAGAATATTTTAAGCAATGAACGCCTTTATGGCCGAACCCAGCCTAGCCGAATCCGGCAAGGATATGCTCTGTGGAGCCCCGAGAGTCCGGAGGCTCTAAACAATGTGTCTTTAGTTACTAGTCGCGCTTCATTCGTTTTTAGAACATTGACATACAATATAATTATATTGTTTTAGAAAGTTTTTTTTTAAATGTTGTCATTTTTTGTCAAAAAAATTACTATAAGCAGGCAAGTGTCATTATTGTCTTACTTCATACATTATTCATACAATTCTGATGCTCGCGGAGGTAGTTCACTGAGGATGCATTGTTTGTGCTTTGTGATCAGTTTTTCTCGCCATTGTTCTTTTATAAGGTAACACCCCCAATAATCGACACTTTAACGTGCGCAAACAAGCATTTTTTTAAATATTTTCTTACTTTATGATATTATAAGGTATTTTGAAGCATTGGGTAACGCTTCAGACTTCGTTGCGTAATATTTGAAAGCAAACATAAGTTTCACATAAATAAATATAGTAATAATATATCGAAATAAATTAACGTTTTTTGGTCTAGTGATCGACAGCAGAATTCTATTTTTCGACACCCGGTAATCGACATGTTCCAGTAATCGACATCCAATAATCGACATATTCCTAACACTTCTAAACAATAAATCCCAATAGAAAAGCCGAGATAATCTAGTATTATATGTGACGAAATAAAAACTTAGTCTTGATCAGTATTTTGATCATTTTAATCAACAAACAATCATAAAATAAACAAATAGAGGCTAGTAATTCGTAGGTTTCTAAAAAAATACACTTTTGCAATATAATACATCTCTTAAATGTTAAACAATAAATGTAGAAGATGTGTCATTTGGTGTCGGTTTAGTATCCGCCTTTTCTTGTTTTTTTATTGTTTTTATCTGTTAGTTTTTTCTGTTTTTTGTTTTTCTATCTTCCTCAATTTTAATCGTTTTCTTTTTTCTCTTTCCTTGGATTTAATTTCTAATTTTTTCACCTTTCTGACAACTTCTATTGCCTGTATTATTTGAAAAAGTGTGGATTTTTTTTTGGTGCCATAAAAAACATTTATGTCGATTATAGGAACATGCGAAAAAAAAAACTCCAGTTATCGACAAGCGTGTTTTCATATTATATTATAAACTTACAATTGCAAAGACATTACTAAAAACTAAAGAATTTGGTTTCTAACTTAATAAATAATTTACATGCTCGGTCAAGCAAAACAATTAAAAGTTATGGGCATTATATCTTGCTCACCTCCTTAACGATTTCGCTAATGAAATGGGAATTTATTTAGAGATCTCTGCCGATTGGTATGTTCAGCTACGCCATTTTCTTTAAAACAGCCGAATCTATGAAATATCTTTCGCAATGATAGCTAGATAATCCTCAAGTATGTTTATGGTTCAAATACGTTCCGAAGCGAGACTCAACTCTTGTTTTTTTTCGTTAACTTTTTAAGTGTCGAACACTGGGGCTCTGTCGAACACTGGGTGTTTTACCTTACTAAGGTCTAAATATGTTGTGATAATGTTAAATAATAATAATAATAACACTACTATCACATTCAGTAAATGCATTATCCTGTTAATGTAATATGGGAAATAAATCATTATGGGGAAGCTGCTGCTACTTTGGGGCAAAATGCTAAGAAGAAATTCATTAGAATTGGCTTTGTACTAGATTATCTCCAATTATTTAAAAGAAATTGGTGGTAAGCTAGGTAATGTTCTCCTAGGTCATGTACTAGTGTTAGTTAACAAAGTTGGTTGCTTTTCCCGGAATATACCGTAATCTTTTCCCTCAAAACGTCCACTTTTATAACAGGTTTGGACAGTGTCTTAAGTTATAATTATCATTTTTTCACAGGCTTTACTCGGCTATGGAGAAGACGCGGATTCTGCACAATGGCTGTGTGGAGGCTCAGTGATCAGTGAGAGATTTATACTCACTGCAGCTCACTGCATCTCTACTCGAGTACTGTAAGTTTTCAGTCATCCTACCACACTAGGGCAGAGAAAATGATTAATTTTTTATACAAAAACAATAATATATTTTAGGGGAAACATAACGTATGCCGCACTGGGGCTTTTGAAACGGTCTGACCCCATGGAAACCTGGAAAATATATAAAATAAAGAGGATCATCAGTCACCCTGAATACCAGGCGCCTTCAAAGTATCATGACATAGCACTCTTGGAAACAGAAAACGAGTAAGTGTAAAAATAATGGTTGCAAACTGATGAAAGATTTGGTGTTCCACAGGGTAACGTTTTAGGTCCTTTTTAGTTTTATTTTATCCTTTCATACAATTATTATGAAGCTCACTTCTCGATGATGATTTCAGAATAGCTTTCGGTAGAGACTTACTGCCTGCGTGTCTGGATATAGGATCAGAGATGAAACAGTGGGCTGGTGCGTCTGGCTGGGGTCGTCTAGGACACAGACAAGCATTAGCAGACGTACCTACTGCAAGTAGTAAGTGCAGTCATGACTTATACAAATTATTCATAGGTACTTAATTGGTACATATTTTTTCTAAATTTTTGATGAAACATTTTTTTTTTTTAATTTAACTCGTCTTTTGACCAATACTGTTTATTCGAGGAATTGGTTTGCGTTTCGCGGCCAAAGATGAATAGTGTGGTTTTTTACAAATAGCAAATTTTTCGTCAATTTAAAATCAATTCAGTTTCGATACTTTCGATCCCTACTTTTTGGGGTCTTTATTGCAAATTAGTTCTAGTTTATCCCCTACTTAAATAGTTTTATGGTTAAAAATAATATGCGTTGGTGTATTTGAACTCAAACTGTATTCACCAGGTGAATCTGGAGGAGTTTAATGAAACAGACTGTTCCACAATGTACAAACCACATAGACATCTTAAACAAGGCTACGACCATGACAAGCAGATGTGCTACGGCTCTAAATATGAAATTGTCGATACTTGTGAGGTAAGAAATTATATCATAATCTAAAACTCACAACATTTTTAGTTATTACTTTTAAAAGATGAATAATTTAGGGTCAGTTCACACCGAGACGCGACGCGACGCGACGCTGCGTGCACACTTTAAAAGAGCGACTCAAAATATAACTTTATTTTCTACACGAAAAGATACACATTTCATTGTGAGAATTTAGAATACGTTACACCACGCAGCACTACGTCGCGATGCGTCGCTCTACGCCGCGCTGCGCAGCGCGCCGCCGCGACACGCATCGCGACGCAGCGGTGAATCGTCGGTACGCGCGACGTGCAAGAGCGGCGACGTTGCGATGCGTCTCGCGGCGGCGCGCGGCGCAGCGCCGCGCTGCGCGAAGTCACTGGCCTCTTCCAGTATCGTCACGTTGCGTCGCGTCGCGTCGCGTCTCGGTGTGAACTGACCCTTAGAATACCTACAAGGTAGAAAGATGTAAACCGACACAGATTATAGAGTAAGTTTGAAGACTTGAAAAATATTAAGTAGTGTGTGATAAAGCTTATCTTCTGTCATCCCACAGGGTGATAGCGGTGGACCGCTCCAAGTTGCCCATTCCAAATGCCTGTACACAGTTGTGGGTGTGACGTCATACGGCAAGGACTGCGGCATCCTCGGCTCAGCCGGCATGTACACCAGGGTCTCGTACTACTTACCCTGGATCGAAACCATCGTGTGGCCTGAAGAAATTGAAGAACGCAAGAAAAAGTACAACCAACTGATTCTCAAATTATTTAATGAAAGGAAATAGATGAAGCAGTACTTACTAACAATTTTATTATTGTATAAGTATATCCAAGTAAAAGAAAAAGAGATAATAAGAAAAATATTTTTTTTAAATTAAATAGGTATATCAAATTAGAATGCAGGTTATGTTTTTGTTTTATTACCTATAACTTCTATCCTAATTTTTATGGCACAAACTCCCGGTTCAGACGCAGGGTGCCAGGGTGCATTACGTCTATCTTCTGGGCCTTGAGAGTAAAGTTCTCATCCTCCGTTGAAAAGGGATGGATCTTCCGACCAGACGGGTGTTATGTCTGGTGGGCTAACTGCCCAACGGTTGTTGTTGGGGATTTTGTATAATACAGAAAATAATGTCGCGGCAAAATTTTGATTGCGCGATGTTGTCAGTTGTAGTTCATATGCTGTGCGATAGATGTCGCTATACACACATCCCTCGCAATGTAGTCTTGAAACTCTAGTACGCATCTTTGACCCATGACACACAACAGTTGGCTGGTAAACACTAAAAAGTTTGTTCCGTGCATCGTCGAACAGGAGCAAACGTAATATTTGAACGCACCAAACAGAATTGACAGATGACACTGACAGCTTGCAAACTTGTCACATCCGTCACATTTGTTGTCAACTTGTCAGTTTGGGTTTTGGATTTCGACGGATTCGGATTTGTAAATTTGTTCATTGTGTATGTGCTATGTGGTGAAAACATTTCCGCATATTTTAACAATTTCTTTGTTTTTAAATAACACAGTCACGTAACGATGTTATGAATACATACGAGATCGTTTCATTGAAGTAGTAATCATCGACTAGCGGTAAGTATTTTTTTTTGTTTTGCTTCTGATTCATTCGAACAATAGATTCTAACAAATCAATTAGTTATTCTAACAACTCCATTTCCATAATTCTCCTACTCGCATAGTTTAAACACAGTCATTTTCTAAAAACAACCTTCTATTAAGGTATGTTTAGAGCTCAAGAGACTGCAAAAATTCTTTCCAAGTCGCAAAAATGAGTTTTGATGATGTCAGTGATGTCACTGTGCATAATTAGGTCAAAGAAGATATTTAGCGCATAACTCTGGATAAAATATATACCTATTCTTCCATTTTTTTTTACTGAAACTGCAATTTACAGTTATGTATTAACATAATCAGCTTTACATCCATACCGAATTTTCTTTAACAAGAAGTTATTTTCGATTTATTTCAAAAAAATTTAGTTACATTTAAATACAAATTATATTTGTTTACTTAATTTATCATCTCTAAAGTTTAGTTAAAAATTAGTTTTTTTAGTTGAATATGTTAATCCCTGGAACTTCTGGTCTTATTTTAAAAAGCTGTGTTACCCCTTTGTGCTATAGGCAATATTTTATAATAAAAAAATTAGGGATCTGTAAGAAAAATCATGTAGAAGAAGTCATGCGCTAAAGGTACCTAGTTGTTCAATGTTATTTGACTTTAAATCGTATTGTGATTGCCTTCATGTGACACCATCATATGAAGGTTGTTTTAAAATCATTATAATACTAGGCAAAAACTTCCTTGTGTGTTTATTTGTAAACAATAGATTTCCCTGAGATACTACAACATACAACCTTGACAGTCTTGAAATAAAAATGCATAGTATTCATTAGTTGTTTGGGCCTTTAATCTGTCTATTATATAAAAAATAATCCCTATTTCCCTTGATCACGGCATCATATGTAAACGGCGGGACCAAATTCACTAATTCTTTTTTTGAAGTGTTTGTTATTGTAAGAAGAAGGTTCTTATGAAAGAAAATAAAAAAAGGTGAAAAAAATAAGGCGGTACGAAGTTTGCTGGGTCTGCTAGTAATAATATAAATCTGAAGACTAATATTGACTAATATTATGTCATGATTTGTGTATATCTTTTATTGAAGATCCTAAAGAAATAAATAAAATAAAATAAAAATTATAGCTTATAGCACTGAGGGATAACATGGCTTTCTATTAGTAAAAGAATTTTCAGAATCAGATCAGCAGTTTCAGAGATTTGTATATTTAAACAAACAAAAAACTATTCAGCTTTATTATATTTATTATAGATAATAATATCATGCAATCAGTTCAGTGACCATGAGCAGATAATTGTGTTGTGTGGATTAATTGCATGTGTCAGTCAGTTCCCCTTCGGAAATCACTCATTGTTACTTAGCTGATTGAATGTACGTGATTTAGCTATAAGATAGCTCTTTATAGATACCTTAGTAACATTCTTTTTTATTTTTGTTTTTACAAAAAACATTGCTACACACTAGGTTTTGCTCCAGTATTGTAGATGCGTTTACAAACATATAAACTCACATACACAAACAACCAGACCTGGAACAACCTATAGTCTATACAAATATTTGTTCCGTGTGGAAATCGAATCTACATCACACAAATCACAAGCAAGCTAGATGAATGCAACATAAACAAATAGTCGGAGTTATTTCGTATTTTACTCATTGATTTAAACGTAATATTACTGATAACAGCAATATTGAGTTTCCATGCCATGATACAGTTTTTGTCTATAAACTGTTGGCTGCAATTTGTAACATTACTTTAGGCTAAGATTTGTTATCTTGTATACTACACTATTGTATTAGGTAAGTATTAAGCCTGTGATGATAGAGTATGTGTGTTATAAATAAATAAATAATGTTTGTTGAACCGTCTTTGTTACCTTAATTTAATTAGTCTGTAGCAGCTCCAATTAAATAATCTGATTATACATACTTAAGCTTAACATGTAATCCTACAGTTTTGGGTACAAATTGTGTACAATACATATAAGTAAGTATACTTATTATATTTCATTATTACTACCTACTCACAAAGAAATAAATTAAACTCAGGTTTTTTTTTATGTTTTATGAGGAAACCTGGTTTTATAATTGTCTAGTGATTCATCTTGGCATCCTACGGGTTGAATGTAGATTGTAGATACTAATTTATTGTCATATTTTAACATATTAACACAATAATAATATTGAAGTATTCATATAAATTTTCCTCTGCAATCACTACACTAACTGATGAAGAAAACCGCAAAAAAAAATTTAAAGATCTAAACGTATAAAGGGACTGACGGCGAGAAGCGACTTGTATTTACTACTAGCTGTCCGCCGCGGTTACACCCGCGTCTTTGGTTACTGCTCCGCTCCCGTAGGTCGTAGCGTGATGGTATATAGCCTATAGCCTTCCTCGATAACTAATCTATCTAACACTGAAAGAATTTTTCAAATCGGACCAGTAGTTCCAGAGATTAGCGCGTTCAAACAAACAAACAAACAAACACTGCAGCTTTATAATATTATAGTATAGATTAGTATAGATGTAGAAAGATATAAGCCTAAAATCGCGAATCCGGCTTGAGCAAGTGTGGCGATCAATGAAAAGAAATAAAGTTTGTGTATTTAATATAATGCTTATAAACCAGACATTTATTATAATCTGTCGGGAACTTCCCAGAGCGAATGATAACGCGACCAACCACATGAATGCAGTTATGAGTCACTGCATTACATATTTTACATACAACAAAATGTTTGTTCCAGTGACGAAGCCAATCATGGCTGAAACTTTGGACCCACTGTCACCCAGTGTGAACAGTTCAGGAAGAACAGACTCGGGCATCATGCATAAATTGAGGATGAGGATCGGAAGGGGGGGACCAGTTAGCAGACCGGTTGGCGAAGGTAAGGCAACAGCAAGTCTGTATCCGAAGGGGTACCCTCACCCGGGGTTGCGGGACGTCTTAACAGGATACCGTGGCCCCGGAACGTAAAGGGCAACGGAAGGAACAGGGTGGTTTTTTAGTCAGTAAAAGTCTGACAGTCCCTTCGGCCCCACCCAGGGCGGAAGGACACACTTGATGATTTTTACGACCTAAAAAAAATGGGTTTCCCTCACCCTTATTTTGCTAGTTTAGTGTGACCAGTGAAAACTCATTAAAAAAGTCCTACATTTTCTTTAATGACAACATTCAAGCAATTGATATTTATAACAAGCTTCTGCTCGCGACTTCGTCCTCGTCAAAGTTAATAAATATTATATCCACACTACATTTTCCGGAATAAACCTATGTGCAATTACAGACTATAATCTATCTCTGTGCCAAATTTCATCCAGATCTGTTCAGCCGTTCTGGCGTAATTGACTAACAAACATCCGTCTGTCCTAACTTTCGCATTTATAATAGTGATTAGTATAGCTAACCTTTTTTTTTTTTATTAGGTGGTAAATATCATCAAATGACTCCTTCCTTCCGCCCTGGGTGGGGCGGAAGGGACTGTCAGACTTTTACTGACTAAAAAAACCACCCTGTTCCTTCTGTTGCCCTTTACGTTCCGGGGCCACGGTATCCTGTTAAGACGTCCCGCAACCCCGGGGTATAGCTAACCTAACATTTTAACTGCGAAAACCGCCCTTAGCGCTACGAAATTAAGTCTTAAGTTTCCATGACCATTGAACTACTTATTGTCTGGCTCGCTCCTCAGTTATCCGAAGTTAGCCTCGACCTGGTATAAACCTAAATTCTTGCACAATGTGGAAGCGCCTGACTGAATGATATGTCCTTGGACTGTAGAGAGTGCTGTTCTGGGCATGACACGGTTCCACGTTGTTTTCCAATTTCCCGTCTTTTCTTTAGAATATCTGTTTGCTAGAAACATTTGTATGTTGAAATGACGTGATGGCCTCATGCATGAGGTTGTGGGTTCGAATCTAGGCAAGTACCAATGCCACTTTTCCAATTCATATGTACTTTCTAAAGTTTATCTTGGACTTCACTGACATGGGTGAAGGAAAACGTCGTGAGACCTGGACTTATAATTAATATAAGTCTGGAATCGCCAATCCGCTTTGAGCTAACGTGGTGATCAACGCTCATGCCTTCTCTGTATGAGAAGAGGCTTTTGCCCTGCAGTCAGACTGTATTGCACACACACCGTGACGGAGGCGGAGTACTGAATAAAAGGACAGTCCCGTACAAAACGGGATATCTGGTCACGTTATGTATGCCCCACAGTTGCGCCAAACAGGCCCAGGTTCAGCAAAAATGCCAGACTACCCTTGCCTAACTTGTAAATGGCGTGATGTTGTGTTGAATTATACTTAATCTAGCATAGTTCCAAGCCGTTAGTTGTCAAATGAGTGTGACACCTGAACCATTGTTCGGTGAAGGTCACAAACTTGCCGATAATGTAGCAATGTGGTCAGCGACCCACTGGCCTATCAGTTGTAGCTGTACAGTGATTGAGTGCACTTGTCGGATATGGGAGAAAAGTGCTCCAGAGGTAAAAATTTTTGAATTTTGTTTAATTATTTAAACATTTAAAAGTGACATCTTCATGTATTGATAACAACGTTTAAATAAGTGCCTGTTTGTTTCGGTTACAGTTTTATAATAATAATCTTATAACTACACACATCAAAAGTGTCTAGGGATCAATATATTATTATTACCAAATACATCTTGATCCCTAGACACTTTTGATGTGTATATTATAAATGCGAAATTGGATTGGTCATCTCTTAACTGCCTGGCTTACATCTTTATTCTTATTTTTTTTTTATAATTGTTTTATATTCATCTTCATTGTTTTCACATGTAGAATCAACAAGAATAATGTACCTAACCAGGATTTTGTAAAAACCTAATTTAAAAGAGTGCCGTGGAGTTTCTTGCTCGTTCTTCTCCGAGCACGAGCAACTAGCTTCAACTTTCGGACTAACTGACAGACTCCTTGACTTTTCAAAAGTGCGTGTAAATGGTCTAATTGAAATAAATGTTTTGACTTTGACTTTTGACTTTGAAAGTTTAAATTGATGTTTGTTACTCTAATCACGCTAGAACGGCTGAAAGGATCTGGTTGAAAGGCATAGAAATGGATTATAGCCTGAAATAGCACATAGTCTATTTTTTGTCCTGAAAAATTTTTCGGTTTTCGTGGGATAATAAACTAATAAAAAAAATATTTTAAAAAACAAGCTTTTTTTTTAATTATTACAATAATTGAGTATTGGACATTGTATTGTCATTAGAACTAAAGGTGTATGCAAAATTTCAGCTCAATCGGATAACAACAAATGGTTGAAAAATGGTTTGCAAATTTTGAAAGGACAACTAACTTACATACATACGAACAGTGCAAGCTAAATAAAAGCTTGTAATAATTATATTAGATCTTGACGCAGATGAAGTCGCGATCAGAAGTTAGTGACAAAATAATATGAAAATAATACTAAGGCTTCGTTCAGACAGTCCATTGTAGAAATATTTGACCAAAAATCGAATGAAAGCCTTCATAATACAAGAATCAGAGTGCTAAGTGTGAGTTTTTCACTCACGTTCGATTCATCCGGTGTTGTTTATTATGCGGACCTTGTAGAACCTAGAACTAATTTCCGTGAGTTCAAGTTCAAGTTTTGCCATACCTATTACTGGAATCAAAAGTAACAGCTCACATTAGGACCCATTAATTTAATAATAATTGCAATCCGTGGTGCTTGGCAATCTGGGCTTCTCCCAGTTGTCCCAAACGTCCCTTTGTCCCTTTGTGCCTTTCCTTTGTGTTCAGGAGTTGCAGTGGGTGGGAAAAGTGTGGCGGGCTTGTCACGTTCGATTGCGAGCGCGTTAGAATTTTATATGGGAAAAAGTTATACTTAGCGCCATCTGGTGGTCACTAGGAAAACCTTATTTCCCATACAAAATACTAAAACGCTCGCAATCGATCGTGAGTGAAAAATCTCGCACTTAGCACTCTGATATCCTAGCAATCACTTGCTGAATGCTATTTTTGCTGCCCTGCACACTGTGCACTGGCATGCAGGGAGACTGCGTTCGCGCATAAAAGCCAACGATTTATAATAACAAGCATTCGGATATCTAATTTAAATATGATCGCCGTGTGCTAGTTTTAATTAAGCTGCAAAAAACATGCGAGCGCGTGAAAATATGACTCCATGAGTCAGGGAGAGTGTTGTATTTTAAAGTATGATGTCACGCCTCAGTAGAACTCTCTTTGTTTATTTACACCGAGCAGTAAAACTATTCATTACTAGAACTTTTAATTACTCTGCCCCAGACTTGGCGTGGAAGACAAGTGTACCATAAAACATAGCCATTCAACATAAATGGCATTCAAAAATAAAGTAACTTTCGATCAGTGAAAAAAAAAATGTAATTGAACCAACACTTACAAAGATTACCTTTTACAAACAAACAAACTTTTCTTTTTTTAAATTTCTATTCATCTTCTATCTATATGAATAAAAATACATGGCTAATTGTGTTGCTAAGCGCAAAACTCGAGAATGTCTGGACCAATTTTTGTTTTTGTCGTTATTTCCCAGACAAAGTTAATATCAAAGAGATGTTTTGGGAAATCTCATGCAAAACCGGGGCGGTTAGCTAGTATTAGTGTAGATTTGAATTTTGATCTTCCAGTGTGAAAAATAAATTCATAATTTGCGGAGAGATTCTTTTTCATTTATACACCATTTTTTTTGCCTCTTTCCAGGATATGTGGAGTTTGGCGAGTTCAGGACGGAGAGGCCTGGCGTCAAGAAGGTCGGCACCTTCGCCGGAGTCTTCTGTCCAGTCGTGTTGTCTATGTTCAGTGCGCTCATCTTCATTCGGATGGGTAAGCAGATTTCACATACCTAATTTTTTTTAACTTTATTTAAATACATTTTCTGACTTTTATACAAAATTTGAGAGAGTCAAAAAATCTGAAAATCTAGTTATCTAGTTATCTGTGTTCAAAAGCGAAAAGCATATTTTAATTCGATTTGACATTTAAAGAAAATGTACTTATAATTATGACTTTTTTATACTACAGTTTTGAGATGTAAATAGTTATTTAATATTCTTTATTGTTGGGGCACATTTTGGCCATCTCCTTTATTTATTTTGAAGTTTATTTTGTACTAGTAAACCAAAAATGATTTTATTGGTACAAATAAGAACTGCTTATTAAGTAATACTTAAAAGAGCAGATCGATAATATTGTGCACTTAATTATTTAAGCCGTAATCATGTACTACGTAAGACGAGATTGCCGTTAATACATAATAACAATTATGTTTTGTTTTGAACTCAATCTTTATCTAGTTCATGTCATGACGTGTGCAAGGTCGAATCCGTTCAGAGTTGTGATAATAAAGTGTGTTAAGAATAAACAGATAATTATACTTTGTAATAGATCATTAGCTTATTCCTCATTCACATATAGCATGTGATCAGTTTCCAGAGATTCCCTAAATAATTTTTGACACACTCTCTAAAAAAAAAACCGCTCCTCTACCTAGATTATATTATTATAATTTTAGGTGACCCTCAAAGATTGCACAAATAGAAAAAAAAACATTAAAGATTTTTAATGAGTAGCTAGTTCCATCACCAAGCCCCTTGTGTGATGTTTTGTTTTACTAATTTCAGCCTTATGTCTAAGTATGTATGGTTTAGTTTTGTTTGTGGTCAGATTATTTGCTCTTCCACCAATCAGATGATTTGGTCCAATGATATTTTAGTAAACAGATATGTTATGAGCGCGCTAAACGTGAAGACCAGAAAACGTCCTAATTAGGACGTATTGCCTTTAGTCTGTGTCTGGCACGACTACGAGTAATACGTTGCGCGCTGCTACGTAATTACCATCCAAAATGCCGTCGTGTGTGTTTAGAAAGTGTACCAATTACGATTTCAAAGCTAATATAAAACAAGGGATCTCATACCACACGTAAGTACGCAATATACTTCGATTTATTAATATATTTCAATTATTTTCCTAATATTCTGATATTTGGAGGTTAGAAAAAAGAAAGAGATGGAAAATCCTTTTTTTGTCGTAAGAACGACAAGGATGCGTGCACTCCGGACATAGAATAAAAGTACAGATGCGAATATTAGGCAGTAAAGTCATCTTTACTCCAGAGTTCCAGTTTCCCTTTTAATAACTTTTCATTATAATTTTGTTTGATATACATAATTTTAAATTAAACATGTCATTTATGTAGGAAAAGAAAATATAAATAGCTTATCGTTACCATAATATGTCACAGATAGTGTTAAAATAAAGCTACCATTGAGATCAGGCTTCAAGAATGGATTGCAATTGTTCGTAAACAAAGAAATGAATCGTTTATATTACTTTACTATGTGACAACAGCGAGAGAGAGTTTATTCGTTGCATAGGCACAAATCCCGGCTACAAATTCTGTACACGCGGTTGGTACCTTCTGCCTAGTTAATTTGTTAGTCTATGATGCCAACGTGCGGTGATTGGTGGCTGGAATAATGTCTGTTTACATTCACGCGCAATTGACAACATCTAGCTGTCACTTTTTTTCTTATTGATTTTATCAAGCTATCCTTTTTACTTGCAGTGAAATGTAAAATGAATGAAAAGTGTGTATGTGTGCTGCCTCTCGGCGCGGAACACTTTTTTCTGTGGTTTTGTAAGGGTATAACATATCTGTTTATTAGAATATCATTGATTTGGTCTCAATCGCATACGCTTTATCGCTCGTCTTTTATACAAAAAGGATTTGATTTTACTTGTTTATGGTTTGTAATCATAAAAAAGTAAAATCAAATCCTTTTTTCCAATTCACTTCTTTTTCAAACAAATACACTACACTACAACTTTACACTATTGTAAATTAAGTTGCTTTCGGAATTACTAGTTGTCCACTATAGAAAATGTAAAAAAAATAATTGAAGTTGCAGCGGAAACTAAACTTTATGTGTAGACATTAAAGTTACTTTTAAAGTTAGTTTATGTGTTCTGTTACAGGTTACCTAGTCGGGAACGCAGGTCTGCTAGTTACCCTAGGTCAGTTCGGTCTAGCGTACCTGATCGTGGTATTTACTGTGACCTCCATCTGTGCTATATCGACGAATGGCGCTGTTGAAGGCGGAGGCGTTTATTGTATCTTTTTTAAAAACATACTGTATTTCAAACCGACGAAAGCAGCTTATTTCCTAAAGTTTTTTTTAATACTCGTTATACAACGTGTAACAAAATAAACTCGAGTTCTGAAAGTAGTATTTTTAGAAAAGGTCGCGACTGTAATACTCTTGTCTCCTCACTCACTGGTGTACTGAAATCTGTACACAATTAATAAAAAAAAATTGTAAGTGATTATTCTTATTTCTCAATATTCTAATAAGGGTTTTTGATATTTTGCGCTGATTCTGTTACATGTGATCTCTGATTAATATCTGGGGGCAAACTGCTATGTTTTAAAACAGTATTGTTGATTTTCAACTAACGGCGCTGAGCCGAGTGTTGAAAATCCAAGAGTGCGCAAGGCAAAGTAATATACAAATAATACTGTATTAAGAGATGGCGGTAGGTCCCCTGGGCAAAGTACTGCGTCCCTGAACAACTGTAATTCTGAAAGTCTTCAAGCCCAGATGAGCGAATAATTTTTCGCTGATTTTTTACGTCATCATGACTCCTTAACTTGGTACCAGTTATGATAAGCAGGACCCTAGGTCCTGAGTTCGGAGGCGCTGTGGGGACTTTATTCTTCTTTGCTAACGTGGTGTCCAGTGCCCTTTGTATATCCGCTTGTACGGAAGCTCTCGTGGAGAATTTTGGACAAAATGGTGAGTTTCATTTCTTTAATGTGTGGTGCGGTATCTATCGCACAGAATAGGAACTAAAACTGACAATTCCTACATGCATTCCTACATTAGCATGTATACAAAATCCCGACAACAACCGTCGGGCAGTAGCCCACCAAATATAACACCCATCTGGTCGGTGGATCCTCTCTTTTCAACTGAGGAGAAACTTTACACCCTGTTTCTCATACTTCTAAAAATGTTTCTCAAGAGTATAGAGATCATCTATTGACGCTACGGTTGTCACAGTGGCTAAGCGAATAGCTGCTGCGCTGCGTAGCTCGGGTTAGATTCCCGTATGAAACAAATATTTGAATGGCCAGGTAGTTATTCCGGGTCTGGTTGTTTGTGTATGTGAGACACACTTCCAAACATATGCTTAGGATAGATTAAAAATCGATACAATTAATTTGAACGATGGAAAAAATTTTGAGGGTCATTGGTTTGTTTGTTTAGAACTAAAACAGTGACCTGTATATAGATACAGGTCACTGTATCCTGTCTTATCTATCGTAGCTACTGCCCTAAAACACAAAATGGCCGCCGAACATTACTAGCTTGCACGCGGTTGCATAGGGATTTCTACCTTAAGCATTTCCGTAGACCGTTTCTACGGTTCCCATTCCTTGCAGGTTACCTGGTGGGTACCAACCCCGGCATCCCGGACGGCTGGTGGTACCGGTTCCTGTACCGCTCCGTGTTGAATGCCATCGGTCTGGGTGTGTCGTTAGCCGGTGCCTCGCTGTTCGCCAGGACCAGTTTAGCCATCTGGATGACGATGCTCATCTGTTTAGGGAGCGCGTTCCTCAGCTTCTTTGTGACGCCGCCTAGTGTTGTAAGTATACATTTTTACAAGCTTTTATTTAGCTTGCACTGTTCGTATGTAAGTTGTCCTTTCAAAATTTGCAACCCATTTTTCAACCACTTGTGGGTATCCGATTGAGCTGAAATTTTGCATACACCTTTAGTTCTGATGACAATACAATGTCCAATACTCAATATTGTAATAATTTTAAATAAAAGCTTGTTTATAAAAATATTTTTTAAATTAGTTTATTTTTTTCAGTGTTCCATGAAAGGTACTGTGTGGCTTCCTCGTCAAGCAGGACTTTGTCATAAAATAACCAAATAAAATTACGACACCTGATCAAAAAACAATAAATATTCAACAAAGAATACCTACATAATTTACTGCCTCGTTGGTCTAGCAGTCGCAAAGCGCGACTGCTGGTCTTGCATGGGTTCGATTCCCAGGTCGGGCAGTGTTATTGGATTTTTCCATCAGGAATTTCTCAGTAGCAGCCTCGCAGTCTCTTTGCCCAGTTGATGGCAATAGGCTTGCCTCTTATAATATGGGATTTAATCATAAATGGCGAAATGTGGGTGTACTAATGGGTACACCTCTGCCTAAGGCCGTATACAGAAAGAAAGCTGGAAACTTATAAGCGCTTACCGGCGCTTGACAGCGCTGGTCCGTTCTACACAAAGGAAGCAGGTTGAAGAATTTTAAGAAGAATTTTAAATGGCAGCGCCCAGCGCTGACCAGCGCGTGTTGAAGCTTGTCGGAACTTGTCGGCACCGTTCAGTGCTTATCGGCGCGCGTTCATATATTTTCCTGCGCGGGCTACCAGCGCTGTCAAGCGCCGGTAAGCGCTTATAAGTTTCCAGCTTTCTTTCTGTATACGGCCTTACCCTTCAGGGATTACAGGCGTGATATTATGTGTGTGTTTATACCTGTTTTACTCGTTCCCAGATTGATAAACCAGACACAAACCACATCGCGAACGTGTCAGCATTCAACTACACCGGTCTGAACTCGGCCACTTTGTATGACAACCTGTACCCCAACTATAGTCGCGACTATACTACTGCCGAAGGTCAGATGGTGGACTTCGCGTCCGTTTTTGGGGTCTTGTTTACTGGGGTCACTGGGGTCATGGCTGGGGCTAATATGAGCGGTAAGTGTTTAAAGTTCTTTAGTTACTTAATAACAGTATAATGCGATGTGCGCTTTCTGCAAGTAATAGATTAAGATGGTCTTTGAGGAATAAGGTGGTTAGTTTACTAACCACCGTGGTGGTCGGCACGAAAAATAATCGAAACAACTTTTTAAATGCTCCATCTTTTTCAAGTAGATCGCTCTGGCTGGTGCCGTTTCGCGCGGTTGTGGCGCATAATTATTTTTTAAGTATTTGTATTTATTTGTTTTTAATTTCTTAGACTCAATACCAACTTGTTTTATTTTACTTTTATTTACTTTTTTTATGTTATGCGCGTCATTATCGCGTTAATAAACAGTTTTTCTTTCTATCTTCTTTCTTTCATATTGCTTTCCGTGTAGTTCTGTCGGAACTGATGGCTTGTGATGTTTTTTTTTATAGCCATTACCAAATTCAGAAATAATTTAGCGTGAAATTGTGTCTAGTTAAGGGTCCGTTCACACAGACCGGCTCGGAGAGCATCGGCGCGCATTTTGCTGAGCCGATCGCAATCGGAGCCGATCGGCTGCGCGAACGAAAAAATGTACGCGTCGAGCCGGTCGGCTCCTCTTATTATTTCACACCAAGCACGTTCAAGCATTCTTAATGACAAAAGCAGTGCACATGCAAAAATAAACCTTACTACAAATACTAAAAGCTCTGTTTTCAACTTGATAAGAATCTGCTCTCCTCTCCGAGCCGGTTTGTGTGAACGAACCCTTAAGTGGTCGACTCGTGGTGGTGTGGTGGTGACTCGATGGCATTTCCCGCAGGTGAGCTGAAGAACCCGTCGCGCAGCATCCCGGCGGGCACGCTGGCCGCGCTGCTGTTCACGCTGGTGTCGTACATCCTGCTGAGCGTGCTGACGGCCGCCACGTGCACGCGCGACCTGCTCGTCAACAACTACGTGTACCTTCTACCTATTAACGTGTGGCCACCATTCATAGCTGTCGGTCAGTGATAGTGTATTCTTATACAAGGACAAAAAAATGCTGTCGAAACAATGCAATATATTTTTTAATTCATCATCATCATCATATCAGCCCAATGACGTCCACTGCTGGACATAGGCTTCCTCAGAAGATTTTTTTATTTTTTATTTAAAAGTAGATAATAAATAGTACCTACAGTTTAAAAGTATAAAAAAATACGCTTTAATTGAAAACCAAAATAAAAAATAGTTTCTCCGTCTTTTTTGTACAGGTATGCTAATGGCTACGTTCTCTGCTGGGTTATCAAATTTGATCGGCGCTTCAAGAGTACTCGAGGCTTTAGCGAAAGATGACATATATGGTTAGTAAACCGGCATTATTTTTATCATATACAGTCACAATGAATACAATTACTTAAATTAACACATCATTGTCATCATCACCACCATCATCATCGTCATCACCATTATCATCGTCATCATCTTTATCATCATCATCATCATCTTCGTCATCATCACCATTATCATCGTCGTCATCACCATTGTCATCATCATCATCGTCATCTTTATCATCATTTTCACCATCATCATCTTCATCATCATCACCACCATCATAATCATCATCGTCATCATCGTCATCGTCATCGTCATCATCATCGTCTTCGTCATCATCACCATTATTATCATCGTCATCACCATTGTCATCGTCATCACCATCTTCATCATCATCATCGTCATCTGCATCATTATCACCATCATCATCTTCATCATCATCATCATCATCATCATCATCATCACTACCATCATAATCATCATCATCATCACTGCCATCATAATCATCATCATCATCACTACCATCATAATCATCATCATCATCACTGCCATCATAATCATGATCATCATCATCATGATCATCATCATCATCATCACTGCCATCATAATCATCATCATCATCGTCATCACCACCATCCTCATCATACTTTTGCATAATCTACACTAAGATTATAGAAAGCTAATGTTATCAGCAAGTAACTTATGCAATATTTTATTTTCAAAAGTAGGGATCCGTAAAAAAATCCACTCAAAGCTAGTCATATATTTTCGTTTCTCTTCACCTCAGGTTTCCTCCTCCGTCCGATGGTGTCCCGCTCCGGCAACCCGGTGCTGGCCGTGATAACGTCGTGGTTGCTGGTCCAATTGGGCATCATGGCTGACTCTCTGAACGCCATCGCTCAAGTCAACTCTGTACTCTTTATGACCAGTTATTTCGCTATTAATCTAGCGTGTCTGGGCTTGGATTTGGCTTCGGCGCCTAATTTCAGGTAAGATTTTATGTAGTAAGCATTTTACAAAAATAAGTATTTTTAGGACGAAACTCGCTGTGCGGGTTGTTAAGACTTTAAGACACATCAATCACACCCATCAAACTAAGTAAAATTGAGCATAAATATTTTTTGAAAAATCCTTTTTTTTTTGTAAAATAGTACTAAGTGCCAAAACATTGTGCATATGGGGTATGCTACAGTACCTATAGGGGGCGTGGAGGAATTTGAGAATTGTTTTAGTTGTAACTCTGATCTTCAAGTATGGAGTTTCTTGCCCGTTCTTCCCCATACGAAACTACCTTTTGGAATGGGCAACTAGATTCAATATTATAATTTTTCTTACATAACATCACGCCTGTTATCCCCGAAGGGTTAGGCAGAGGTGTACCTATTAGTACACCCACATTTCGCCATAATTTTTCTTTTCTCTCGTAAATGACGTTCAAAAGTGCCTTTTAATGGTCTAATATAATAAATATAATATATTAAGAAGGTTTCCAGGTATGGTCGAGCGAGAACAAAAAAAATATTACAATAATGGAAACAAGCATAAGTACCGTCTGTAGTTATCCTGTCTATCCTGAGGGAGGATGAGGATATTTGTTACTCTTTCACGCTTAAACGACTGAACTAGCTAAAGTCTAAACACATAGATATTGATCTAGCTTAGCACATAGTATAATTTTGGCCCTATTTTTTGTTCCCGTAGGATAATTTTGAAACTTTGACTAAATTCTAAAGTCTAAGTAGACGAAGTCGCGGGAAGAAGCACAAAGTCAAAGTTCATTTATTTGTCAGAAACATGAGTATACACACAAAGCATGCAAGATGTTAAGTACATTAGAAAGAATCACAGTCATGTTTACCTTTACGGCGTACAAATATGTGTTATACATTTGAAAAAGTACACAGTAAAAATAATAGGATCAGGGCGACTTGTGTTCCTCGCAACTAAGCGTGTGAGCGTGCGTGGTGTCCGCAGGCCGTCGTTCAAGCAGTTCTCGTGGGTGACGTCGCTGCTGGGGCTGGCGGGCTGCGCGGGGCTGCTGCTGGGGCTGCGCGCGCTGTACTCGCTGTGCGCGGCGCTGGCGTGCGCGGCGCTGGTGCTGGCGCTGCACGTGCTGTCGCCCGCCGCCGCAGACCCCAAGTGGGGCTCGCTCAGCCAGGCGCTCATATTCCACCAGGTGAGCCCGTGCCCAAGGAATTAACAGAAAGTCATCGTATCGACGCCGTGTCAACATCAAAAGATGCCTAAAATGTATAAGCTTTAACCTTATTTCAAAAATACATAAAACGAAAACAATTTTATTTATAAAAAGGCAAAAGTAAGATTTATTTATATCCTAGCTTCTGCCGCGTTACGTCTTTGGTTACTGCTCCACTCTTTTGGGTCGTAGCGCAATGTTATAGCCTATAATACTACACCTCATAAACACATTAGATTTCTTTTATTCAAGAAATTAGGGTCCATAGAAAAAAAAAATATAACTAATGTCGATTCACGACACACATAAATAAAAAATTTATTCAATCAACTGACTTTAATATTACGCTATATCTGTCAGTTCCTAGTAATGCCTATCTAATAGCAGAACACTTGCAGGTCCGCAAATACCTACTACTTCTAGACCCGCGGCGTGAGCACGTGAAGTTCTGGCGGCCGCAGATGTTGTTGCTGATCGCGTCGCCGCGACAGTCCGCGCCGCTTATCGACTTTGTTAATGACCAGAAAAAGGTAACAATTAGAAAGTTATTCCTTTTTTGTATTAGCCTGTTCTGTCCCACTCCTGGGCAAAGGTGTCCCTCCATTCCTTCCATCATTTGTATTTTGCTTTACAGACACATTAAGATTGCTTCATTCAAGTTCTTTATTAGCAGAATACAAACGGTATCAAATTAGGCGCGGCTGCACGTTTTCATACAAGCCTGACGGAGGAACGGGACCAGCTCTAAAATAAAAATAAAACCGACAGCTTCATACATTTTGGTTGTATTCTAAAGCAATTTTCTAGGGAACAGCAGATTTTTTTTTCAAGTGGAATAGCCGTCTTAACAGGATACCGTGGCCCCGGAACGTAAAGGGCAACAGAAAGAACAGGGTGGTTTTTTAGTCAGTAAAAGTCTGACAGTCCCTTCCGCCCCACCCAGGGCGGAAGGACTCATTTGATGATTTTTACCACCTAAAAAAAGGGGAATAGCAGTTTTTTTTTTAATTTTGCGCACTTGGTGCCTTTTTTAACTTTATTTAAGGTTATTGATATTTATGAGCAAAGATAGAACCATTTTGTATTGTGTATATTCATAAAATAGGTCTCACTTCACAGGGTGGTCTCTTCGTGGTGGGCCACGTGCGAGTGGGTGAGCTGGACGGCTCGGGCGATCCTCTGGCTGAAGAGCACAAGTACTGGCTCAAGTTAATCGACCATCTCAAGGTAAGCAGAGGAAACGAGAAAAAAAAATTTAAAAAAAAACAAATGAAATATAATAAAAAACGTGAAATATATCATTCATTCATTCATTCTTTCATTCAACGAGCTGATGCTTCATAATAATACCACCCTATTATATTGTCTCACTCATGCAGAGAAGGCATGAGCATTGATTACCACCCTTGAAAAAGGATTGGCGATTCAGACATTTATTATATATTGTCTGATTGGTCTAGCATGAGATCTTGGATTCGATTTCCAGGTTGGGCAAAGTGTTATTGAGTTTTTCCATCAGGAATTTCTCGTAGCAGGAATCTCTCGCAGCATCGGAGTCTGGATTGGTGCCCGGTTGATGGAAATAGGCTCGCCCTCTATAACATGGGACTTAAACATAACTGGTGTACTAATGGGTACACTACTGCATAACTCTTCGGGGATTACAGGCGTGATTTTATGTTTTTGAAGAAACGGCTTTTGAAGAAACTCCGGTTCTTCGACGGCACGGCTTTGCTGGTCAGAAGCAGCTCCGGTTTTGCGTCGTCTTCTAGGTAGGTAGGCCCGGCAAGCAGATAGAAGGCAGAGAAGCTCGGCAAACAGGTAGAAGGCAGAGAAGCTCGGCCAACAATGGATAGCCACGTAGCAAAAAACCCCAATTATAGGGTTTTCCAACACTGAGCACAATATTATTAATTAGATATAATTATTATTTAAATAGGACGCGCTTTTGCAGCTGTCAAACTGTCAAACTGTCAAGCGTTTCAAAAAAGAAGAAATGTGACACAACAAAGGGTTGTTGAATATTGGCAGGTGAAGGCGTTCGTGGAGCTGAGCCTGTCGTCGTCGGTGCGGTCGGGCGCGGCGCAGCTGGCGCGGCTGGCGGGGCTGGGCGCCATGAAGCCCGACACCGTGCTGCTGGGCTTCCGCGACACCGCCACGCCCACCGACTTCTTTAGAGAGTAAGTCGTTTCCTTTGTTAAACTTTATATTTTCGTGTTTTTGACAATTGACAATATGTCACATATTATAGTCTCCACATTCTTTATTGTACCATATTTTTACACATATTTTCTCTAAATAAATTTCAAATAATAATATTTGTCACATATATTATTATGTACAGTCAGCAAAACAGATAGGTATGCATGTATGTCTTTGACTGAAACTTAACCTAAATGAAGAACTATTTATTATCTACGTTGTAAATTAAATTACATTCGAAAACATCCATCGGTTTATAAGAAAACTTTAACTATATCTGACGACCCTGCATACCTATCTGTTTTGCTGTGTGTACCTAATTTTTTTTTTTTTAGGAAGTTTTGGTGAAAGAGACAAAACATAGATAGGTTGCAGCTAAAAATCTTCACTAAGGAAAATAAATGTGATATCACGAACTAAGCTATACCGGCATCAAGTTACATTTTCGATTACTGCTCCGCTCTTGTGGGTCGTAGCGCGATGTTATTTAACTTTCCTTAATAAATGAGTTACATAACATAAATGGATTTTTTCAAAAATGAATAAAATGAAAAATGAGTTAAGTATCTACATAACATAAATGTATTTTTTCAAATCGGACCAGTAGTTCTTGATATTAGTACGTTCGAACAAACAAACTTCAACTTTATAATATTAGTATAGCTAAATAAAGGTGTTTCCCCGCAGCCCCCTGTCCCCGTACAAAACGGACCTGTTCGACCTGGAGTCCGGCGAGACGGTGTTCCCGCTGCGAGCTGCGCAGGCGCCGCGCCTGGCACCCGCAGAGTACGTGCGCGTCGTGTCTGACGTGCTGTGCGTCAACAAGAACGTGTGCCTGTGCAGGCACTTCCACCAGCTCGACATGGCCAAGGTGGAACGGTGAGTTCAACTAAGAGATGCTGTGTTTATGTGTCCTTACACGTTATCCTGTCATTAAATACGCCATTAATGCTGTGATAAACGTTTTGGGGCCAAGTATTCTATATAAAAAAAATTAAATCATTGATTCAAAAAGAAATACAACTCGTAATAGCGTAGTTGACATCATTAATTATAAACTAAACACGACACTTCTTAAAAAAAAAGAATACTTTATTCCAACAGAAATCCGATTAACTATCAATTTATTGTAAAATTCATTTTTTGTTCAAATTCAAATTCAAATTATTTATTTTTGCGGAAAACACTGTTACAATGGTGTTATTAAAATATACATGTTTCAAGTGATTATACCGTAAGGCATGCAAAATGTACCTATACAATTATGGTTTATCAAAAATTAAGATCAAGATATTATAATATTACAGTTTCTTCTAAAAAACAGAACTATCGCACTTCCGATCTCCATAAAATCATTTTTACTGCACTACATCTGTGTTTACCATTGAGTTTGTATATTTCATTATATAATTAAAATAATTAAATCAAATAAAATAAAATAAAAAAGTAAAAAAAGTCAAGCAAAGTCAAATAAAATCATGTAAAATTAAGTAAAACAAAATAAAACAAAGTCAAATAGGATCAAATAAAGTCGGACGTATAAAGCATTCACCTCAATGTTCAAAAATAATTATACGATCATAGGTATATTTCTGTCCGTTAAGTACTCTTTTATTGAATAGTATGTCTTACTTATTAGAATTTTTTTTAATTGTGTCTTAAATATATTAATATCGTTACTGCCTAATAAAGATTTTGGAAGTTTATTATATATTTGCGTTGCCATACCTAAGAAATTTTTAGAAAATATCGCTTTTTTGTGTTGTCTATTGCGTATTTTATTTCTATGTCGTGTACTATTTAGTGTCTCGAATAAATGAAAGTTTGTTTTTACAAATAGAGCCACCTCATATATGTACAGGCATGGCACTGTTAGTATACGAAGGCTCTCAAAAAACGGTTTACAGCTGTCCGTGTTTTGAATCCCGCATATCGCCCTAATACACCTTTTTTGTGCTCTAAATACCATCTCTTTATTAGTGGAATTACCCCAATATATGATGGCGTATCGTAATATAGACGTCACACATGCATGATACGCCGTTATTAAAACCGTTTGATTTACCTCTTTTGCGAGATTGTATAAAGCATATGACTGCTGACTCAGTCGCTTACATACACTATTGGTGTGCGTTTTCCAAGACATGTCTCTATCTAATTCTAGTCCTAAGAATTTGGTAGATGCTGTTTCTGAGATTATTTGGTCTCGATATCGAATGTCGGGTTTTTTATGATTAGTCCTTTGCTCAAATGTCATTATTTTGGTTTTGTCAATATTGATTTTTAGGTTGTTCGCGTTCATCCAATCTATTGTGGCTTTGATATCAATAAATAGTTAGTCAATTGAGTTGTTAACTGGGAGAATCGCGTTTTGACAGGTCATAAAAAGTATGTTAATTGATTGTTGGTGTGTGCTACCAAATTTGCAGAATACCACAACTTCTTAAAACAATTTTGTTTTAATATTACTTTGCCTTCCGCACGGTTGGATTTCCAACGTTCGGATCAGCGCCGAGAGTTGAAAATGCAACAACAAAAATTACAAAGTAATCTATACTAATGTAATATAATATATAATATAATAATATTAAAAAGAGGTAACATTTGTTTGTAAGTTTATATGTAGGGGGCAGTGGCGGCTGTACCTTAAGTGCGCTCGTGCGCTGAACCACCAATTCAAAAATCAAAAATTACAAAATATTAAGTACTTTATTTTTAAATTACCATTTTAATAGTTATTTTTAAACATACAAAAACGTATAAAAAATATAATCTCCAATTATGGTGAAACAGTTTGAGCGCTTTACTAAACTATTAAGACTTATTTTCCTGTAAAGACAAATTCTCGTGCGCTTCGGCGAGTGCACGAGGACTGCTAATACAACTTGTAGGAGATACGAGTTAATACGCCTGACGCGTGAAACAGAAGATAGTTCATAGAAATGTACCGAGTATGAGTGGGTTCTCGAGCGCCGCACGAGCGATCCGAGGATTGCCGAGAGCATCCGATGTTTGACGAATTGACGAACGACGACGCGCGCGACGGCAGCCATGATTGACAATTGACATCTCGATAACAGACTAATAGTATAGTTTCACTGTATGTGTGACGCGTTAATTATTGTTTATTTACATATATTACCGTAATTGTTTTTAGTTTTTGTTTCGATTTTTTCGAAAACTTTTATTCTATACTGTGTAAGTATGGTGTTAATACCCGATTTTAATAAAAAGGTGATTGAACATTTCGCTTCAGAAAAATGTCGTCGCATTGATTTAATGTATAAAAAATAAACATATATTATGTCAATTTTTGTTTTGTTGCATTTTCTAATTTTAATATTTTAGTAAAGTGCACCACCAGTTCGATAACCCACCAGCCGCCACTGGTAGGGGGTAATCTCCGGAAGTAATGAACCGATTTTGAAAATTGTTTCACAAATTGGAAGCTACGTTATCATTGAGTGCTATAGGCTATATTTTATAATCAAAAAATTAGGGATCCGTAAGAAAAATCACGCGAACGAAGTCGCGGGGAGAGTGCTAGTATTAAAATAATATTGTTATAAGAGATGGCGATAGGCGCCGGTCGAGGATATAAAATCATGGAAAGTTATCGCATAGTTAAACAACGTAATATTTGTATGTGTCGCTGTGCAGCAAGTCCCCGTCCCTGCAGTTCATAGACGTGTGGCTGGTGGAGGTGCTGGCGCCGGGCTGCGAGGAGGCCTTCACGGTGCGCGGCCTGTTCGCGCTGCAGCTGGCGGCCGTGGTGCGGTCGGCGCGCGGCTGGCAGCACCTGCGCCTGCGCCTGCACGCCGTGGCCGCGCCCGCCACTGTGCCCACTGCCATACACGGTACGTCACGTCGGATACAGCTAACCTCCACAATAGACAGAGACTTACACGAAAAAACAATACAGTTGAAAATTCCGTGCAAAATATGACACCGCGCGGCATTTTTATCGTGCATGCAATTTTTGGAACGAAGTTCCTTGGGGGCTGGACGGAAAAAATTAAGACCAAAAGTTGTAACGACACTTTTTGCTATAGTTGTAAACCGTGCGGCGTGCGCGTGTTTCTCTGTCTGTCTCTCTCTCTCTCTCATATAACTTCGTTCCATCCGGGTGTCCCTTGACACCTCTCAAGTTTTTTTTTTAACCACTGGACCGATTTTGAGGGGACTTTCATTGACAGATAGCTGGTGTTTTATGGAGTAACTTGACTTACTTTAATTTGAGAAAATAATTAGAGTTCCTACCTCGTTGATCTTGTGGTCGCAAAACGCGATTGCTGAGCATGAGTTCTTGGATTCGATTCCCAGGTCGAGCAAAGTGTTATTGAGCTTACCATCAGGAATTTCTCAGTAGCATCCTCGGTATCTGGATTTGTGCCCGGTTGATGGCAATAGGCTCGCCCCCTATTACATGGACTTGAACATAACTGGCGAAATGTGGGTGTACAAATGGGTATAACTCTGCCTAAACCCTTCGGGGATTACAGTCGTGATGTTATTCTATATTTAGAGTTCGGGGTACTTGGTTCGCTTACAGAAGCGGGTCGTACGGTCCCGGTGGGCTCGCAGTCCGCGCTGGAGGCGCTGGGCGCGGGCCGCCCGCTGGACGAGAGGCTCGACAAACTGCTGAAGCTGCTTAGGATTAACGCTACCATACATATCGTGAGTACATCACCATGTCCTACACACACACATACTTAATACACATACATACACATACACATACTTAATACACATACATACACACACATACTTAATACACATACATACACACACACATACTTAATACACATACATACTTAATATTATGTTAAACAGACACAAAAGAGCGTTACGTCATTTCATACAAACTTTCAAGTCTAAAGTTTAGGAAATGCAAGAACTGATTTTAATGAAAACTCCTAAACATAAGCAGGATACATAGGACTTTTTTTTGAGGTGGTAAAAATCATCAAATGAGTCCTTCCGTCCTGGGTGGGGCGGAAGGGACTGTCAGACTTTTACTGACTAAAAAACCACCCTGTTCCTTCTGTTGCCCTTTACGTTCCGGGGCCACGGTATCCTGTTAAGACGTCCCGCAACCCCGGCAGGCGTTTGGCCCCGTTGGGGGGGTCCCTGTGCTGACAGCTCTTTGAGGCGCGCGCGAACAGAACGCGCCGTCGACCCGGGCATGGTCCTTGATCGGACGGTGAGCTACCCATTACTCGCCGTCCGCAAGCCCGCGCCTACAGTGGCCTGGGCGTCTCCCGCGGCGGCTGGGGCGTGAGGTGGAGGGTGTTGTTCTCTCCCTCCATAGGTCTAAAGTTAGTTGAGAACATTTTCCACGTTTTTTAACGTTTGATGTCTGTTACAGGTGACAGAGTGGCCCAAATTGGATGAATACAGTAGATTTTCAAACGACGACGAGAACAGCATGTACCAGCGAGTTCCCATCGGATATTTACAAATGTATGTATTGTGTTATTCTTTATCTATATTATTATTATAAGAGGGAGAGTTTGTTTTTAATGTTTGTAAGATGTAATCTCTGAAAGTCATGAAAACTAATTTTACAAATAAAAAATCTTTAGTGTTTAATACTATTCTATTAATACTGTCTGTCTGTCTGTTACGTTACACTTTCATGACAAAACCACACAACCGATTTTGATGAAATTTGGTACGTGGCAAGTTTGAACCCCAAGAAAAGGCATAGGCCACTTAGGTAGGACACAAACGTGCTGTTACCTATGCCTACGTGTCTCGGTTCCCGACGGTACAATATGTATGGCCTACAAGTATTTGTTCCGGCTCAATTTCAAGTGTGGGAGCACGTTTTTTTCTAAAGAGAAGAACACTTGGTCTGAAACTTTGTAGTACTACCCAAGATAACTTATTATTCTTATTTCTCTCGCAGAGTGAACAATATAATCAAGCGGCGCAGTTCGGAGGCGACAGCGGTGACGTTCGTGCAGCTACCGGCGCCGCCCAAGCTCACCAACACGACGGCTGACGACTCCGTCTGCGAACACTACTTGAAGGTATGGAAACCATACTTGAGATAAGTACTGCCAACCCACAATCGATCAATAATTAAGTCCAACTAATAGGGTAGATGACATCACTAACCAATAATACCAAGACATAACTTCTCTAAAGAAACACTTTATTTTAGCCCTGATAACCCAATTCATTTTCAATTAACTGTCTGTTTTGATTTTTTATTGCTTTCTAATTTATAAATAGTTAATCAATTGAGTCTACTCAAAAGTGACGTCATAGTTATTTACACCATACAAAATCTATGGGAGATTGCGTTTTGACAGGTCATAAAAAGTACCTACGTCAGTTGATTGGTGGTGTCATCTACCCTATTGGGTAGTTGACACGATTAGAGATTAACTACTATAACATGGCACGCCCCTCCATATTACTACTTTAATGTGTGTAGTCATATTCATAGGAAAGAGTTTCTATGTAGTTGTAAGTATTCGTCTTCAGTAGCAGGCCGGCAGATTTGTTAGTCAACTAATCATAACTAGCAGGACCGCGCAATACAAAGCACGTGTCATTTTCATAGAGTATGTCAGTGCAGCGCTTTACTAAAAATAATGAGTAATCAATGACGCCGCTAGTCGAGCAACAAATGGTTGATTTGTTTTTGTTTTGAGAGCCGTCTCAGTACGCACACATGCGTTGTGAGTCTTGTAAATACTTTCACAAATACTTTCAAACGTTTTGAATTTGTAGAGGGGCGCGCCATGTTATAGGTAGTAGTTTATCTCTAATATTAATGATTCCAAACATTAGGTACTTCTTTGACAGCACCGCACTGCATTTATGTGTATCGGCTCTAATATTCAAACCATATTTCTTTTTATCACAGGTACTAGACGAATTCACCAAGGACCTCCCCCCTACAATTCTAGTAAGGGGGTTGAAGTCCGTCACCTCGACCGCGCTGTAACAAGGGAGTACCTGCGACGTATTTATTAGATCTCTATGTAGCCTGTATTATGATCTAGATTCTAGACAAAAAGGACCAATTTGTAAACATACTCAATTTTATAGGTAATTTTATCACCAAAAACACACATGTTGTCCAATTTATTATAACATTGAAAAAATAACGGCCACATAATAGTAGTTATTGTGTTATATTGTTGTACTGACTGTATTTTAGTTTCTTTATACAAGGAGTTTTTAATGATTCTCAACATGAATGAATAAGTAGGTTTTGTTATATTTTTTATGACGTGATTTTCAAATTCGATCTAGCCATCTAGTCGCTAGGGTTCAGATTGGCACGGCGATGAACCCGCACGCACACAGTGATATGGTCACGCGATACAGGCTACCGCATTCGCAACGGGGCGATTTTGTTCTTTGAAAGAGGTGTATTCTGAAATACTGTCAAACATAAAATTAAAAAAATCAAGTGTAATTATTCATTACTGAACAGGTGACGTGATTATATTTGAATATTTATGTCAATAATCGGGATGCAAAATTCACCTTGATTAAATCGTTAAATAACGGAGCTTATTATACTCTTACATTGAAATAACGATAGCGTTATACCGTTATTTTTTAAATGTTATATTTAATGGATTATATTATCTACTTTTAGCTGCAGCGGCAGCGATCGGCAATTATCTCCGACGCGGCCAATTAAGTTCAAAAAATACTTTCAAATGGTGCCCTTTTTTAGGATTTTTTTATTTTATTTCCTATCTTATGTCTAACTCAAATATTTGATCTTTTTTATCATTTACTTTACTAACAAAAATTAGTCTATTGATTAAGGTCATAACTCATTAGACCCACCCGATATTCGACCTTTCACCTCGTCGCTCGGTGTGCACTCGCCTCAAAGTTAGATGCCGCGTGTCAACCAGTGAACGTCGCGTGGTCAACCAGTGGAAATTGCCTTGCCCGCGATTTAAAAAAAAATATTTTTTTGATTGCCTATAAAATTAAGTACACAAAATTAATAATGTTGGCCTCAAACACGGCAAGCCTGTATCTTGGGTACCAACATGTAGGGTTAAGCCTTAAACATTTTTAAACACATGAATATCTTCGTGGATTTTGTTTAGACATTATACAAAGCAACAAAAATGATAAGTAGTTTGTCAGGGATTATTATTATACATCCATTCGGGACCTGCACTTGAGCAACGCAAGGCTAGTGTGCAAGCAACGGATGGTCACCGAGTGGTGCACCCGCAGTCCGCGCGTGGCCAGCCCGCGGGCTCCAGAGTTGATGTAGAGATAAACTACTATAACATGGCGCACCCCTCCATATTAATATTTCAATGTGTGTAGTCACATACATACTTATGAAAGAGTTTGTTAGTAAGATTTGTTTGTCAACTAATCATAATGAGTCATGTAAATATTTTCACAAATACTTTAAACGTATTGAATTGTGGAGGGGCGCGCCATGTTATTGTTGTTTATCTTTAGTGAGCAGTTTCATCCAAATTATAGTACTCCATACAAAGAATACTAAGTTCTGCTCGAGGCGAGGCGGTGCTTGTCAGGTGTCGGGTAGCTCTAATCAGCTATGATCCTACTACGTCTATAAATATATGTTAATACCAGCCATAGTATTTCCACTTTAGAAAAGAAATAACGAGATTAATTACCTGCCTTTATTGTTTTAAACTATTGTGAATCCGTCTTTTTGAGTCGATGATTTTAGATATTTTCTTTTTGATAAAAAGCTTTTATTCAATCATTTGAAATTAATATAAATAATAGTAGCCCACCGGTATCGGGAACAGGGTCCAAGCTACCGGCAGTCAGGGCTCGATAAAGAGAAAATAATATTAATTTTCATCGGTAAGGTAAAATTATCGTCTTAAACTCATTGAAACTTATCGTACTAGCTATAGGAACAATATGTGGTTTTCGGAAATGTGGTTGGTCTTTTTACACCTGATAGGTAGGTATATTGAATACCAAACTGGACTAGGTGCGGAAAATACGTTAACACTTTCACCGCCGGGCCAAAACTGTTGAAGGTCAAACCTCTCCACTAGCGTAGGTCACATATGCCCTACGCGGCGGTTAATGTGTTAAGCTACAAGTACCTAATAGTCGGAGCTAAATAATGACATTGCGGCCTTATAAACTTATGTATAAGGTTGATTTTAGCATAATCTTAACACAACCCCCACTTCCAGGCTGCTGTGATCCATGTCCAGAAATAGAATTTACATATACAAATTAAAGACATAATTGACATACTAAATTCGCACTTTGACATTTTGATTAGATTATTTTTTTAACCCTAAAATGTCCATGACTAAAACTTTTAACTTACTAACCTGAATGCGATATTTTGGGGTTGAAACACTGATTTTAAAGTTTTATAATTCCGAAAATGACTTTTATTTAGTTTAGTTATGATTATTTACCATTGTTTTTAATTATTGACATGATTATTTTAAGTTAAGTGTGATTTAAATAAAAATTATGTAACCATGATGTATCATAATAGATAATTATATAGGTTGACTAGTGTAGTGTGTCATATTATTGTACTCATTATAACGAACAACTTTTCCAAAAAACTACGATTTTATACAAACGACATTTGTCGAATGCAAAGGCGTGCGTTCACGCTCGTTTCTTAAAGTTGATAGTTGAACAAAAGAAGAATAATTAATGGTAATGGTTGAATAGTTTTAAATAAAAAAAAAATCATTTCTTTGGGAAAGTTGTTTGTTTTTATGAGTACAATCATAATGTATATATGTACCAGTCAACCTATAAAATAAAAGTATATTTTTAACATTCTGTGATTTTTATCCGAAGTTTCTTTACCTTATGCTCGCTAATTTATATAAAAGTAGTCAATAACTACCCATTCATATCAATTTCAATTCAATGAAATCCATACTCTGAGACTAGAAGGAACATTTTTCGAAAGGTGCGATTTTATTTGACGTTAAGTGTATTAAAAAAAAAAGAATGGTAGGTAGGTAGGTACTAATGAAATTGGGTACTTGATACCACCATCAATTAGCATACTTGTATCATATTGCTTGTATTATTAGGTAGGATAAACAGTGTAACAATTGTAGATAGGCAAATAAATAAATATTTTTTATGACCTGTTATAACGCGATTCCCCATAGTTTAATACCTAATTAATCAATTGATTAATTATTTATTGATTTCAAAGCCACAAAAAATCGAATTTTACTGTTTGTTGAAAATTTAATCGAAGTTTTAGCGCTAAAATAAAGTCTAATTTTAGTGGATTTAAGTGATTTAATGGTATCACATACCCAATTACTCAATGATCTATGAAGTAACGATCAAGTAACATTAATTAATTCGGTTAAACTGTATATTTGCTTTAAAATCTGTACACTTACAAACAAAAATTTCATTTTTCTAATCATTTTTAAAACTAAATAGCTGTTAATTAAATAGTTAATATATTTAAGTGCTCACACAAAGCAAGCACCAAATTATTTTAATACTAAATACAATTATATTTATGTAGGTATATTATAAATTATGTTTATTATAATTATAATTAAGTATAATTTTAAAAACAGTATTTTATAGCAAAATGTGATATGACAATAAATCATTGATTCTATTTTTTATCTGTGTTTTTTGTGACGTGCGACTTTACCATTAATAATACCAGCTTATTATTTCCCACTGCTGGGCAAAAGCCTGTTTTCTTACAGAAAAGGCGCGAGCATTGATTACCACGCTTGCTTAAGCGTCAGCTCACACCGAGACGCGACGCTGCGTGCACACTTTAAAAGAGCGACTCAAAATATAACTTTATTTTCTATACGAAAAGATACACATTTCATTGTGAGAATTTAGAATACGTTACACCACGCAGCACTACGCCTCGTAATGCCTCGCGGCGTAGAGCGACGCAGCGTCGAATCGCCGCGCCGGTACGCGCGACGTGCAAGAGCGGCGACGTTGCGATGCGTCTCGCGGCGGGGCACGGCGCAGCGCGAAATCACTGGCCTCTTCCAGTATCGTCACGTTGCATCGCGTCGCGTCGCGTCTCGGTGTGAACTGACCTTAAGGCGGATTGGCGTTTCATCAATTAAGTCCAGGTTTCCTCACGATGTTTTCCTTCACCGTCAGTGATTTCCAATATAAAAGAAAGTACATGTGAATTGAAAAATCATTGGTACTTGCCCAATTTCGAACCAACAACCTCATGTACTAGAAGCAGGCGTCTTTACTGATGGTCTGTACAAGTATGTAATTGAAAAATTTTCAATTTCTTTCTTTGTGTCAAAGAATGATTTGTAGCCGATCCACATATTTTACATACAATGATGAAAGAAAGAAAAGCTAGAAAACCTTTTTATTCACGTGTTTTTTATTCGTGGTGCAGATTCTCTAGTTCACAAACTACACTATAATTAAAGAATTGGCATCTCTTATTTACAGCGAAATAAAAGGACGGTGACATTTTAGAACCAAGTTAGAGATCTCAAATTAGTTTTGCCTTGAACTTTTCCGTGTTTGCAATCCATGCGTTCGGAAATGTCAACTAAAATTGCATCGAAAAATTGACAGGTCTAATTTATTTTTGCCCCTTTCTTGTTTTATTGGACAGAAAAAGATAGAAAAAATCTAGTCTAGGGAATTGGCACCAATAAATACATTCAAAAATAACTAAATAAATAAAAATGTTTTTTATTGTCTCGAATATTGCATTAAGTACATAATATACAGGCAGCCCCAGTAACTAGTTCACAACACTTGTATTGAGGTTGTCTCGCACTTCCCTTGTTTTATTAATTATAACAATATTTAACTAAAAACTGGATATTTAAAAAAAACAAAGTTGGTTTTTAAAGTATTAAGGGTTAGCAGATTGTTCGTTCATTCAGTTCGTTTATATAACTATATCAGTGTTTAAAACATGCCCCATATAATGCCACAGAGCTATCGCAGTACCCAATCACATTAGACATGGTCAATGTTATAACAAAACAAACTATAACCGTAGCGACAAACCGACTACATTATCAACCATTGAAATTCAAACTACGTGCCTTATAGACACGGTCGAAATTCGTCTGGCCATATAAAACGCGAAGATTTTATATCGTTGCCATTTCGATGGTAAGCGCTGACCTTTATGATAAAGCACGTAGTTACGTTGCTATTATAGACATTCGTTCTTAATCTAGGTTCATGGACTAATGGACATCGATTATTAGAGTCTAGCCAATGGAAGCTGACCACACGAAGGGCGATAATTTCAAAAAGCGACATTATCAGTATTCAAGTAACACAGACAATGCACTGAATAACTAAGTCAAGTAAAGTGTTGCATAATATGTTCATCATGAGTCGGAATTTATGCTTGATTTATATCATGACCATATTTATACCATGTTCCTGAGTTCCTGGTCCAATGATAGTAAACTTCACAACTTTGCTGTCCTCTTCGGGGATTACAGGCTTGATATGTTAAGTTCATATGATAACTGGTTGACTAATATTCCTGCTATTGTTCAACGCTCTCGAAGACTGAACTCTCAAATCCTGCATCGATTTAAACTTTTCCTCAGGAGACATCGGTCTACCTCTGAACTCATCCTCAATATCTTGGAGGGTTCTATCCTTCGTCTCCGGCAACATAGTCCAAACAACAGTTAAACTATACAGAATTATACACGTATACAATATATACATTCCATACAAATCTACGTTTTCCAAGAGAAAATGCGCAGTTTTTAAATTAAGGAAAAGGTTCATTGAATAAAATGTTACGCTTATTCCACTGGCTAAGGCTCTGTATTCCAAAGGAAATATTTCACCAGCTATTATAAAACATAATGGTAAGCAACCAGAACCTACAGAAAACATATGTATATGTGTTAGTAATATACCTAGAGTAAATTCATCTGCAGAAATAAACCCAGCCTGTTTTGAATAGCAGTATGCAGCATTTGTCAGTAACGCGAAAATGTTAATACTCACTGCTACTCCTAATACAGTTCGTCTTTTCACTTTATGTATTACAAATAACGCTGATGTGTTTGCTAATATCCTATGTATGTCTAAAGTAAGTACTAATAATGATATATCTCTGTCTTTTCCAACCATTTTGGTGAATAAATCTATCGGATACGCGACAAGCATGTTGACGCCACTCCATTGGCCCAAAAAGTAAAAGTGTACCATTATGATGATCGGATTCCTAAACTCCTTTTTCTTCACTGTTTCCTTGAAGTACTTTATCTCTTCTCTAACTCTCATTAAAAATGAATTTGTTTGGCTCGTTTCGGCTTGATGTGCCTTCAGAATAGTGACTGCTTTGATGATTCCAGTCAGTTCTTCCTCTTCACTATCTCCTCTTAACCAATGAAAAGATTTTTTGCAAGCTTCTAATTTGCCCTTTTCCGCCAACCAGCTGGGAGATTCAGGTGAAAACATAACTATGACCAGATCAACGATTGATACACAACCGCATATGAGTGCAGTTGTTTGCCAAGTCAGGTGGGATCCTAAGTAATGGGCCGACATCACTGCTGTTGATACGGAGACTGTTATTGTCATCAAAAAAGCTCCTCTGTACTTCGGGCTGGTATATTCTCCAATAAGAAGTGAACTTAGTGCAGTACACATCCCCATAGATAGTCCTTGAAGAAACCTTGCGAACAGGAGGATAGCGAAACTTCTGGCGAAGTAGATCATTGCCCAGCCGACGGTCATTGGTACTATGGTGATGAGGTTGGCAGTCTTTCTGCCAAATCTGGCCATTGTTGGTGACGCTATAAAGTTGCCCAAAAGCAGAGAGAGGCCGATGATTGACGCTGGAACCATAAATAATATATTTTAATTTTGAAAACACTAGAAATTATTTATTTATTTAATCTTTATGCAACAAAACAAGTACAAAGGCGGACTTTTCCTTAGGCATTCTCTACCAGTCAACCAAAGGTGGTGCAAAAAATTATACATGAAAAATAATCAAATATGAGATTTTAAAAAACATTAAAAACAAAAAACTAAATAAATTAAAACGTACACAAGTTATACTAAATAATTAAAATTCATGTATAAATTGCTATACATAAACTCATATAAAATATACCATATAGTATAATCTGCCTCTTTTGGGATATTACGAGACTGAATTATGTTCGGTTGTTAATCTCTATCTATATATAGGTATGCTTTATCGTGTTGAGAATAAGGTCGACATTGTATCACTGTCTTAAAAAGTTCCTACACGCGGCGTAGTGTCGCGTCAATCAAATTTCTGTTTCTAAGGATTTTTTTTGCCAAATTGTTATCGTTTCCGAAACTCAATTTCATTGGATTCTACTTGGGGTGTGGTTCAACTGCGTAACATTAGATTAGTAGGTAAAACAGGTATGTAAAGAGGTGTTTTTTTTCTGGTATGCTTGTATTTTCTTGGAAAATATTTTGGTCTAGAGCTAAAATGTGGACCAATTGCTTGTATATTGAGTCTAGCTCATCCACTTGCACGTGGTCTACCGCGACACTGTCGGTTTATTCCCGTTGTCCCCGTACACCGTGTCCCCGTCCTACGGGGACAACGGTACTTCAATTAAATATTTAAAATTCCTCCCGTTGTCCCCGTACACTGTCCCCGTTAATATAGTTGAATGAAATAAGTCCACAGTCCCCGTTTTTTCTTTTTTCTGTAGTACCTACCTATTATGTGTAAGTGATCTTTTACCAACAAAGTGTGGAATATTGGTAGATTAGTCTTGGTACCCGGTAAATTAATATAATATAAAGGATTTAGACCTTGTTTTCAAGTAGTAATTTTTTATACAGTATGTTAACTAACAGAGGGCGTTCCCGTTAAACCGCAATAGTATAGCATCCATACATGCTAAAAAAAATAGTACCATTTGAAAACAAAATGTTTTTATTTTTTTCAATATTAAAATATTGACTAAAAATGTTAAACTAACACGTAAAAGAAACACTCTACAGTATGTTAAATAACAGAGGGCGTTCCATTAAACTTGTTAATCTACATAGAGTGTTTCTTTTACGTGTTAGTTTAACATTTTTAGTCAATATTTTAATATTGAAAAAAAAATAAAAACATTTTGTTTTCAAATGGTACTATTTTTTTTAGCATGTATGGATGCTATACTATTGCGGTTTAACGGGAACGCCCTCTGTTAGTTAACATACTGTATAATGAATTTGATGCCCTCAATTTAACTTTTCATGGTTTAACTTTAAGTTCTTGCATCATAATAGATAGCAGTGTACATAAAATAAAATACAAATCACTAAAACTCGGGTGGGACATTATTTCCCTTTGCCCGTTTAGAGACAACCCAAGTGGGAAATTATTTCCCTATGCCCAATTACGTCTATGAATCTGAATAGACTAGTAACTTATCCTGACTTCACTTCTGAATTAATTATGTTCCTCAATCCTCAAATAAATTAACAGAGTTATTTACTTGGAAGTGAGACGGTCAGTGTGCGAATGAAGGATTCAATAAAAAATTTAAAAATTGAAAAAAATATTCAGTTAAATAAAACTGCAAAATCGGCACCATTAATTTTTCTATTAAAAGTCATGATCTAAAACAATTAAAAGTAATACCAACAATTTAAAAAAAATGCAGATTTAAGAGGACAACGACTCATAATCTTTATAATTAATTAATCAATTGATTGAAGAATAAACGGTGAAAAGTTTACTTCCCGATGTCCCCGTTAGCCGAATGTACCATATGGGGACAACGGGAAATAAATTTAATCACGTCCCGCTGTCCCCGTGACGGGGATATAGCATGCGGGGACAACGGGAATAAACCACACTGTCTGTGTCTACTCCACATAGCTAAGTGTTATTTTTTGAACATAACTTTCTCATTGTGAGATGACCAAACCGTCTGCTGTACGATCAGATATGCTAATTAATATTGCAATTTCACACGAATCGTTTAATTACCATTACAAATGAGAAATTTGTTATGGTCGACGATAGCAATAGGATATTTTTAACATTTTGTACCTGAGTTTACCTAAGTAGGTATTTAGGTAGGTACCTATACAGATTGGGGCGAATGACATGTACGTGTACTTATCCAAGTATAGGATACCTACGTCATTTCCTTTGCCAGGACATAACATCATAACATCACGCCTGTAATTCCCTAAGGGTTAGGCAGCGGTGTACCAATTAGTACCTACACCACATTTCGCCTTTTCTGTTTAAGTCCCATGTTCTTTGCCAGCTATGAGATAATTGTTACTTGTAGTCAGGAACAATGCCTCGGACTTTTAGTTCTCTCAATAAAATTATGATGATGAATAAAGACATTGAGAGAATTTAATTTAGTTCGAGATCGTCAACACTCATTGAGCAAGTATGATCAATAACCGTTCGTTCTTTTCGAGAGGACCTTTGCCCTTTGCCTACAGCGAGACCGTTTTAGTTATGCATCATTCACATCCACAGTCAACGACAGTCATGTTCTCTCTTTGATTGTACCTACCTACCAGTTATCAGTACGATCTGCGATGGCATTTATGGCAATCACGGCTATGTTGTTTATTAACCTCTAATTCACCATTGCTCAGTAAAGGTCTCCTCCAAATCATTCCAGGTATTGTATTCTTGCAGCACCTCGAACCTGCCCTTTTGGTCCCTTACCACCTTTGCCTGGGCCGGCCTTGGCGACACCGTCCAACAATGTCAAAGTCAAAATCAAACAATTTATTTCAATTAGCAGGAGGAATTGAATGAATTGAATAGGAATTCAATCTAGTTGATCTTCAGACACCCATTGCGTGGAGACTTAGGTACGATTCAGACCAACCGGCTCGTATCGGGCCGGGCCGGGCGGCATTTTACAATGCGGTAAAGAACATTGAAATGTATCAACAGTAATTATAGTTCATATTTGCATGCAACTTTACCTCCGTCGGCATCCGGCCACGCGTCGCGACGTGTCGCTGGATGCGTTCGGCTGTCGCGACGGCCGTTCGGCTCCGACGGACGCGATCGGATGCCGTGGCACGCGTTCGGCTGCCGCCGCATACGTTCGGCTGCCGCGGCACGCGTACGGATCCGTTCCGATGCGGCCCGATCGGAGCCGGTTGGTCCGCGTTTATACTTAACCTGCCCCGCGTGTCGCCACGCGAGGGAAAGCTATCGGTTTCATATTTAGCAGGTTGCTCCACGCCACGCGGGACGGGACTAATGTAATCAATCCAGTACTAAATGTATGTAACCGATAGCTTACCCACGCGTGGCGACACGCGGCGTCAGGCGGCTTTATTATTTGAAAGAAAAGTGATAACCTACCTAACCAAGAGCCAGATGTACGATCAATGGGTACGATAGAACCTGGACTCTCGAGCTGCTTCAGCAGTGAAGTGGTGAATCCCAATACCAGGCCAGTGCCGGCCATGTTCAGGGACACGCCAGAGGTCACGAAACACTGAAATAAACAGATTTGGAGAGTCGTTAGTGTGTGTGGAATCGATTGAGAAATTAATGTGATAAATTATCAAAATTATTGCGATAAATTGTCAAAATTATTGTGTCTAGTCAAAATTAATGTGACAAATTGACAGAATTATTATGACATGTCAAAATTAATGTGACATGCCAAGATTAATGGGACAAGTTCTCAAGATCAAGATTGGGAGTAGGTATGCTAGGTAAATTCGGGCGTAAAAAGTGATAAAGTTGTTTCGTCGCAAAAAAGGACAGTGTAATTTAGTCCCATATAGTTATCTCTTATCCACTCACGTCAAATATTACGATAATGATATCCCTAGCACGATTTTGGACTTGCATAACGGTATAATTTAGTGTTTCTCGGTAGTAATTCCTATTTGTACCTATGATAATTTGGAGCTGGCATTGCGTTGCGGTGTTAATACGAGTACAATAGGTACTTACTTACTACTACATTATTTTGATAACAGTAATTTTTATTTTCGAAGGATGGGTCCCTTTTTATATGGGTAGGTAGGTACCTATGCAGTCTGTTGTCCTGCTTTATGAATAGCCTTAGGAAGAGGAAGATGGGTCAGGGAATGAGGGACATTGAATGTATCTAATCATGTAGCTACATGAGAAAAGTTCAAGATCTAGAAATACTCTACCTAAGATATTTTTAGTTTGATACACAAATAAGACCTTTGGTAAAATAGGTACCTAATCAGTTTTTCAGCGCCTGGGCCATATTATGTCCTACCAAATCAAAGACTGCGCTTTCATAATCAAATAATTAATAATTAGACTAGAAACGTAAATACCTACACGAAAGATCATAAATATGAATTAAAACAGCTCATTTGCAATAATATTGTAGGTATGTAGGTATTTAAAAAATTAAATAGATGGCAGACTGTAAGAAATCACACTGCAACGTGCATGCCTATTTGTTTACAAAAGCTTCAACCAAAAATAGAATCTAACCCAATGACCTACCCAGTAACACACAGACCATCGGGACCTATCCAGAATTACCAACAGATAAAAAAAAAAACAAAGCACTAACCTGTTTCAAAAATGGCGTTATCCATGGTTTGGATGAACGATTGGACGATTCCATTATCACACTTTTTCTAACATTATCACATTTCTTTTGCCAATTGATACCGACACATATTATTATTTAGGTATTACGACTCCTAGTGATAAGGGAAAACCTAACTTCTGAAACTATTGATATAGATGCAAAATCTTCTATACATAGAAGATTTTGCATTTTCTCTCATTGGTTGGACTTTTCGTTAATCGAACATATGACACTCGAAGTAACGTTACGGACCCTAGAGATACTATCACTACAAAAAAAATAGGTTTTGAAACTAACCCCAAGCCCGCTCACCCATCAGAAACCCAACCGCGTCCACGTAACTTAACCCCACCCAATTGAAATACGCGCCAACCAATTAGCAGCTTTAAAAACAATATTGACAGCTCATTCTAAAATAGAACTAGTTACATGAAGGTCGGGTCCGTAACGTTACTTCGAGTGTCATGTTCGATTAACGAAAAGTCGACTGAACGTTTGTTCGAATGGACTTTATTACGAAAAACCTTTTATTGCCAAACACTACTTCGACTGAATGATTCATCGAATATTTATTAATCGATGGACTGCTCTTTCGAATGAGTTTTAGTTACCTATTACACACATAGTTTAATAATTGACGTAAAATGTGACTGTGAGTAACATGTTACGAAAAATCTTAGATACTTTTATAAAGTACCTAAGATATTTCGTCACATGTTATTTCATTCACAATCGAGGAAATCAAACACTAATTTTAAGATATCATTCTTCCCGTAGATTTAGAAACATGAAATTTGGTGAAAAAGAAAATATAAAGCACAAATGAAGAGAAAAATGTTTATTATAAAAAATAATTTACGTTACGATAATCGCAGAAAAGATTTCGGTAGTTTAGTTAGCGTTCTATCAGCCTCACATGTTGGTAAAATTTTACTGTATCACGCTTTCAGATGACGATTGAAATCAGCTGATACTGTATAATAATAGTTATTTTATGTGCTAATTAAGTTTGAAGCGAGAGTGTATCTAATGATAAAGTGCTCACGCGTTTCATACGACGTTTTTCAACAAACTTGTGGGGAAAATAATATTGATAATAAATTCATTGATATGAAAATATAAATACAATCCAAATGCGTCCAGGGTGCTGATGGGGTTGCCCCGATACTGCAGCGCATCAGGGATGTTTGCTGAAGCTCACGTGGACTGTTGTTACACAGTGATGCGGAAACGGTGCGCATCCTTGGTTCGTAGGGTGCGGGGCAGTGCCAACAGCATCCTGTCTATGATAGCTAGCAGGCTTGATTGTGAGTTTGTGAACCGCTGCTGCAGGGTTTCCGCTGGGCCTGTTACCTTGCAGCAGTGATGTCACTAACTGTCACTATATTGTCACTGATGCCACTATAAGTGATTGTAATTTTTAATTTTGATTTGATTTTATTTTGAATTTTAATTTTAATTGTAATTCTGATTTTATTTTAAATACAACAATACATAATATTGTTGTATGTATGGATTATTTTATCTGAATAATGTCGAAAAATATCGAATTAATAATAAATAAAATTTTTTCTTCTTACTTATGTGACGTAAAAGTGAAATGACGTTCGCATATTTTCTTCTCTGTCAAAGTGTTTAAAAGAGATTTACAAATGGCCAGGAAAACCAAAGAGGTGAAAACTAATAGGTGCCACAAACGAAATGGATATTTTATTTGACTAACACAAAATACTTTTAATTTACTAACAAAAAATGAATGATTTGAACAATTACAATGTTTATTTATCATAAGTATTTATTAAAAACTTCATCGCGACGCCTAACTGAAATTTGATATAAATATTAAGGTCGTAGGTATATGCTAACAGAACTTGAACAGGCGTTGTTTTATTTTCTTATTTAATACCTTTGGTGGATCCAACATTGTCGTTGGGGGGGGAGGGGGCTTGAATTATGTACTTATTATGTGGGTAAAGTCACAAGCAAGTGCTAGATAACTTTGACAATTTTACAAAGTAGCCCATTTTTTATAATTTTATTATGTAGGTACGTACCTTAGTTTTATCGTAGTGTCAATAAACCCTTCTTTAGAGGTCGGGCAGTACGAATTATGTATTTATTACATAGATCATAAAGTGTATTGAAAACGACACATAATGATATCACGCCTGTAATCCCCGAAGGGTTAGGCAGAGGTGTAGGTACGCATTAGTACACCCAATAACACTTTGCCTGACCTGGAAATCGAACCCAAGAGCTTAGCAGTCGTGCTTTGCGACCACTAGACCAACGAGGCAGTCATATGTCCCACTCCTAACAAAACGAATAGGTACGTACAGCACGTAGACAAAGATTATGTACAGATCATAGTAATAAACAGTAGGTAATTAACATTAGTAATAGGTGTTATTCGAATACAAGTTCTGTCATAATATTTGTACTAGCATGATCCAGGAAATGAAAAGGACACCTTGAAGCAATAACAGATAGGTACCTATTTACTTTTCTATCTTGATTGCTTTGTGTTATTACACCCTAGAAACTCAGACACTAGGGTACACGATAAAGAACTGCCTTGTGTAGTCTTGTGGTCGCAAGTGCTGACTGCTTAGCGTAGAATCCTGAGTTCAATTCCGATATGGATTCGGTTTTGCCATTAGGATTTTTTTTCCAGCCCGAAGTTTGAGAGTTTTTTTTCTTTCCTCACTGACTGCCTCATTGGCCTCATGCCTAATGCCTGACACATGCTGAGCTGGACTCCCATTTGGTGCAACTTGAGACACACACCCTACTTTGTCCTAGTCCATAGCTGATTGATTGTACTTTAGTGTTGTGATGTGTCTTTTGTGTGCACCGAATAAATGTTTTATCTATCTATCAAGACCTTTCTTGGGTTCCATTTCCAGGGCGGGCAAAGTGTTAATGGGTTTTTCCATAAGGAATTTCTCAGTAGCAGACTCGAAGTCTGGATTTGTGCCCGGTTGATGGCAATAGGCTATCCCCAATTACATGGGACTTTAACATAACTGGCAAAATGTAGGTGTGCTAATGAGTATACTCTGCCTAATCCTTCGGGGATTACTGCAACTAATTATGTGTAGTACTCACCCAACACGCCTTCCGTCAGGTCCACTTGCGCCATAAACTTTATGCATAGTACGTTGTTAATACGTAGGTACGAGGTGATGTTACGGAATGTCATGGAGTGTTCATGGTGTATACATATATGCGGGGGTTTTAATTACAACATCGTTTCCCATTTCTGGTAAAGTTATAAGAAAGGAATGTCTCCAATTAATCCGTAAATAGATAATGGCTATTATTAAAAATATATTGGATTAGAATCCAAATGCTCATTCAGTATTGGGGGCTAATAAAAATTCGACAGTATTTATCATAATTGCCTTTTAAATTATCATCATAAATTATAGTGAGATTGTAAAGCCATTATCCGTTACAGTAACGGTTATTACGGATATTGTCGTTATCACTATGTAAGATCAATGATCGCTGAAAAAAATAACCGGTGTATAGAATATGGACTCAACAAAGATTGTATTGATAGTCGTGTCCGCAATTTCCGAATTGTCACTTCATTTGCGATAGTATTAGTTTCTAAAGTTCAAAACAGTTTTTTTTTTGGGACAAGCCCGCCACTCTTTTACCAACCATTGCAACTCCTGGAAGCCAGAATCAACAGTGACGACCACCAGAAAAGCGCCGAGATAATAATAATAATAATTCCTTCATTTCAGGCTACTTAGACCCATAAAAATACAATACATAAATAAATGCAACAATCTATAAAGCTCGACGTGTCTTGGAGAAATGGTTAAACTGTCTTGGTTAAAGGAGGAGTAACGAAAAACAAAAGGTTTGAACCAGGTTAAAATTATGGATAATTTATTGTCAAAGTTGAAGTGGCAGTGTGCAGGCCACATAGCACGCAGAACAGAACTGATATCGATACCTTTAGGCTCAAAGGGCGTAAACGCCATTTTGGCCAAAATGAGATTTTAATGCAGTCTTACTTAGTTTTTCGTCCTCTATCGATTGGTATATTTAAAACATCGATATTCGCAAAAAAATGGTGGATACAGCCATAATTTTTGGTTCGCAAAACATAGATTTTCTTAAAATTTGGGTCGTGTTTTTTGGCTCTCCTGAAAAGTCGTGTTTTGGTGGATACGCCCTTTGAGCCTAAAGGTATCGATATGGTGGATGGCGCCGTATAACGTCTGGTATGAAGACCACGCACCCGCAATTGCAGCGTAGGACGTCCACCCACAAGGTGGACAGACGATCTGATGAAGACCGCGGGATCGCACTGAATGCAAACCGCTTACAACTGGTCCGATTGGAAATCTTATGTTCATGATGATGAAGTTGTCCGTAATGAAAAGATTTTATTTGATCTGGTATTTATAAATATGGAAGCACTCATTGAGAGATGGCCCGCACGATGTAGGTAGATGCTGTGATGCGAGGGATAAACGGGGCACGAAGAATGGGGGAGGTGGGGAATAGGGGATATGACGCTTCTATGGCTGTTATTATTTGTTATCCGGCCCATACCAAGTTCATTGTCAGTTAATCCGTACTATAAATAACTAACTCAATAAAATACCCCACTCAAAGCAATAGGTAGTATAATAAAAGGAGACGATAAAACTACACGTGATCGAATACGATCGTGTTTTTTAAGACGATTTCTTATCAACAATTTTATATTATGACACATCCCAATCAATATACAGCTTTACGACTGGAACTTTTTTACAGCCATTCAAATTGGGTAAGACATAATAATATCTTAAATTTATATTTGTGTTTTTACAGAACATATTATCTCTTTGTGTTACTTCTACAATCTCTATCTATTTCATAAATAAAAATGAATGAAAAACACAAATCTCAAGAAAAGATGGACCGATTTGACTGATTCATTTTGTGTTGTGTTCTTTTTTTTTCGAATTTTTTGATGCCCTATGAGGTCTCCTTTCTGCCTTTTTTTTATAAATTGTACATATTTTACATTTACTTTAAGGTTTTATGTTTAAGTGTAAATAAATATAGCATCTTAATTTATTAAATTATAAACAAAAATCTGTTGTGTTCTTAATTTTCTAGACAAAGTTTTTTGGAAAATCATATTTATTTATCAAAATCATATGTCGGCGTGAGCAAATTATTACGACGTAAAAAGAAACGGAACGCTCTGTGACGTCATCGTACCACTCAGTGAATCAGGCGAGTTGTGGAAGGGATGGCATTTATAAGACGGAGCGCCGAGCGCACGCGGTCATTCCGATTCTAGCGAGCGCCCCGTCCACAACTCTAATTGTGAAACGGATCACACCTGAATCAGATTATCTTTAGTATAGTTTTATTATTATTTCTTTTTATTATTAGTTTATAATCACTTTATAATTCTTATTAAAATTATTAAAATAGTTTGCATTTAAAATCAGTTTTATTTTTGAACAATGGCGAATGACGACCCTCAACACAACATGGACCCCGTAAGAAGTCGGTCTCCCTCACCAATCCTTCAGTTAGGCTCCACTCGAGCCGAAATCAGAAGTGGGATTCGAACCCACGCCCTCATCATCATCATCATGCTCATCATTTAAACGTAAGTCCAATTAAAGCTCTTACTGGAAGGCAATGTGCTGTACCTGCCGAATTGCTATCTTTAATTAATGAAGTAGAAGGCACAGTAGATCGAAATCAGCTTGACAACTACGTACAAAAGAAAATTGAGACAAGAGGAAAGAATGACAAAGAAAGATTTGATAAAGGAAAAGCGAAAGTAAAGAGATTTCAAAAAGGAGAGATAGTTCTTTTTAAAACTAACCCCAGAAGTCAAATTGGACTCGATTTAAAGTTCCCAAATGCTTATGAAGTTTGGAAAGTTTTACCTAATGATCGTTACCAACTTAAGAAAATAACAGGCAAAGGAAGACCCAAGAAAGTGGCTCATGACCAGCTACGTTTAGCACCAAAACCTGGAGAATGCATCAACCAGGATACCGTGTCGGCGGAAGATGTGTCTTTAACGTCGGACGGTGAAGCCTCCTTGCTACAGGAATGTTCTACAAATACCGATCCAGAACAAAACCAAGACAGTCAGTGTGCCAGTGTTCTAATGCAAGGATGAATGCACTACAGTAAAGGTACGTTACACTACTTACATTTCATACCCGTGTTGGCAATGATCTATTTGAGTTTGTTGAGGACAGGGGCCTCCTTACTCTTAATAATGTGTTATGAGACTGACAAAATTTGTTGAGGACAGGGGCCTCCAAATTTTTGATGTTATTGTTACGAGTTTGTTGAGGACAGGGGCCTCCTTACTCTTAATAATGTGTTACAAGACTGACAAAATTTGTTGAGGACAGGGGCCTCCAAATTTTTGATGTTATTATTACGAGTTTGTTGAGGACAGGGGCCTCCTTACTCTTAATAATGTGTTTTGAATTGAATCTTAGGTGATTAACCTGTACATTGTAGTAATTGTGTGATGTTTTGATACTGTGGTATCTTTTCTCGTATTACAGGGTTATAAGGTCAGGGACGACCTTTTAGCAGAATGGCCGTGTCGGCGTGAGCAAATTATTACGACGTAAAAAGAAACGGAACGCTCTGTGACGTCATCGTACCACTCAGTGAATCAGGCGAGTTGTGGAAGGGATGGCATTTATAAGACGGAGCGCCGAGCGCACGCGGTCAGACACTCTCCGCCCGACGCTCGCCGCGAACGGACGTGCTGCACCTCGCTCCGCGCTCGCTCACGATTCTCGTCACTTCTCGTTGCGCTCGCCGCGACGACTCCTGTAGTCAGCAGACTACATCCTTTTAAATCCGAAGCCGCCTTTTTCAAGGTAGCGGACGATTATCTTATTTCTTTAACCCGCGTTTTGTTGTGTTAGCTTCATTTGGCCCCTTCAGGGTTAAAACCACAGTTTCGTGGTCCTCGGTGGATACCTTACGGTGCCAACGAAGCCGAGGGGGTGTTGCCCCAATCACACCCGCCAATCCCCTTCAGGGTGAGGCAGTCAATTGGAGACGGGAGCTAGTGTCTCGGCCTTGGGGGATCTCCTAGTCGTGCCTAGTCTCTGACTTCGTTCACAGCAACACACCTAGTGTCGGTCGGGCGTGTCTACACCCTTCGCACTAGACTGGTCAGGGCCCCGTTCGCACAATAAGACTGGCGACGGGTTTACAAGCTTAGGGCTCACCAGTAGGTACTCACCTCCCTGCCTACACCCGGCAGGGAGGGTCACACATCCCCGGGCCCATCCACCCGGGGAGATAGGCAATTAGGGTTAAGTTAGGCTCCCCGTTAGAGTTTCTAATAAACTCTCCCGCGATTCCCTGTCTCAAACCCTCCCTCCCTCTTCGATAATGTCGGACGCAATTATCGTTGCGTTCGTAAAGGAAGTCCTCTTCAAGGACCCGGACTTCATTGCCAAATATGGCAAAAAGTTTGCTGCTTTACAGCAAAACTCTTCTCCGTCTGAGGAAAGCATCGCAAACTTTAGCGATGTACTCGACAGCCCCGCGTCTCCGCCAACTGTAGACAAAGGAATTCCAGTGGCGGCACAATCAATGCCTTCACTAGAAATTCCTTCGCTATTGTCCATCGAGACAATAAACCCGTACGCAGAAACACACTGTGTACCGGCCGCCACTGTTCCCGCCGCCATTGTTTCACAAACAATGGGCGCCTCGCAGCTGCGTGTCGCAGCTGCAAAACTCGACACGACCGAGAGCATGGACACCTCTGTCCCTCTTGATCACCTTTCGCCCTCCGTCTCCGACTCTGAGGATTCCCTATCCTCCTCCGCCTCATCTGACGATGACTACCAAGTCGTCGGCAGTGGAGGTAAGAGGAAGAAGGGAAAATCTCCCTCTCAGGCAACCAAGGCCAAAAAGGTCGTAGCAACGACCTCCCCCGCGACCCCCTCGACCTCTAGTCCCCCCGTCTCTGCTGCCTCGACTTCCGAGTCCAGCCGCCCCCCTAGCCCTCTTACTACTAACCCCGCGCTAGCTTCGAAAAAGAAGCTAAAACCCCCGCCGCCCTTGTTCATTCAAGACAAGGCAAAGTGGACAGAAGTGTCCAAATGGTGTAATGATCGTAAGATCACATACACCAATGCCCGTGCAACTCAGCAGGGCATCAAAGTTCAAGTTCCAACGTCGAAAGACCACAGGGAACTAACCAGTCTCCTAAAACTAAGGAACGTTTCGTTCCATACTTACTCCCTTCCCGAGGAAGCGCCCACCCGAGTGGTGATCCGACGCATCCCGAAAGAAATCCCAGTTGAGGACATTCTCAACGACCTCCTCTCCCAGAAAGTCCCCGTCTCAGCAGTCCATCGCCTGCACAAAGCGAGGGGCGGCCCCGCTTTTGACACCGTTCTGGTCGTTTGCGACCCCACGGAAGGCCATCACCCTATATTCAAGGTGAAATCAGTCTGCTCTCTCTCTGGCATCTCCATAGAGAAGCCCTACAAGGCTAACGTAGTTGGCCAATGTCACCGTTGCCAACTGTACGGTCACGTACAGCGCAACTGTTTTGCGACCCCAAGATGCGTAAAGTGTCTGGGCGAGCATGGCACTGCCGATTGTCCACGTCCCAAGGAACGTGATCTCTGCACAGAGCCTCCCAGCTGCGTGCTATGCGGCCAATCCGGGCACCCGGCTAACTACCGTGGCTGCCCAAAGGCCCCAAAGTCTTCTTCTCCCAAACTGACCAAGCGTGCAAACGCCCGTCAACAAAGGGAAAGCCCCTCGGTGAAGATTCCTTCTTCACAGTTGCCCGAGCGACTCAGCCCTCAAAGGCCCTCCCCGTGGAACACATTGAACCACCAAAGAGCCTTCCCAGCTCTCGCGACCCCTCAACCCACTCCCTCAATAGCGCCGTCGGCCCCCGCCGCCCCCGCACCCGCACCACAACCCGCTCCCAAAAAGGTTCCTCCCCCAAAAGCCGCTCCCGCAGCCTCAGCCGCGCCCTTCCCTGTCTGCACTGGCCCCACGGCCGCCATCCCCAACGCTGAACACGTCCAAATCATAACGGACGCCTTCAGCATTTACGTCAACCCGGATGCTGTAACTATGGCAAAGGAAATCATTGCATGCAATGCCGACCTTACAGCTATAGGTAAAGTGTTCGAAGCGTACCCCACAATCACGCGAGTCCTAGAAAAACTGTACCGACCTAAATCCTAATGGATAAGAAAAGTCTGTGTTGTACCAAACCCCGCTCCCTCAAGTTAGGCTTCTTCAACGCAAATGGCATTAATGGCCAGCGTGATGAGATCGCCACCTTCCTTCGCGATCATCAACTTGACATCCTCCTTATACAGGAAACCTTCCTAAAGCCCCGCCACCGTGACCCGAAAATTGCCAACTATCGCTTAGTTCGCAACGACAGGTCGCGTTGCCATAAGGGCGGCACCCTCATCTACTACAGAAAGGAACTGTACTGCATCCCTATGGACCCTCCTCCCCTCTCTCGCGTCGAGGTCTCACTCTGTCGGCTCGGCATGACTGGTCATCAGCCGATTACTATTATCTCTGCCTACATCCCTCCTTCGCCCTCTGAGGACCCGTCCCTCCTTACAAATGATCTTTCCGTTCTTCTTGGACTGAGTGACTCCGTTATACTAGCGGGCGATCTCAACGCCAAACACCCCGCTTGGAACTGCAACACGACCTCTACCAGAGGCAGAATCGTGTTCAACCTCTGTGCCACTCTCAACTTTGACGTCATCGCTCCGATGACTCCCACTCACTTTCCCCACGACCCCAATCATCTTCCCGATATCCTCGATATAGCACTCCTCAAGAATGTAAATCTCCGCTTACATTCTATTGAGGCGCTACACGCGCTCGACTCAGACCACCGCCCGGTCATCATGGAACTAGCTTCCCGCTCAGGTCCCTCTGATCCCAGCCAACCTCCCCCGACCCAAGTGATAACCGACTGGAGGAAAGTAAGCGAAAGCTTAAAGTCCATCACGTCGCCTCACCTGGACTCTATCCCCGACCACATAGTTTCAATCGCAGACACGACGGGCGCGATCGACTCCTTCACAGAACACGTACAATCTGTCCTGAACGACTGTTCAAGGGAGGTTCCGGTGGTGAGCGATCACCGCTGGAAACTGCCGGACGATGTACGCGAACTGATGACCGAGAAGAACGCGGCCATCCGTGCGTATAGCGCTTTTCCCTGCGACGCAAACAAAGCTCACATGCGATCTCTACAGCGTGCTGTAAAGAATCGCATAAATGAGTTGCGTAACGCCCGCTGGGACAAGACGCTTAGCGAACTGGAGCCCACCCACCAATCCTTCTGGGAGTTACAGAAGAAGTTACGTTCCACTAGCGAGGCTGCCATGCCTCCTCTCACCCGCCCCGATAAAAGCGTCGCTTTCGATAACGACGAAAAGGCTGAATGTCTAGCTGACAGCCTAGAGGCCCAATGCACCCCCAGCTCTCAACCAGTAGACAAAGCTCACCTCTCTAAGGTCGACGCCGAAGTCGAACGTAGAGCATCCCTCCCACCAGTTGAAGACCCCGATGATCCTCTGCCCCCCGTCACCCCAGACGAGGTGCAAGACATCATCAAAAACCTTAAACCCCGGAAAGCCCCCGGGTCAGACGGAATCACCAACAAGGTTTTCAAACTCCTCCCTGCCCCTCTCATAATGCTTATGACCGCCATCTTCAATGGCGCCATGAGCAACAATATCTTCCCCGGGACGTGGAAAGAGGCCACCGTCATCGGCATTCATAAACCTGGTAAACCCAAGTCAGAGCCTTCGAGCTATCGTCCCATCAGTTTGCTCAACGTTCTTGGCAAAATCTACGAGAGGCTTATTTACAAGCGTCTCAAAGATTATGTCGAAGCAAAGAGCCTCATCCCGGACGAACAATTCGGTTTTCGTTCCCACCATTGTTGCGTCCAACAAGTCCACCGCATCGTCGAGCACATAAGCGTTGGTTTTCAACGTGGCTCTTTGACGGGCGCCCTCTTCTTCGACATAGCGAAAGCTTTCGACAAGGTCTGGCACAACGGCTTATTATATAAGCTCTACCAGATCGGAGTGCCCGATCGCCTCGTACTCATCATACGAGATTTTCTGTCTAATCGCACCTTCCGCTATCGCATCGAGGGCGCGCTCTCCTCCCCCCACCCCATACGCGCAGGAGTCCCTCAAGGCTCCGTCCTATCCCCACTCCTTTTTACGCTGTTCACCAGCGACATCCCTAAGAGTAGCAAGACCCATCTGGCCCTATTCGCCGACGACACGGCCATCTATTACACTGGTCGCAACCCAGTATCCATCGCTCGCACTCTCCAATCCGCCGCAAGCGCCCTGGGCGCTTGGTTCCGGAAGTGGAGAATCGAGGTTAACCCCGACAAGAGTCAAGCGGTCCTCTTTTCCAAACCGCGCCTACCCCCCACCCCTCCCAGTCCCATCACCATGTATGGCAAGCCGATCCCTTGGGAAAAGCGAGCCAAATACCTAGGTGTGATCCTCGACCAACACCTTACTTTCGGAGAGCACATAAAGACGGTGCGCTCGCGCGCCGCTTTTGCTCTCGGTAGGCTTCACTCCATGCTGAATGCACGTAGCAAATTGTCACTCAAGTGCAAATTGCGCATTTTCACAGCGTGCATTCGTCCCATCATGACCTACGCCTGTGTCGTATTCGCACACGCAAAGGCATATCACCTCCATAGGATGCAAACCCTCCAAAACCGTTTCTTGCGAAAGGCCACGGGAGCCCCGTACTACCTTCGCAACGAGAATCTTCATCTCGATCTCAAAATCCCCACCATCCAGCAGTTCATGAAACGCACCGCCAAGCGCTTCTTCGACACTGCTGAAAAACACCCCAATCCCCTGATCGTATCGGCCGCCCGATACACTCCCTCCCGCATCAGTAAGACTCGCCGACCGAGACATACTTTGACCGACCCCGATGACGCCATTACCCTCCTCCAGGAGAGTAACAAAGAAACTAGCACAGTTCGCAAACACAGACACAGACCGCCGTCATTCCGCCCTCGCCGCCGAGGTCCGTCGCGACGCCCTTGTCCGTCTCCGCCCCGTCCCTTGCTCGTGCCAGCCCGCGTCGCTGAGCCTGTAGCTTTAAATTCGTCCCTAAATAATATTAATCCGATCCAGCCTGTCCCTTTGCTGCCCTCCCCCAGCGACGCCCTAAGCCGAGGCTCGTACCCCACAGGGGGTGCCCTTAGCGTGTAGTCGCTTAGTTTTGTAAATAGTTTTAAGCCCTGGCTGGAGGCCTTAATTTACTTTAAGGCACCACAGGATTGCCCGGTTAAGCAGCCGACAACCTCATAGGTTGACCTGCGAGATGCCATACCGAAAAAAAAAAAAAAAAAAAACGCACGCGGTCATTCCGATTCTAGCGAGCGCCCCGTCCACAACTCTAATTGTGAAACGGATCACACCTGAATCAGATTATCTTTAGTATAGTTTTATTATTATTTCTTTTTATTATTAGTTTATAATCACTTTATAATTCTTATTAAAATTATTAAAATAGTTTGCATTTAAAATCAGTTTTATTTTTGAACAATGGCGAATGACGACCCTCAACACAACATGGACCCCGTAAGAAGTCGGTCTCCCTCACCAATCCTTCAGTTAGGCTCCACTCGAGCCGAAACATACTATGTTTGTCGTTATCAAAATCAAAATTCTACAGGGTGGTCGTATTTCAGTCGCATCCAGGTTATTTCAAGGTCTATGAGTGAGCTTAGGTGAGCTGTCAAATCCTAGCATCATAGGTAGATGGCATCTCACCTTAAGCTCACTTCATAATTATAATTTAAAATTCACCTAGGGAGATTTAAAAACAGAACATACAGGCAAGGTTCAAGGTAATCGAAAATATTAAAAGAAACTGCATTTTAAAAATATCTTCATTTATTTTCCAACACAAATACTTAAAAAACTATTATAAAATCTAATCCTATATCTAACATCGATCACAATTCTTCCGCGAGAAGGCAATAGAATTCCAAGACCAGCCTAGAATGGTCCGAATCATAGCCTAAGAGCCTATTTTAGAGATCAACCAAAGGGTCCAGAAAACGCCATGAATGACGACTTGCTATTGCCTTAATTCTCTTCTTAACATCATCAAAACACATATGAGTTTTAATAGGACTATACATATATCCAGTCTTCCATTGTTCCACTTCAATATTTCATACCACTCCTCAAATCATAGTTTATTTCACCATCTTAACCTTGACATCTTCATCTTCATCTACCTTGTCATCTTTGAACTTCCCATAATTGAAATAGTCTTCAATCTCTTGAAGAGTCCTGTCCTTGGTCTCTGGCAGCAGGAAGTATAAAGCCAACAAAGACAGCCCCATGGCAATGCCGAGAACAGCAAACGTACCGTATACTTTTAAATTGATGAGTAAATACGGAGTTACCTGGAGTCCAACCATTACTCCAAGAGATATGAAGGTCCCGGCTGCTGAAGACCCAACTCCTCGATGACGTAGTGGAAATACTTCGCCTAACAAAGCCAAAGGGATGGGGGTACAACCCAAATTGGCAAGAATGAAGTATACGACAAAGATGCTTATGGGAATCCAGGTTTTGTCATTTGCAATGATACCTTCAGCTGCTAAAAAGAGGTAAGAACAGACAATCATGAGGACCGCACATGCAGAAAATCCAGTAGAAAATAGTAAGGTTCTACGCTTCATGACCTTGACGAGTATTGACGAGGAGACTGCGCTTGATGTGATGATCAAGTCAATAGCTAAAGTGTAGTAGAAGGACTCAGATCTGTTACCAGTCACCTCACCAATGATCTGTAAGGCGTATGCGGGGAAGATGTGTCGTCCACTGCTTTCCAACAATACGCTGCTAATGAAGATAATGAGAAGAGGTTTTAGGAAATCTTTTTGGGTAAACTTTTTGAAGAAATCTCCACATCTGTCACCACACGTTGCCTTCTGTGCTGGTTTAGATCTTCGCTCCATCTGAGCTCTGATTAACTCTTCCAACTCATTGTAAGATGCTTCGGATTTTCCTCTCAGCCAATAGAAGGAGTCTTCACTTCTTTCATACTCCCCCCTTGAAGCCAACCAGGCCGGACTTTCAGGCCATGTATAGACTATGATCATGGCCAGCACATGTGGTATTAAAGCAGCCAAGGCGACAGTCCTCCAGTGAAAGAAGTGTCCTATAATATGTACTAACATGCCGCCAAAACATACTGATGCTGTCTTCAAGTTTAGGAAGACGCCTCTGTATTTTGGGTCTGAATATTCTCCTACAACTATAGCCCCTAGAGAGACAGTAGCTCCAGCTGTGACTCCGCCTAATATTCTTCCGATCATGATAGCTGGGATGCCCCGAGCGAGGTATATGCTCAGCCAGCCGATGAGTCCTGGTAGAATAACGAGGCCGTGAGCCAGTCTTCGGCCGTAGACGTCCATGAGGAATGACGATATAAAGAAACCTGGTATTCCAGAAACGCCACATGATGACGCTGAAAAGAACATAATTTTATTAGTTAACACGATCAGTAGACATATACATATTTTCCATTTATTCTAGGCACATCAGGGCATCGGCAAGTATACAAATATGTATAGTAAAACATTTAATAGAGTAAGTAAGTATGGAGTTTATTGCCAATTTTTCTCCATGTCTGTTTTCCGTTTTTACATAATTGCCCAAAAATAGGAGTGTTTTTGACTTTGATTTCAAAGAAAGAAATGAAAAGTCACCTAGCCAAGACGAAGTTTGCAGATCAGTTTTGATATCAGAGTCGGGCGCCTGCAGGCCAGGCAGGAGGCTGGTGGTGTAGCTGAGCAGCATGCCCTGACCGACCATGTTGGTCCATACCGCAGACAACGTCCATGCCTGGAAAGAGAACATCTTTTTCAGAATTGAAACAGTTGACTACCTAGTTAATCTAATGGTCGCAAAAGCAACTGCTGAGCATGAGGTTTTGGGTTCGATTCCCAGGTCGGGGTTAAGTGTTATTGGGGTTTTCCATCAGGGATTTCTCAGTAGTAGCCTCGGAGTCTGAATTTGAGCCCGGTTGATGGCAATAGGCTCGCCCCCTATTATAGAGACTTAAAAATAACTGGCGAAATGTGGGTGTACTAATGGGTATACCTCTGCCTAACCCTTTGGGGACTACAGGCGTGATGTTATGTTATGAAGCTGTTGAATGACGCTTTTGAGAAACCAGTGGGCGAAGTACGACTATGCTGTAGCATTTTCGGTTCAATTTAATACGAAAAGCGCATAGTATAACTCATTAGTATGAATAAAACCTTCAACCTTCGCGCAGTAGGTTGGGCACAAGTAGGTCTGTATAATAAATTTTAATCTGTAACCAAACGTGTAGTGGGTACATTTATCTTTTGTTTGTAGGGTTTATTGTTGCTAGGTACCTCTAAACATTACATTGAGGTTGCATTATACTGTAGATCGAGCCCAAGATGCTAAATGTGGATTTACTCGAGCATCGTGTGGACATTTTGGATTGTGAAGATTAGATGCCAAAAAGAAAAAACGGTTATAGATGGGACCCTTTCGTGTAGGTACAGATTTTCAAAAATGAAAAAATCTAGTCACAAAGAAATACTCGAGCATGTCAGAATCTGTGGGAAGCATAAACTATTACTATCTGACAGTCAGATATTAATAGGTAGTTTATGCTCCCCACGTGTTTCTGGTAATGGAGGAATAAAGTAGTGGCCGGATACTAGACGCAGACTAGTGGAACATAGGTATCTTGAAATAATATCCCGGGTTGCGTACCGTGTTACCTATCTGTGAAGATTCGCGCGAGATATCATTGTAGAAATTAATCGACGGATAGAAATCTAAATATCTCCTTTATTTTTTGGGGTGGTAAAAATCATCAAATGTGTCCTTCCGCCCTGGGTGGGGCGGAAGGGACCGTCACTTTTACTGACTAAAAAACCACCCTGTTCCTTCTGTTGTCCTTTGCGTTCCGGGGCCACGGTATCCTGTTAAGACGTCCCGCGACCCCGGAAATCGCACCCTTAAGAAGAGGCTTTTAAGCTGAAGTATGTTTTAGTAATTATCTAAACCTAACACACTAATGTTATCTGTGCCACAATGTTACTTTGATTACAATAATTGTTTTATTGTCCTGATAAAAACATTTTATCTCATTGTTGTTTTCTAACGGCGAAATTATGGAAAAACATTTGTGTCAAATAGGTATCTGTATTCAAGGACTTATTAAGTGTGGAAATAGGTTTGTTTTATTAATGACTAGTTTTCTGGTCACGACTTGAATTGAACCGCGTTTTATTTTTCACCCGCGTTATGTTATGTCTTTGGTTACTGGTCCGCTGCCGTGGGTTGTAGCGTGATGTTATGTGGCCTATTCTATTCCACATTAATCTGGCTATCATATGCGAAAAGAATTTTTCTAATCCGACTTGAATAGTTCAATAGATTAGCGTGTTTAAACAAACAAAAAAACTATTTGGTTACGGGGGAATTATAGGGTCAAAGTGCCCATATTTTTCACGTCCTTCTAGGCCTTCCCAGGGCGTCCCTTCCCTGCGTTACCACTCACAACATCATCTTCTGCCTAGCCTTTTCCCAACTTTGTTGGGGTCGGCTTCCAGTCTAACCGGATGCAGCTGAGTACCAGTATTTTACATGGAGCGACTGCCTGCCATGTCTGACCTCCATAACCCAGTAACTGGGTAATACAAATACCCCTTGGTAAGACTGGTTGTCAGACTTTCGGGCTTCTGACGACCCGTTGCGACTGTCAAAGATCCATGAATGACAGCCGGGATCAACGGCTTAACGTGCTTTCCGAGGCACGGAACGATGTCATTGATGTCTAAGATTGCCACTCACATCTGCCATATAAATTCCTATTGTTAATCGCCTTTCACTCATCCTTACAACAAAAAAAAAAGAAATCAATTGCTGTTTATAAACTCTAGGGCCTTGATGGGGCAGTAGGATGACGGTATCGTCAACATAAGTAAAAAAGATAATTGATTGATTAATTTTGAAATGGTTGTCCGCTTTTATGACAGTTTTCCTGATAATGGTCCTTAGGTTTTTTTAAACCCTGATGCAAGAAGTATCTTGTTTTACTGTGACTTTCTAATTGTTGTTGTTGCACGCAATATAATTACCCCATTGCGTTAAAATAAGAAGAATTTAAAATAACAAAACGTCAGTCGTAATGGCTTTGCGGAATTTGTTCGAAAGAGTTACCGCGGCACTGGAACGCAAAGGGACTAGAAGGAACACGTGGGTTTTAGTCAGTAAGAGTCTGACAACAATGGAACACATGGGTTTTAGTCAGTAAGAGTCTGACAACAATGGAACACATGGGTTTTAGTCAGTAAGAGTCTGACAACAATGGAACACATGGGTTTTAGTCAGTAAGAGTCTGACAACAATGGAACACATGGGTTTTAGTCAGTAAGAGTCTGACAACAATGGAACACATGGGTTTTAGTCAGTAAGAGTCTGACAACAATGGAACACATGGGTTTTAGTCAGTAAGAGTCTGACACTCCCTTCAGCTCCGCCCAGAGCGGAAAGAGTCATTTGATGATTAATTCCCATACTTAAAAAAAAATGTCGTAATGGCTTAGCGCCCCCCTTGTTTGAAAAGGATTGTTTTAATTTGAAGTGATTGAAAAACAGAAAGGGCCTTATTGCAGTGGGATACTGACTAAACATAAATAATAATACATAAGTACGAAATTATAATTTTATAATAAGAATATTATAAATGGGAAAGTATGTGAGGATGGATGTAATCTGGAATAGCACATACATTAGCGGGCTACATTTTATCCCGGAAAAATGTATGGTTCCCGTGGAATAATATATTAACTTTGTCCCGGGCGAAAGGTAGTAAGTATAAGAATTTTTTTTTGCGGGTATAGCAGACAGGCTGGACACTGTTTATGTTCAGCATTGGGTTAATACCCACATCATTAAATAAGGTATTTTTTTACTAACACTAGATTTTTTAGATTTCTTTGTACTAACATTCTATGGATCTATACGTGGTCTGAAATATTTTTTTTTTATAATAATTATTATTATGATGTTTACACCTTTATCTATAGAGTTTCTTTAATTGCCATAAAACGGATATGGAAGAAAAACAAGCAGTTACCGATTGGAACAGTGTAGGTAGCCCAAAAACCCGTAAAAAATATGCGCTAAAAATAATTTACATACATACACACTGAACAATTTTCCTAAATTGTTATCACTCAAAAACACACACTTTTTCAACAGTTCCACACAAGTTCAAATATAAACAATAATCATAAATATTTCTCTAACCTGTCTAAAGAAAGGAGACACCATTTTGACCCCCACTTGTTACCAGCGACCGTCAGTAATAACTACTATCAGTAATTGTTGATTATCTTTTAAAGTGAACTTTATTGTACCGATTGTACAAATCTCTTTATTGTCTTTTGTAACTAGTCATAATTTATTACGATCTGTATGTTTGTTGAATGTTTTGAAAGGGTGCTATTTATGATCAATTTTATCTTCACTTGCACTGTAACTATGAACGGTAAGACCGCCTACCATGCACTTGAATCAAGTCATTAAAACTGATGGTATTGTTTGAGAGTCAAACAACCAATTAGTCCAAATTGACGACGGTTCGACTGTTACAAGTTGGTTTCTTCATGCACAGCAAACCTGTCACCTTATCAATTTTATTTAGAAGGTTAATTAAATAAGAATTAATTTTAAGTAAAACAAACAAAACATCACGCCTGTAATCCACGAAGGGTTAGGCAGTGGTGTACCCATTAATACACCCACATTTCGCCAGTTATGTTCAAGTTCCATGTCATAGGCGGCTAGCCTATTGCCATCAACCGGGCTTCCTAATGAAAAAAATCAAAAACACTTTGCCCGACCTGGGAATAGAACCCAAGAGCTCATTGCTCAGCAAAAACAGAGAATGGACTATTTACTTTTGAACTCAACATTTTGACAACGATTCTTACCAACATAAACAAAACAAAACATAACCATAACTGGCGAAATGTGGGTGTACTATTGGGGCTACCTAACCTTTCGGGGATGACAAATCAAATTACTTTTTATTTGTTAACATAGGTAGATACAGAAATAAAGATCTTATAATTGATAAAAACCGAGCGCTATGTTATGCCAGTAGTAGGCTTACAAATATGGTGAGCATCTAGCTCAAGATTACAATTTAAAGTTTCTAAAATAATATATTTGAGATCATGCAAAAATATGGTATTTAATTTACATAATATTATTAAAACTTGAATAATGTCAGATCTAAATGAGGAACAGGAACAGGCGTGATGTTATGTCAGTCTTACCAAGGGGGCTCAGGCGCAAAACGTCTCTTTCGCAAAATGATGTCCCCTGGTCGTAAAACGTCTCTTTCGCAGAATGTCTCTTTCGTAAAATGTCTCTTTCGCAGAATGTCTCTTTCGCAGAATGTCTCTTTCGCAAAATGTCTTAAGTCTGTGTGTGTGAATGTCTTAAATGTTGCCATCACTGAGCTTTAAATTGTAAGTACCAATATATTATTTTTTTATTTGGAATACATTCTAAGTAAATTTAAGTACCAAAATTTTAACATCATAATTGCACTATAATTTTAATAAATGATTTTTGTTTTGAAAATCAAAATTTTATTCTTAAGTCCCTGGCGCGACATTTTGCGAAAGAGACATTCTGCGAAAGAGACATTTTACGAAAGAGACATTCTGCGAAAGAGACATTTTACGACCAGGGGACATTTTGCGAAAGAGACGTTTTGCGCATGAGCCACCAAGGGGTATCGTATTACCCAGTATTTGGGTTGTGAAGACCAGGGGACAACTCCACTAACTTATAGGAACGATAGCAATCTTATCTAAAACTTAATCTGTCAAAAACGCCGCTAATATACTAACATACATTTTGTGAAATTGATTGTCGCTGAGATGAGATTGCGAATACATTTTGAACGTTTTTAATTAGTAAAATTGGCCTTGAGATAAGCAGTTGCTCACTGTTAATTTAACTGCATTTGGCACAAGACCGAAAGTCAATTAATTTATTTTAAATAGAGATATTAAAACTCACTTTTGAACATCATTTAGGCGCTTTACACATGGAGCAACTATTGCAGCAACTGGCAACTGGCAACTAGCTGGCAACTAGCTGTTTACATATATTTCAATTGGACTGCGCACACATAGCAACTCGAGTTTCGAGTTGCGGTGATCGTCAACAGTTTTCAGTTGCTGCAATCGATGACTAAGTTAGTTCCTAATTGCCGCAACTAGCAATTGTTAAATAATAATACCGGTTTTTAAAGTTGCCGGTTTCCTCAACCGTCAATCGCAACACGTCGGGTGATTTCACACCCTCCCTCCCTCTCCCTGTGCCCTGCAATGCCAATAATCAATGGCAACGGCATACGGCAACTCGGCTATGAATGTTGCTCACAGATTGCCATAAAGTTGCGGTAACCGTAAATGTTATAGCAACTATCAACTTTTACAGGAAACTTTTAAAGTGTTGATAGTTGCCTCAACTTAAGTTGCTCCGTGTGCAAAGCGCCTTAAGCAACTCATCGGCCGCCGCTGTTGTCAATTGACTATTAATCATTTAGGTGCTGTGTACGCTCTCTTATGCATTCCATTCTATTAAACTGTTGTGTTAATGAGCCAGCTCTCTGTAACCATAGCCCATCAAAGATGACCTGCATTCGCCATCTACTAAATATGTTCTAGTTTTTTTTTAAACTTTGCGCCACATTAGGAACTTGTCCGGCCCGGAACAATTACCTGTAGGTCCTAACCTCTGTAATACAGTTTAACACTAGCTCAGGGGTCGGGGGGCCTACTGCCATCGATTAAAACAATATAATTTCAATATTACTTTATAATTTCTGTTGTTGGAATTTCAATTCTCTGCACTGAGCCAAGCGTTGAAAATCCAAAAGTGTGCAAGGCAAAGTAATATTAAATTAACTTGTCTCTGTGTAAATTGGCAATAAATATATTCTTTTTTTTATACTTGAAATATTGTTCCGTATTACGGGAATCCAACCCGCGACACGTTTTCGCATATTAAGACAGAGACGCCGATCTTAATCACTGGGCTATCACGATGAATGTTGTTAGGTACTTGATATTTGAAGTATGATTTGATAAGAACAGATCAGATAGCGTCCGAATTGGGAACTGCTGTATATCATTTTTGAGATGCCGTCCAAACCAGTCAAGGTCTACTGCAGATACGTATGGGCTCGACTCTGGGATAGTTTACTTCGAGTTAGGTCAGGGATCGCGGAAGGTGTGTATGTTCCTATGAGAATGTTAACTCAGTTAGAGTTTGACAGACAACTCCACCCGCCACGGGTGGTGGACAACCATGAGGATTTTCCATAGGTACCGGAAAAACAATGGGGTCTCTTCTTTCTTTATCGTGTGGGCAGTAAGGTTTTCACAACCCCACACATCCTAGTGTCAGAGTTTCTAAACCACCTCAAGAGCCTCTGACATGGTTTGAGTGGCACAGTAATAGGCTGGTATAAGTCCAGATTTCCTCACGATGTTTTCCTTCACCGATGTCAGTGATAAGTATCTAAGATAAAACTTTAGAAAGTACATATGAATTGAAGAAGTCACATTGGTGTGCCCGGATTTGATCCCACAACCTCAAGCATGAGCGGCGGACGCCTTAACTTCTGGGCCATAACGACAGTGGTGGTAGTGGTATTATTATTAGTCACTCATCATCATCTGCCTAGCCTTTTCCCAATTATGTTCCAGTCTAATCGGACTGGTTGTCTGATTTTCGGGCTTCTGACGACCCGTAACGACTGTCAAAGCTCCATGTATGACAGCCGGCCAGTCAGTAAGTAAGAGAAAAGCCCCTCTGCTCACCCCAGGACCAAGGACATCGACAAGGGTATAATATACATCCAGGCTTCAAAATAAGCAAGAAAAAAAAGATAGTTGGGAACACTCATTCTAGATTTTGATAACAAGGACTTTCTTCATTTCGCCTGATTGGATTTACCTGATTTTATTTGCAGTCATAGAAATACCTACTAACAAGTAATTTTCGATGGCAATGAACCAATTACCTACTTCTTAAAAGACAGCTTTAAATCTATTGTGTACAATGTTTTTGGTTGACAAACTACAAAACATGTGCGTGTTATCATAATTTACTATGCCTGCTACCTATGATAAGACAGACAGCTAGATAAATTACTGCCTAAGTTAATTTATTTAAACTTTATGCAACAAAAGTACAAAGGTGGACTTAATGCCTTAGGCAATCTCACCAAAGGTGGCGAAGAGATAACATGGTAGGTGCAAATTAATGTACAGTAGCGTTCATAAGTGCAGTAGCATGCTAAGGTTTGAATTGCTGTGAACACGGGGTACAGGCCATACCTACATCTGTGTGTATAAGTGATGTATTTAAAGTTAAAGTCAAAGTCAAATCATTTATTTAATTAGGCCATTATAAGGCACTTTCGAACGTAATAACACAGTACCTACATAAGTACACCTCAAAATTCGCACACCACGTTGAAAGGTCCTAAGTTTAACCAAAGTGTCAATCGATTTGCTTTGTAGATTGCTACTCCACTTACGACCGCTATTGAAGAGCGTTAAACAGAAAAATGATTGTTAAAGTAAAAACACAAAAAGTTTTTATCTAAATAAAATTAAGTGTAACACATAAGTACAAAATACTGTATAGGAACAGTCCTATACAGTATTTTGTACTTATGTGTTACAATTAATTTTAAACTATACAGATAGTTGGTATAATTGGGGTAATGAGCTTTTAAACACGTCGATGTATAACGTTTTTAATTACAGTCGGTGCAATGGCTGCTAGGTTACCTGCTTGACTCTGAAGTTTAACTAAAAATAGATGAACAAATTGGCATTGATCTAATCGCTATCAATAATCACGATGATCCAGAAACCCAGTGCTTATTATCACAAAGTGCACACCGGTGTCATAAAACTGAAATGAGGTCAGTGTGTTATCGAAGTCCTTGATTAAATGTTTTTCCACTGTAGAAGAATCTCGATTTGCCTTAGTAAATAATGGTAGAATCTGTCCAGGCGAGCTCCTCACGATACTTCATCAGGCCCGGGTCGAGGGCGCGTTTTGTTTCACGCGCGCCTCGAAGAGCTGTCAGCACAGGGACGGGGCCCCAACAGGGCCAAACGCCTGCCGGGGTTGCGGGACGTCTTAGCAGGATACCGTGGCCCGGGAACGTAAAGGGCAACAGACGTCCCCACCCAGGGCTGAAGGACTCATTTGATGAATTTTACCACCCAAAAAAAATAAAAATATCAATTACAGGAGCACAGGTGCTGCGAACGTACAAAGCATCTGCGGACAGCGTAAGCATTTCACACGTTGCCAAGGTTGAGTTAAGCCAATCACAGTACAACACAACTGCCAGGATTACTGCTACCGCAGTCTGGTATTTTCCGGGGCAAGCAATTGTGAGTGTATGTTTCGGCACAGTTGGCGTAGTCGCTGAGCTATTGGCTGTTGCGCTGCTTATCGCATGTTGGATTCCCACTCGGAACAAATATTTGTATGGCTTACAGATAGTTGTACCGGGTTTAGCTGTTTGTGTATGTGTGTTTATGTTTGTAAACGCACCCACGACACGGAAGAAATTCACGTTTACAAAAAAAAAATATTTGCTGTACATTGTTTTTGTGCCGGTTCAACATTTCTTTAGCTTTTTGGATTATATTTTGTTTTTTTGTTATGTAGTCGTTTAATGTTTGTTTGTCCATTGACTAGCAAGACAAGCTCTACAAATAACACAACAATAAGTATTCTATTGTCCTGTAATTAGTTTTGAACACAGTAACTAAAATAATTTTCAGGACAGATTGCAAAACAGATGTTTTTGGTAAAACCTACCTATATTTTGTTTGGTCGCCAACCTGAAAACCAGCTGTACCAACATCCATGTTAAAATATCTATTTAAATGTAATAAATCAGTTATTGAACCGAAAAAATAAAACTAGAAAGAAACAAATATGTTACAAAAATCTTAAATTTATTTATTTTCACCTTTATTATACACATTAATAAAAGTGAAGCAATACTCACTGAAATTGAAATCAAACAATTTATTTCCTTTGCAAACATGGGTAAATAGTAAGGGTACATAGACGTTTTCATTATAAAAAATTCAAATCTCCATGTTCTACCGTCCCATGCAAATCATAATTATAAAATAATTATATTATTTTAAATCACTGTGCAACATTATCACAACACCAAATACAAATAAAACACACTCACTGATGTCTTTTCACAGATTGTCCAAATTCAACGTTGGCTGTATTCTTTTTAATAAGAAAGGATTCTTTAAAATTCTACCCAACAAGGTTCTTAACCGCCAATCAGTCTTTTATCATCTTAGCATTAGCCTCCTCATCATCATCATCAACATTAGTAAATCTTCCGTAGTTAAAGTAATTCTCAATCTCTTGCAGAGTCCTGTCTTTAGTCTCTGGCATGATAAAATACAGTATGAAAAGAGACACTCCCATGATGATTCCATAAACAGCAAAGAAACCATAAACTTTAATACTATCAATCAAATGTGGAGTCGATTTCAAACCTCCCATCAAACATATTGATATCCAGACCCCTGACAAGGCTAGACCTGCTCCTCTATGAGACAAAGGAAACACTTCCCCAACTAGAGCTAACGGTATAGGTGCACAACCCAAATTGGCAAGAATGAAGTATAAAACTAGCATAGACACCGGTATCCACGGATGTTCACCAGGTATTATACCTCTGGATTCCAAGAAAAGATACGTACAAACTGACATGAGTACTCCGAAAGCGGCAAAACCAGTGGAGAAGAGAAGGGTCCTTCTGTTCATCATCTTTACTAACGCAGAAGCGAACAGAGCGCTGGCAGTGATGATTATATCTGAACCAAGAGTGTAGTAGAAAGACTGTGAGGTTTCTCCTGTCATTTCTGACATAATGTGTAGAAGATACGCTGGGAAAATGTGCCTCCCACTCATTTCTAACACTATAGTCGCTAACACCATTATAAAGACAGGTTTAACAAAGTCCTTCTGCGTGAATTTCCTTAAAAAGTCTATGATTTTCTCCGAATAAGTTAATTCCAGTTTTGGTTTTGCCATTCGTTCTTTCTGAGCTTTTACGGTTTCTGTTATTTCTCTACGGGAAGCTGCGCTCCTCCCTCGGAGCCAGTAGAAGGCTTTTTCGCTTTTGTCGTACTGTTGCTTTGAGAGCAGCCATGCTGGACTCTCGGGCCACGTGTAGACGATGACCAGGGCAAGAAGGAGAGGAGTTAAAGACACTAACGCTATCGTCCTCCAGTGGAGATACCGGCTTACGATGTGGGTGAACATGGCTCCCATGCATACCGACGCATTCTTTAAATAAAGAAAGACTCCTCTGTATTTCGGACTCGTGTATTCTCCAATCACGATAGCTCCTAAAGAAACTGTGGCTGCTGAAGACAGTCCACCCAGGAACCTTCCAGTCATGAGTATAGTGATGTCATTGGAGAAGTATATCATCAGCCAGCCGGCTACTGCTGGCAATATTACCAGCCCGTGCGTAATCTTTCTTCCGTAGAGATCCATGAGGAGTGAGGATATTAGGAAGCCTGGTATTCCTGCGACGCCCACGATAGACCCTGGAAGAGGAAAAATGATTTTGGTTTACATTCAAGTTTATAACGTTGTTATTATTTGACAAATAAATATTTTTTTCAAGAATGTTGGTGAAAACGGACTTGTTGTTCTATAACTATATCCAGCAGTTCAAGACTGCTGTTTCTTGATACATGATTATTAAAATAATGAGTATTTTAGTCAGTAACTGTATTTACTCAAGTGTGGTTTTTCCAGTCATGTAGAATGTTTTTTTTTTTTGTTTATTGTGTAAAGCTGGTTTTGCAGTGAATAACTCAAGAAAGGCTACACAAGCGATTATAAATCTTTATGTTTATGGTATTAAGAGGAGAGATAAGAGGATCAGATCTAATCTATAAAATATAAAAATACTAGCTTTTGCCCGCGACTTCGTCCGCGTATATGTCGGTTATCGCGGACGCAGACAAAGTCGAAGTCGAATAAAAAGTAGCCTATGTCCTTTGTTGGGGTCCACACTTACCCTGTACCAAATTTCACACAAATCGGTTCAGTAGTTTAGGCGTGAAGAAAAGACAGACAGAAAGACAGGCAGAGTTACTTACGCATTTATAATATTAGTAAGGATTAAGTGTCTGTTTGAAATGTCAAAATAAAATCTTTTTACAAAATAAATATTAATTAATGTTTATTTATGTTTTTTTTGTGTTTATGTTTGTTATGTTTACACGAACAAAATATATATTTTTTTTCTGTCTGTCTGTCTATTTATTTCGGCTAATCTTCGAAACGACTGGACCGATATTGCTGGGATATAGCTAATGTTATAAGAAGTAACAAAGGCTTTTATTTTAGAGAAAGAATCAGGGTTACGTATATACATAAATACAATATGTTACATTGTAAATGACATTTAATAAACACTACTTATGCCATGTATTATTTATTGGTTAAGACAAACCACGTTTTAATAAATTAAAAAAAAAATACTTTATGTTTTTTAGAAACAGAGCAAAACCACCCAGCCTTGAACTTTAATTATTGCTGAACGAAAGTTAATATCCCTTGCACCTTGTAAATATAATAATAGGGTTCCGTAGGCACTATTCGGCGTCTGCCAGGGTTGCGGATAGTCAGTAAGAGTCTGACACTACATGCCCAGAGCGGAAGAATTCATTTGATGATTTCCCACCCTTATACATACATACTTAGCAGTCAAAGTTTACCTAGCCATGATGCTGTGTGTAGATCAGCTTTAATAGGAGAGTCAGGTTGGTTGAGGGCTGGCAGCAGAGTGGACGGGAAGCTCAGCACCAGGCCCTGCCCGAACATGTTGATCAGCACCGCTGACATCGTCCATGACTGGAAACAACGATAGTTCATTAGGAGTGAGTCACGATTACGTGCTAATTAATTTTCGCTTGTCTGGAGATCGTTAAAAAATTAAAAACCCCTTTTTCCCGACCTGGGAATCGAACCCAGCGGTCGCGCTGTCGACCACGAGATCAACGGGGCAGTCAGTTACCCAGTAACCGGGCAGGCAGTCGCTTCATGTAAAACACTGGTATTCAGCTACATCTGTTTATACTGGAAGCCGACCCCAACATAGTTAAAAAAAATCTAGGCATATGATGAAGTTTGATGGATAAAGAAACAATTAAATACGTATAGACTCACATAATATTACTATTTTTATAAATAGTAGGTAAGATCATTGTCCTTTCTCAAGCATTAAGGTACTGTCCTTTTAGAATATCAATTCAATGTCAAACAATTTTTTTTTGTTTTTCCTGACGTAGTGCCGATTTTTATTACCATAATGTGTGTAATAAATAAATAAAAAAGTTAATAGGTACTTGATGTGGAATAGTACTGATAAGCACTTAAAAACAAGTCGTCGTTGAAACAATTACATACTTAGGTATGCTAAGAAAAAACAAACCATTTTTTTCCGTTTTGTTATTTTTATCAAATGAAAAAATATATTTTTTCAACAAAATACCAGTCTATTATTATTCTACTGCAGGGCAAAGGTATCTTCTCATACAGAGAAGGCACGAGCATTGATCACCACGCTTGCTCAAGGCGGATTTGCAATTTCAGACAAATGTTACTTATGTACCTAGTCATAGGTATAAATGCAGGTATCCTCACAATATTTTTCCTTAGGCAATGTCTGTGATATCTTAGAAAGTACTTACATATACATGTATAAAATTAGAAATCGATTTGATAAATTTTCTATGGGACCAATATGAAAATTAAAAAAAAAATGAATTTTCTAAATCGGTTGATAAATGACGGAATTCTGAGGAAGCAAACATTAAAAAAAAATACAACCGAATTGATAATCTCCAACCTTTTTTGAAGTCGGTAATAACTCACATTTGTTACTTGAGAAAAAAAAACAATTAAAGAAATATTTACCTGTCGTAATAATGGGGAAGTCATTCTTCTAGAATCCCGTCATGCTGTTCAGACACCACTCATTGACACCTGCAGCAGCGTTTGACCGCACTGCTGGTAATACATGAGAATTTATTAAAAACATCTGTTCTACCTAACGCAAACACAAGTGTGTGAACTTGTTTATGTAGCTAAAGCCTTACTAATATTATAAATGCGAAAGTAACTCTGTCTGTCTGTCTGTTTGTCTGTTACGCTTTCACGACTAAACCACTAAACCGATTTTGATGAAATTTGGTAAGGGGTTAGTTGGAACCCCAGGGAAGGACACAGGCTACTTTTTATTCAGCGACTTCGTCTGTGTCCGCGACTACCGACATTTATACGGACGAAGTCGAGGGCAAAAGCTAGTAAAAATTAAACCAACGTTTCTTTTGCACATGTTATTCTTTTTTCTTTTCTTAAAATAACATACAAGGTGCTGTTTTAAATTCTCGTCAAACAGGAGGTTGCTTTAAGAGACATAAATAAATAAATATAATAAGGACACCTGATCAATAATTATAAATAAGTACTTACTTATTTATGTTTTTTAAGTTTGACAGTATTTCAGAATACACCTCTTTTAAATAACAGAATCGCCCCATTGCGATGCGAAAGGCAGTACCGCGCGACTATTATCATTGTCCCGCCTGCCTATAAGATGGCTAGTATACATTTGGCAATCATCTTCTTAAAAAAACACCTACTTATTTTATTATTGATTCGTGTTGTTTCGAAAATCATAAGCATAGTCTTTCAACTTAGCGTAAATGCAAAACTGCGCCTTGTATAAAACCAAGAGCAAATCATGCTCACACAACTTGGGTTCCGGACCTAATTTGACTGAGTACCTACCTATTTAATAAAACGGCCCTTGGTCTGCTGCAGTTATCGCATTATAATTTTTAAAATGAATATACGTAAGGTCCTAAATAGGATAAATAATGTATTGTGCACTATATGTTTAGCTAACTAAGTAACCTTTTTTATTTGATAAAGCCGAATTATATATTTTTTGAATTTCTAATTTTTGTCTAGCTATCAGCGTGCGTGTAATCAAAACTTAACACAATGCCGAATTTCAAATCCCAACTTCCATAGGTACATATTAAATGGCTTAATTATAAAAATAACAATCATAATATTAAAATGTTAATTTTTATACATATTTAAAAAATATATATTATTTGATTTTTCCTTTTAAAAAAGTGTGTTCAAAAATATTTATTAATAAAGAAGTGGAGAATGATAATAAAAAAGAAATCTCAAAATTCCTCCACATCGCCGTCAAAAAGAAATGTGGCCAAAAGACTGGCGGCATTGCCACGTTAAATGGCTATGTTTAGCCTCTGGCCAAGGTAATAACCAACCCTTGGGTCACGGGAAATGTCTATAAAAAGCTTTTCTCACTTTGCTTTTGGACAAAAAGTTTATTCCCATTCCGTTTTCCCCTCTCAGATACCTATAAGTAGAACCCTAAAAATAAAAACAATGTAAGGTAACACCCCCAATAATCGACACTTTAACGTGCGCAAACAAGCATTTTTTTAAATATTTTCTTACTTTATGATATTATAAGGTATTTTGGAGCATTGGGTAACGCTTCAGACTTCGTTGCGTAATATTTGAAAGCAAACATAAGTTTCATATAAATAAATAAAGTAATAATATATCGAAATAAATTAACGTTTTTTGGTCTAGTGATCGACAGCAGAATTCTATTTTTCGACACCCAATAATCGAGATGTTCCAGTAATCGACATCCAATAATCGACATATTCCTAACACTTCTAAACAATAAATCCCAATAGAAAAGCCAAGATAATCTAGTATTATATGTGACGAAATAAAAACTTAGTCTTAATCAGTATTTTGATCATTTTAATCAACAAACAATCTTATAATAATCAAATAGTGGCTAGTAATTCGTAGGTTTCTAAAAAAATACACTTTTGCAATATAATACATCTCTTAAATGTTAAACAATAAATGTAGAAGATGTGTCATTTGGTTTCGGTTTAGTATCCGCCTTTTCTTGTTTTTTTATTGTTTTTATCTGTTAGTTTTTTCTGTTTTTTGTTTTTCTATCTTCCTCAATTTTAATCTTTTTCTTTTTTCTCTTTCCTTGGATTTAATTTCTAATTTTTTCACCTTTCTGACAACTTCTATTGCCTGTATTATTTTAAAAAGTGTGGAATTTTTTTTTGGTGCCATAAAAAACATTTATGTCGATTATAGGAACATGCGAAAAAAAAACTCCAGTAATCGACAAGCGTGTTTTCATATTATATTATAAACTTACAATTGCAAAGACATTACTAAAAACTAAAGAATTTGGGTTCTAACTTAATAAATAATTTACATGCTCGGTCAAGCAAAACAATTAAAAGTTATGGGCATTATATCTTGCTCACCTCCTTAGCGATTTCGCTAATGAAACGGGAATTTATTTAGAGATCTCTGCCGATTGGTATGTTCAGCTACGCCATTTTCTTTAAAACAGCCGAATCTATGAAATATCTTTCGCAATGATAGCTAGATAATCCTCAACTATGTTTATGGTTCAAATACGTTCCGAAGCGAGATTCAACTCTTGTTTTTTTTCGTTAACTTTTTAAGTGTCGAACACTGGGGCTCTGTCGAACACTGGGTGTTTTACCCAGTGCCGGCGTTAGGGTAGGGCGAGGTAGGGCGACCGCCCCGGGCGCCGGACCTAAAGGGGCGCCGCAGGCGCCCCTTTGGGGCCGCTCGCTCGTTGAGTCAGTACTTACTTGTAAATTCTCAAAGCCTAGCGACAAAATCGCTATGGTGACAACACTAGAGTGGAACTCAGCGTTCGGCCGGAACACTAACACTGTTGTTCGTTTTACCGGGAAGCGGCCACAATCAAGACACGTTACATTATCTATCTCTTTTTGTTGGCTTGTTGGCTTTATTTTTGACAAAGCGGAACACGCTTAGCTCAGGCTTCGTGATTTCGAAAAGTATATCACCGAATAACCTGGCCCCATTGAACCCGAACGTAAAGGAATTACTTGACAAATCTTATCGCCGAAACCATGCGACTTTTTTTTTGTTCCCGGGGTGGAAAATCCTCTTGGATGTCGAAGGGGTCTGTCAGACTCTTACTGCTTGAAAGCGACCCCGGTGTTCCCCTCCCACACTTAGGCCGGGTTCACGTTCCTTCCGCGATTCCCGACTGGTGCTGGCCCTCCTCCGCGGGCCACCTCGGGTCTGGAGGGGAGGGAGGTGTTTAACTCGCCCCGCGACGGCAGAGAGGGGCGCGCGTGGAACACTACGCACCACCACCTTGGGTTCGGTTGATGGAGTCCCCAAGTCCGCCGCCTCTAGCCCATTTAGGGGGGCCGGAAGAGGGCGCCGCTGACGCCTAGGGCGCCTGCTGCGGGCCGGGAGAGAGGTCGTAATATCTCTTTCCTTTTCCGCAGCGAGTCCTGCGAGATAAGCGTTTCGCAGAAGTAGGCCACCGCGTCCCAGGACCCTTCGCTGCCGACCATCGAAGCGACGACGGCCGGCAGCGACAGGTCACTGCCTACTTCAGAGATGAGGACACGACGCGGCTCCTCCCAGGCCATACATTCTGACAGCGTATGCCGCGCCGTGCCCTCCAGGCAGTCCACGCAGTGGTGGCACCGGGCGTCTGTTTATGAGACACAGGTACTTCCCGAAGCCATGCCCCGAGAGCATCTGCGTCACCCGAAACGTCAGGGAGCCGTACCTTCTTCCGAGCCAGTTCGCCAGCACCGGCCGGATCGCCTCGATGGTGATAATAGGCGTGAGAGCCAGTCCGGACTAGCGTTGAAAATGCTAAAAAAAACAATTTGATGTAATATTGAAAAATTCGCAGACAGAATCCTTTGGGGAAAAACGGGAATCTTTCGAATTTTTCTCAAAATGTCTTGAAATATTGAAAAAAAACAAGTTTTTTTCAAATATTTTTCTGTTCAAACATAACATAGGGTAGCATGGCTCGTTTGATTCGTCTTGACGAGTACTGTGATCCTACATGGTAACCAGGGTCTGATGATGGAGCTGGAAGGTGGCCATAGGAACTGCGTAATAGAACTACACAACCCCGTCGAGTTTGGGCTCGTTTGATTCGACTTGACGAGTACTTTGATCCTAGATGGTAACCAGGGTCTGATGATGGAGCTGGAAGGTGGCCATAGGAACTGCGTAATAGAACTACACAACCACGTCGAGTTTGGGCTCGTTTGAGTCGACTTGACGAGTACTTTGATCCTAGATGGTAACCAGGGTCTGATGATGGAGCTGGAAGGTGGCCATAGGAACTGCGTAATAGAACTACACAACCCCGTCGAGTTTGGGCTCGTTTGATTCGACTTGACGAGTACTTTGATCCTAGATGGTAACCAGGGTCTGATGATGGAGCTGGAAGGTGGCCATAGGAACTGCGTAATAGAACTACACAACCCCGTCGAGTTTGGGCTCGTTTGATTCGACTTGACGAGTACTTTGATCCTAGATGGTAACCAGGGTCTGATGATGAAGCTGGAAGGTGGCCATAGGAACTGCGTAATAGAACGACACAACCCCGTCGAGTTTGAGCTCGTTCGATTCGTGTATTCTGTTTTTTAGTATTTTTTGTTGTTATAGCAGCAGCAGGAATACATCATCTGTGAAAGTTTGAACTGTCTAAGACAGCGGAGGCTTCTATGTATTTTTTCTCGAAAACGGTGCGTCTTAGGCGAAAAATAACCGAAATTTCACTCCCCCCTAGAAGGCCCCATGAGAGCAGCACCACTATTAAAATTTTGGGTTTGGGGGGGGGAGGCGGGATTGTTTTTATTTTTATGTTTTCAATATGTTTAATATAAGTAAATAGTCTTTGAAACAATAATATTCGAAATAAAGATACAAGAACCGAATATTCTTGTCAAAATGTTTTTTCATTCTCTCCCTTTTTTTTCTTTCGTAAAGGCAGTAGGTATAGGTTTGAATGGCAGATGGGGGGGGGCGCCTTAGAAATCTCGCCCAGGGCGCTGGTAGTGCTAAAACCGGCACTGGTTTTACCTTAGGAACCTCATTGAGGAACCTGATGATTCTTCTTGATAAAATATTAACTAAGGCCATTTAATTCACAAATACTAACTAAAAATATTAGATTTGACGTAATCTTAACACGTAAATGCGTCGTGTCGGTTACAAAGAACAATTAAATTTCCTTTTTTTTTCATTAAAAAACATAGACACAAACAATGACAAAACATTATTAATATTAGAACTAGCACTCTACCCGCGACTTCGTTCGCGTGATTTTTATTACGGATCTCTAATTTTCTAAAAGTCTACGATGGGGTGAGCTTATCCAGAAGAAGCTTCACTCTAACCTTGAAGAGATTAGGATCGAATGCGTTCGGAGATACAGGCAGAGAGTTCATGTTTACGCCAATGTGTCTGGGACGTTTTCTACATCTAAGAGGAAAGATTTGTATATATATAAAATAAATCTAGAATAAATTATCTACAAAAGAAAGATGCATAAATTACGACTACTACTACGTAAATATTTAATTACTTATTCAAATATCAAGGTGATTGTCAAACAAATGGAATGGCGAAGTTTATTTGAGTTGCGATGCGTTAGTTATTTCTAAAGAACAAGACGAAATACTTTAGTAGTAGGTAATGTAATTTACATTACGATATTACGTTAGAGCAGAATTTGTATGTGCAAGCGTTATACAATTTACAAATTAGGTACGTGTACTTTTATAATTAACAGACGAAAATGTCTTAACAATTGTGTTCCATTTTTTTATGGCTCAACATTGTTCATTGCTTTCAAGCTTGCTGTATACTACCTATCTAGTAAGACACAAACACACGAACGTTCAATAGATTGTGTGTAAAAGATCATAATTATAACTAGCAGTGGTATTTTGTAAAAAATCCTCTCAGAGAATTAGATGAAGTGACCTTGAGTTGAGATACCAACACATCTGGGGGCAATTCTATTAATGATTTTAGGAAGAATAACAGTCTTATCTTGGTCTCAATCTGTCAAAAATCCCTCCACATAATATTTTGACAATGATTGTCGCTAAGATGGAATTGCAACTAGACTAGTTTTTAATTAGTTGAATTGGCTTTCTGATGTGAGGGATTGACAGAATCAGAATCAGAATCATTTATTTGCGAAATATGGGTAGTTCAAGAGGTGACATTTTTATATATAAGAGCTTTAGACCATATCCTACCATGACAGGTGTGCAAACATTAGGTATAAATACAAATTAAATAGTAAATTCTTCTCTTACCAATCTTACCAATTTTAAAATATTCACAGACAGCTCACCGTAAACTTTTCTACAGAAAACAACCAGCATAAAGAGAATAAATATGAATACTGACTAGGTACTAAAATTACGTCCGACACAGCTATCAGCCGCACCACGCATCAGCATTTCATAGTGGTAGATGCGAAAACATGCAGTCAGCTGTGCCGAACACAAATGAAAATTATTAGATTTTTGCGGTCAGTTATTATGATCCTTTCTTGGGGTGCAAGGTTTAGTGGGGTAGCCGTGATAACATTACAAACACACAGAGTAACTTTCGCATTTTTATTACCCACTATACTTAGTATGGATAGGTAGGTGCTTTGGGTTCAATAACCGACGACGCAGAAGCGGTTATTAATGATATTCGTATTTAATCAACTGTAGCGTTTCTGTGTTAAATTAAAAGAATTGCTATTTTTTGAATGATATCATTTTAGTTGACTTTGTCTGAATAATTTATTTCAATTGTGCCTTAAATGTTTGTGAACGAGTGCTGTAAGTTGGGATTGGTCATCTCTTAATTACCATGGCTTACATCTTTATTATTTTTTTTATTATTATTGTTTTACTTATATTCATCTTCACTGTTGTCACATGTAGAAGCAACAAGAATAATGTAACCAGGATTTTGTAAAAAGGTAATTTGATAGAGTGCCGTGGAGTTTCTTTCTTGTTCTTCTCCATATAGGCCTAACTAGGTACCTACGTTTTGGAACGAGCAACTAGCTTCAACCTGTGCTTCAAGTTTCTGACTAACCGACCGACTCCTTGACAATTATTCAAAAGTGCCTGTAATTGGTCTAAATGAAATAAATGTTTTGACTTTGATCTAATCTGATCTTGGTCTTCCCATTAGTACACCCATTACTTAGTACACCCACATTTCGCCAGTTATGTTTAAGTCCCATGTAATAGGGGGCGAGCCTATTGCCGTCAACCGGGCACAAATCCAGACTCCGAGGCCACTGAGAAAGTCCTGATGGAAAAACCTAATAATACTTACAATAACCTAATAATCTCCTTCTATAATTATTTTCAATTAAGTACCATAAAAACTTATCACAACCCAAAATAATTACTTACGTCATATTAAAATAAAAATAATAATAGACACACTTGAACTCACGATTTCACTTTCAGTTAAGTTATACAACTAGGTATGTTAATCACTAAGTGTTGCAAGCCTAAGCCAATAAGTCAAAAGCCGTCATAGTAAATTAAATAATCTTCGTCATTCATCATCAGCCCGAATCCCGTTATTTTAATGAGTAAGGGTCCGTTCACACAGACCGGCTCGGAGAGCAGGCATCGGCGCGTATTTTTCTTTTCACACAGACCGGACGCAATCGGAGCCGATCGGCTGCGCGAACGAGAAAATGTACGCGATCGGAGCCGGTCGGCTCCTCTTATTATTTCACACCAAGCGCGTTCAAGCATTCTTAATGACAAAAGCAGTGCACATGCAAAAATAAACCTTACTACAAATAATAAAAACTCTGTTTTCAACGTGATAAGAATCTGATCTCCTCTCCGAGCCGGTCTGTGTGAACGGACCCTAAACCGGAACAAAATGTCATACAACTATTCATAACTTTCTTGTTATAGGTTCTAGACAAACTAGTTTTTATGCAAATTGCGAGTGCTAAGTACCTATATTTAGAAACCTACTTATTTGTTAACTGAGTCGAGATAACGGTTATAATGAGGGTTAAGGTTTCAAAATAACATCGTAAACAACGTTTGAATACCTTTTCTAAAGTTCTCCAGTCCCGTTGAAATAATAAAAAAATCGGTTAATTGATTAAAAACATAACATAACAAAATTACGCCTGCGATTACAGGCGTAATTTTGTTATGTTGTTTTTAATAAGGGTTAGGCAGAGGTGTACCCACACTAGTACACCCACATTTCGCCAGTTATGTTTATGTCCAATGGAATAGGGGGCGAGCCTATTGCCAATTAACCAGACAGAAATCCAGACTCCGAGGCTGCTACTGAGAAATTCGTCATGGAAAAACCCAATAACACTTTGTCCGACCTGGGAATCGAACCCAAAACCTCTTGCTCAGCAGACGCGCTTAGCAACAACTAGACCAATGAGGCAGTTGCATAAAATAAAAAATAGTAATTAAAATCTTGTTAAATTACAACATGTACCTATATTGTCTTTAATACAATTGATTGTATCTACGTAAGTCATCAGAGAACTTGTACAATTATTAGCACAGTGAAGGGAATACCGACGCGAAACACGGTAAGTACTACTGTTACCGTTTTTTCTTTTTTTGAAAAATTTCAAGGCTTGTGTGTCTGCCCTGGTATGGTTCCAATGGTTCCATCCATTTTCAAGTCTCGCTATAATATTGTTTGGTGTACTATTCCACTGATATGCCAGCCACGTTATTATCGCGGATATTTTTCTTTGTACAAAAGGGGGTGCGTCTAAAATAAGTTAGGGACTCCCTGACTGATCTACTCAGGTACCGCTAGATGATATACCTACTTACCCTTGAATAAATAACGATAAATAATAAATACTTGCAGAATTTGTTTTAATTAAATAAGATTTACATTTATAAATATGTAAATCTTGAGATTTCAAGAGATTTCATTATGTTTACAATTTTTTTAATAACCCTAAACGTGCTAATAATTTCATTATACACTGAATTATTAATATAATAATAATTATTAATACATTCAATTTAAACAAAGTGTATTGATAAAATAGAGAGGTATTACACCACTTTTGCAAAACTATTTGGTCTTAAACTCTTTGATCGAAAATAAATCAATTTTTTCTCTAAAAATATTTTTACCGATATTTTTTTGCATTGATATAAAAACTTTTAAGTCACAATATTTCAGGGGGTGGAAGGGACATCCAAACAAAAACTTCTAAAAACTAATCACGGATTCAACGTTGGTAATTAAAAAAAAACAGCTGTTCCAAGGAAAAGTCCAACATTTAAAACATGGTCAAATGTAATAGAATACCTGTTTTTTTTTTAATAACCGACGATTAATCCCTTGGGTTGTCTAGAATAATGTACTGAATCCATAGTACAGGCCCGTGCGATGCCAGGACGTGTATAATAATTAAAAATCATATTATAACGGGTGGAATATCGTAACTAAAACTATTAGACCTAATAGTTTTAGTTACGATATTCCACCCGTGGATATTGATTTTTAAAACATTTATATACTCGTATTTCGGTATAAGGATAATCCTTTTTTACCATGGGTTACGTCATTATTAAAGTTTTAGTAAGGATCCCTAATTATTTCATGTAAAAAATATGCCGATGTTAGTCAAAGATAATGTAGCATTCAAATAAAATAAAATAAATAAATAAATATCTTGGGACAACTCACACACGGCCATCTGATCCCAAGCTAAGCAGAGCTTGTGTTATGGTAATCAGACAACTGATATACATACTTATATAATTTATAAATACATACATATTATAGATAAATTACACCCAGACACAGAACCAACAATTATGCTCATCACACAAAGTTTGTCCTGGGTGGGAATCGAACCCACTACCTCCGGCTCAAATGGTGAAAGAATTTTTGAAATCGGTTCAGTCGTTTTTGAGCTAATTCGTTACAAACATACAAAAAAACACAAATCTTTCCTCTTTATAATATTAGTGTAAAAGTGTAGATAATGTTGTCATAATCTAAAATCACAATACATGCCTGAAACTGTTATCACTGCACTTCAATCCATTTCCTTAAAAACCGTTTACTAAATTAAGTTCCATTTTTTCACTTAACACAACCTTTGTACACTATTTATCCTTTGAAACTGCTTCACAAATCATGGTGGAACTCTCTCATACTTACAAACAGTGGTGTAAATACCCCCACTCTATATGAGGCTAGAGATTCGCAGTCCTCGCCAGGGATTGCAAACCATTGGGCTGGCGTGTCTATGAAATGTGCAATATGGTTAAACCTGATTTCGAAAAACATATTTAAAGATTTTATTTTTGTATTGTGTTTGTATCACTATAAATGGCACCGGCTTCATTATAGATACCTATGATGAAGCCGATTTAACTCGATACCATATACTTACTCGATATTTTATTTTTAGACTGACTTTACGTATGTAAAAACTGTCTGAAAAGAAAATATAGATCTCGTTCTGCAGACTCCGAATATGTACTTAACTCAATTCGGCGCAAAACTCGAGTTGTTGCACTTTTCGTAAGAACGGCAGATTAGTGATAGTACAAATTCAAATTTTTAGGCATCCGCTAATATTATCTACCTAGCCTTTTCCCAATTATGTTGGGGTCGGCTTCCAGTCTAGCCGAATGCAGCTCAATACCAGTATTTTAAATGGAGCGACTGCCTATCTGACCTCCACAACCCAGTAACTGGGTACGCCTACGTTATGTATAACCAAACGTGGATTCGAATGTTCGATTTTTTAATCTAACTTTAATTTGACAGCTGACTGACCGTCCCGGACACATTTATGACAGATAGTATCTAATTCCGAAATTTACCGAGCTGATCCGATAAAAACTGAAAGGAGTTTCGTATCGACAGATCGTAAAACCGAAACTTACATTTTGGAGTAAGAATCTAAGAATGAGTGATTTTCTCGAAAAATTGCGATCACTTTCTTGTGTTGCGCCTTTGGTTGGTGATCTCTGGCGTAGCCTTTCTAAATTACTAATATATTAATATTTTGTAAAGAGCTAAAGTTTATTTGTTTGTATATTTTTTTTTGTTTGTAAAAGCTAATCTTTAGTAGTTATCAACTGAATACAATAATTCTATCAAAGGTTTTAGGTAAAGGTATCAAACCTTTAGTCTATCCGACCTATTTCACGTCAATAAAATAATAAATTTTACGCAGACGAAGTCACGGGAGCAAGCTATAGTCTATACTAATATTATAAAGAGGTACAGAGCACCCAAAGGGTATAACGGGACCCTTTAAATAACTAAGACTCTGCTGGTCCGTCTGTCTGTCTGTCCGTCTGTCACCAGGCTGTATCTCATGAACCGTGATAGTTAGATACTTATATGAAATTTTCACAGATATGTGGTAAGCTCTGGAAGTACTCGTCCTATAATAAAAAATCTTTCAGTGATGGAAAACTACTACTACCGAGTTGACTTTCACTCGGCCAAAGTCGCGGGTAAAACTAAAACCTAGTAAGTAATAACAAAGCCGCCTGTACTAGTATCACATATATGCGCTGAACCAAATCTTCCGAGAGTTATGTAAGAAGTACACACTAGGTACATGTTACGTATACGATTTTTGTCGAAGGTGCCAGAGTAGGCAGACCAACATCGTTTTGCCGTGGCTGTTTGCAAAATATGAATTGCTTCAAAAGCATTTGTTATTTTATACAGTACTAGCGACCCGCCCCGGCTTCGCACGGGTGCATGTATTATACATATAAACCTTCCTCTTGAATCACTCTATCTATTAAAAAAAACCGCATCAAAATCCGTTGCGTAGTTTTAAAGATCTAAGCATATATATGGACAGACAGACAGACAGGGAAAGCGACTTTATTTTATAATATGTAGTGACTATAGCTTCTGCCCGTGACTGCATTCGCGTCAAAGTTGATTTCTCCATATAACCCCCCCCCTCCCCGTTTCATCCCCCAGCTTTTCCCAAAGTGGGCGATAACGCCCACCCAGAAAAAAAATCGGGGCGTTGTCTAGAGGCTTGGGGAGAGATTTGTAATTTCATCTACTAAGTAGGTGGTTTTTAAGCAGGTGAAAAAATGGGGCGCTAGAAAAAAAAATTATTCTCACAGTGGGCAGTAGACAAAATAAGTTTGGGAACCCCTGCCACAGGGGGTGAATAAAAAAAAAATGGGGGTGAATTTTGATAAATTCTTTCTTATCGGATGCCTACGTTATGTCAAGTACTTACAACTTTTAGTTTTGGTGTGAAAAATCAGTTTATCAAGCAAGCAATGTAGCGAAAAAAGCATTATTCTTACGGGTGCAAGCAACACTACCTATAGGGACCCCGCCATCCCCTTCTAACCTAACCTGTCCGAGTCGGGGTGCCCCAAGTCCCGAGCTCGCTTTACTCGCTTAGGATGAACCGGCTTGGTCTAGCACAAACTAGTTCGGCCTAAAATCAGGTTTGGCCAGTAACATTTATATATTGACCCCTCTTCAGGTTAAAGATAAAGAAACACTAAGATTAAGACAGACTTGGCAATATTGAAGAGTGTGGTTATCATTTAATACCAATATTATAAAGAGGAAAGATTTGATTATTTGTTTGTTTGTATTGAAAAGGCTCCGAAACTCCTAAACCGATTTGAAAAATTCTTTCGCTGTAAGGAAGTTACACTGTCCTCGGGTGACATAGGCTATAATATATTTAAAAAAATTAGGGATCCGTAAGAAAAATCACGCGACCGAAGTCGCGGGAACAGAGCTGTTATTAATATTCTGCAACTGCAACCAACGTTGTATAAGTATTATGGTGTTACTTTACGTGGTTTCCTGGAATATGATCTGGTTTATAGACTACACATTTTACTTACTAGTATTTTCCCGCGATTTCTTCCGCTTGAATGTAGTTACGTTTTGTAATTCGGGACCCCTTTTTTTTGTTTTTGAGGTGATAAAAAAATGATCAAATGAGTCCTTCCGCCCTGCGTGGGGCGGAAGGACTTTTACTGACTAAAAAACCACCCTGTTCCTTCTGTTGCCATTTACGTTCCGTGGCCACGGTATCCTGTTAAGACGTCCCGCAACCCCGGCAGGCGTTTGGCCCTGTTGAGGCCCCGTCCCTGTGCTGACAGCTCTTTGGGACCTTAGGTCCCGAATTACAAGTATACTAACTCACGCCTTTTTCCCATGGGGGTAGGCAGAAACCACAGAACGCCACCTGCTACGATCCTTTCATACTCCTTTCGCCTCATCCACGTTTATACATCTCGTCATACAAGCACGCCGATTACGAGAACTGCGCACCTGACCTTTTTGAAGAACCTCACCAATAAGGTCAGTGTAGGTCTTCCCTGGGGCGACCACTCATTGCGTCGTCACTCACCTCTGCCATATAAAAACCTTTTGTTAGTCGTCTTTCGCTCATCCTCCCAACATGACCGAACCATCTTAGCATAGCCTTTTCTATCTTTGTCACTGCATCCTCTTTTAATCCGCAACGGTCTCGTATAACACACAATGTAGATTGTAAAACTAAGTTTCGGAATACCTAAATGGTTATTACTATTGTATACAAAGCTACAACGCAACAAATGCGTTTATGTAACAGCTAATTCATTTTTATTTCTAGTATGCATTTGTTTGTTAACTACAATAGTTTAGTTACTTTAGCTATGTCCACATCAGTGCGCGTTCATATTCGTCATGCGTCTTCAACTTTCAATTCATCTTGCATCAAACGCATGCAATATTGATTGCCTTATGATGCATGCAGCCTATTTTCTACACCTGTGCGCCCACCGTGCACCTGTTACCGATTTTTATCTAGTTTTAGTGCATGCGCTATTGCGCTTCTTCTATTGCTTGCGTCGGACGAAAAGGCAAGATTAACATAAAAGCGCACTGGTGTGGATATACTCGTAGTTTGTATGCGATAAAACTGTTTGTTGTATAGGTACCGGCACGAGTCGTGAGCACAAAAGAGGATGCCCAAAAAAAACCCGGAGTCGATTAAAATAATTTATGTACAGGAAGATAGACCATATATAAGAGGTCGCAAATATGCAATTCGTTTCGCATAAAACTATAACCGAACAGGCCAGTAGCATATAACAATAATTATAGCGGAGTGCATTGAAAACAGGTTCACTGTTTTGTTATTATGTTAGTTTCTCACTCACTCATGAAAGAGATGGGGAATACAGATAAGGAATTACAATTTGCGAGAAAGAAAGAGATAGAAGATGTTTTATCTATGCGCGCCATTGTTATCCAGGCAGCGAAACCTTGACCGACACTGTCCCCCGCGCAGTCCTTCGTAAGTTTTTTTTCATTTATTAGGTTAATAGCCTTATAATTCCAATGAATTACCATAGGTATATATGAGCTCTTTTTTATTTAAAAAAGATCATATCTTACTTGATATGACGCTACTACAGTAGTTTTACAGAATTCAGTACGTAGGTTTTTTAAAAATATATATATTATTTATATAATATACATACAGCATGTAACAAAAACCCTGTCTGATCCTTAAGGGTATTATTTGGCATCGTACTGCGTACACATTTATACGAAACCATTTAATGGATTTGAGATTATTATTTTTCCCCAGTGAAAAAAAAAAGAAGAAAGAAGAAGTAATTAAATTAAAATAAAACATAAAAACTGATCAACGGCAACACTGATCTGACAGGGTTTTTGTTACATAGTGTATATATACATATATATTATATTTATATCAAGACACTATTACATAACTTTCAAAAAACCTAGCTGTGTAGTGTTTTTTTAGATATATAATATATTATATGTATATAAATATATATAATATATGCAAATAATGTTTCATGTTATCAGTAAACATGTATAATGTACTTTATTTTCAATATTACGCACAATACCGCTCTAAATATCATGGATTTTTAAGACTAAAGTCAATTAGTTACGATTTTTTTTTTAGTACTTGGTGATTGTTTATTCGAAAACAAATATTGAATTTGGGATATAGTATGTTCACTATACCTAGCCACACATAAATCGTTTTAATCGATTCCGGGTTTTTGGTCCATACATTTTTGGGCATTGTCCTTTCACCTGCGCATTTGTTAATTTTTTGGTCATTTTGGCGGAGTGAAGAAGGCGGGAGGCGCCGATCCTGCAGTCCGCTGCACGCGATTGGTTCGTCAATCGATGCTCATTGTCTATTGGACTATCGCCTGTCATTCGGTTGCGAAATCCTACAATCTGTGCTCACCACTCGTGCGGGCAATTATCTATACTACAGAATACTTTTTTAACAGACTTCAAAATTAGGTTCTATGTTCGGAAATATTATTCCTTTTTTTAAATATATTATTAAGTGTTATAGGGTTTTTCCATCAGTATTTTCTCAATAATAGCCTTGGAGTCTGGATTTGTGCCCGGTTGATGGCAATACGCTCGCCTCCTATTACATAGGACTTAAACATAACTGGCGAAATGTGGGTATACTAATAGGTTACATCTCTGCTTAGCCCTTCGGGGATTACAGGCGTGATGTTATGTAAATCTATCTTTCTATGTAAATAAAAGATGAATTACTAAATAGGTTGTTATTTCCCTGACAAGGTTTGTATGACAGATTTTTTTTTAAAATCCATTGGAAATGTCGGCAAATTGTACCTGTGCGAAGCCGGAGCGATCCGCTAGTTATCAATATTTTTAATATCTACTATAGAGTTAGTTTTTATATATCCACTACAGAATGCCCAGCATATTTTTTCAGGCGCCAATATTAGGATCTATTTTACGGTTTGCTATCATGCGCAGGAATCGTATAATTGGATGTATATTTACCTTGTCAAGGAAATAACAACCTAATAAGCAATTAATTTTTATTTACATAGAAAGATAGATTTACATAAAATTACGCCTGTAATCCCCGCAGGGTTAGGCAGAGGTGTACCCATTAGTACACCCACATTTCGCCAGGTATGTTTAAGTGCCATGTAATAGGGGGCGAGCCTATTGCCATTAAGTAATTCGGGCACAAATCCAGACTCCGAAGCTGCTACTGAAAAATTCCTGATGGAAAATCCCAATTACACTTTGCCCGACCTGGGAATCGAACCCAAGACCTCAAGCTCAGCAGTCGCGCTTTGCGACCACTAGACCAACGAGGCAGTCAAATTGAAATTAATGCTTTGACTTTGCCCTTAGATAACAATAATATTACCTACCGAATTCTTATAAAAAATTTGCAAGCTCACCTATAAATATACACATCAAAAGTGTCTAGGGATCAACATCCCTAACAAATGTTAGGGATGTTGATCCCTAGACACTTTTGATGTGTGTATTTATTGTAAGTGTAATTTCACTCGCCATTTTTAATGCTAAACATAGATTTTTTAAGCAATGTACTGATGCAAAATGTAAATATTTATGTAGAAACGAAACCTAAATACGTATATGTACTATTTTAGTTAAGCAATCGTAAAACAGCAACATGCAGATTGAGATAAACCTAACAAGAAATAATTCTGCGGTTTATAGATTTACTAGTTTTTTCCTGCGAGTTCGTTGCCGCTGATGCTATCACGGACACAGAGAGAGTCGCAGCTTAAAAAGTAGCCTATCTTGGGGTTCAAGCTTACTACGTACCAAATTTCATGCAAATCGGTTCAGTGCTTTAGCCGTAAAACCGTAAAAGGCAGACAGACAGGGTTACTTTTCCATTTGTGGTATTAATATCGATTCTGATGCACAGACGGCAGTATACGGAACGTATAAGATTGGATCACACTTTGTAAACAGTCAAACTGCACTGAAGCTATCCTCATTCCGTTTCAAAACAGTAAGATGGCATTGTGCCATCAACTCTTCTATTAATACGTGTTCAGTACATCGCTGCGACGTTTCCTATTCCTGCTCAGGCTCTAAAAGTGCTAGCGTAATAGTTATTCTACTTAAATTATTGTGAAAAAACGCTCGTTAAAATGATGTGATTTTTATCAAAATATGTGTAGTGGTTTCGGAGTTATGTGCGCGTAAACTTTGGTCAATGTCAGTGTTTTCAATGTCAGTTTTCAGGAAGTTGTGTGATTGTATTTGTAGTCTGTGGTAACATAAGTCACCTAGAGATTCAAATTTTTCTATCGTCATATACAGGAAATACTTAAATAGGTACATAGTGTTACTTGTGGTTAGGAATGTAATCAAAAATTTTAAAAATCTAAATCAATTCATTTATTTCAAACTAGCTTTTGCGCGTGACTGCGTCCGCGTAGAAGTCACAAACGGTTCTAATAGGATTTTTAATTGGCTTTTTACGTTACTACTTTGCCCCACTTTTTCACCCCCTAAAGGGTCATACAAAGAACACACCCTCCAAGTTTCACGTCTCTACGATCAGCGGTTTAGGCTGTGCGTTGATCCGTCAGTCAGTCAGTCAGTCATTCAGAACAAAGCATTTTATATGTATTTGTATAGATATAGATAAACCATTTACAGGCTCTTTTGAATTGTCAAGGAGTCAGACAGTCTACTCTTTGTGAAGAAAACTTCTTCATCAATGTATTATCGCCTGGTTTCCTCTAATTTAGGGTAAAACTCTCAGATTCCATGTTTTTTACTTTACTTAGTAAAGTCAGTTAAAAAATTCATAAAAGTAGATACTGTAGTAGTAAACATTTCCAAGCTGATAAAGAATGGTGATGACGTCACTGCACATGTGTGAAGGTGCATAGTAAAACTTGGTTGCTTGGTTGCAACTTGCTTTAAAAAATCATTTAATAATAAAACTAGGACTGAGAGGATGTAGTGACAAAGATAGAAAAGGGTATGCTTAGATGGTTCGGTCATGTTGAGAGGATGAGTGAAAGACGATTAACAAAAGGTATTTATATGGCAAAGGCGAGTGGCAACGCAGGGAGGGGTCGCCCTAGGAAGACCTACACTGACCTTATTGGTGAGGTTATTCAGAAAGGTCAGGTGCGGAGTACTCGTAACCGGCGTGCTTGTATGACGAGATGTATGAACGTAGATGAGGCGAAAGGAGTATGTAAGGATCGTAGCAGGTGGCGTTCTGTGGTTTCTGCCTGCCCCCATGGGAAAAAGGCGTGAGTTTATGTATGTATGTTACCCGCGGCTTCGTCCACGTTACAGTTAATATATATTCCCACATGAAGAAAGTTCATGTGCTACTCCAGACTATAATTTATCTCTGTACCAATTTTCATTTTCATCATTTTTTAATTTTTTTTTTAGCCGTTCTGGAGTCATTGAGTAACATACATCCATCTATCAAAACATTTTATAATACTAGTAGGATTAGGTTGTGATTAGGTAAAAGCTAAACAGTAAAGTTACAAGTACCTCGAAAATTAGTTGCATCAGACCATTTTTTATCCAACTACCAATCGACCCAGAAGGAAGATACAGTACCCGGCCATAAATATTGCACATCGACCTTTATCGTATTTCGTATTTTATACAAAGAATAAAAAGAATTATCAAAAGAAGCAAATCATAATTGTTTTAACAGCTCCTAATAGATACCGGACTGTTTGTATTTCGTGTGATAGAGATAACGCTCTACGAAGTCGAAATTAGCCGATTGTCTCTTTCGAAAGGTCGATGATGTGCAATATTTATCGCCGGGTACTGTACTGTTTTTAATAGGAACGATTACACAATAAAAGTCAATTGCAAACATCATAATATGCAATTCGTCATGAACTTTCATTTAGTTGAATGCAATTCGTCTTTTTATCAATAGTGCAGTCAGTCACAGACCCGATTTGTTAATGTCAAATATTAATAATGTAATGTATTTCTGTGACCTCACTTTTTAGAGTTCCATATGCAAAGGGTAAAACGGGACCCTATTACTAAGACTCCGATGTCCGTTCGTCTGTCACCAAGCTGTATCTCATGAACCGGGACTGTTAGAAAGTTGAAATTTTCAAGATTTTATTTATTTATTTTTTTTATTTTAATAATTTTAGGAAAACTTACAGCTGATCTTATACAAAAGTTATGTTGTAGATAACATGAAAAAGACCAATTACAAGTTTTCACAGGCAAAAAAGTATGTCATAGGTAGAATCATGGGTAGATGATGTATTTCTGTTGCCACTATAACAACAAATACTAAAAAACAGAATGAAATAAATATTTAAAGGCTCCTTTACGAAAAACGTGGTATTTTTGCTCGTTTTTATAGATCGTTTTGTACGGAACTCTTCGTGCGCGAGTCCGACTTGCACTTGGCCGGTTTTTTAAAGAACAGTTCTTATTAGAAAGTCAAGAATTGGGTAAGAACTGACCATTTCATAATACAGGACGTAAAAATACACATCACATAGTCGATATCTTGCATACTGTCCATCAAACTAAGTAACACAAGAATCATGAGGTCTTGGGTTCGATTCCCAGGTCGGGCCAAGTGTTATCAGGCTTTTCCATCAGGAATTTCTCAGTAGCAGAATCGGAGTCTGGATTTGTGCTCGGTTGATGGAAATACGCTCGCCCCCTGTTACATGAGACTTAAACATAACTCGCAAAATGTGGGTGTACTAATGTCGGTACACGTCTGCCTAACCTTTCGGGGATTACAGGCGTAATATTATACGTTTTATATTATGTTATTTTATGTCAAAAAACCTATATTGCTTTTTCGTTAAATAACGGAGCTTTTTACAAGCTTTTATTTAGATTTTTCGACCATTTGTTGGTATCCGATTGTGCTGAAATTTTGCATACTTACACCTTTAGTTCTGGTGACAATACAATGAGGAATACTCATTACTCAGTATTGTAATAATTTCAATATGGCCGCCGTTCCAAGATGGCGGATTACATATTTTATCTCAATCCACTTGATATGGGTATCAAATGAAAGGGCTTTTAGAGTATAAAACAATAAAGTTAGTAACATCACACTAAAAAAGCTTGTTTTAAAAAGTTTTTTTTACCATTAATTTATTTTATACTTTGACATTGATATGACGATTGTGTTATTATAACGTTATGTTGAATAGAGTATATGGGTAGTGAGAAACACATTTCATAACGCTTCATCGCGTTTCTGCGAAGACGGGTGTCATTGCGCATTCTTCAGGCATACCTAAAACCACATGACTTGTATGTTGTCTAAATTGGTCTAGCACTCATTTCAGATGCAATATTCATCGCGTTTACTCATTGCACGTGATGCCACGTAGTGCATGCACTTCTGTAATGATTCCTTTAGTTTACACATTAGCAGTGATATTTAAGACTGAGAGTAGAGTTATTGTTTTTAATTGATTTTAATTATGGCGTTTGAAGACCGATCTCCTTAACACCGTGATACAGGGAAGCATAGTTTTGTATATGCATATTAATATAGACTATATAATAAGCGTATGCGCACATAATTATGTAGGTGTTAATACATAAAAAAAGAAATTGGAATCGTTTCTCCGTGACTCGTCTTTTCTGGCGGTTGCTACTGTTCTGGCTTCGGTTCTGTTGTTCTGGCTTTCAGGAGTTGCAGTGGTTTGGAAAATTGTGGCGGGCTAGTCCCGAATAAAAAAAATATCAAAAAAAGGAGTAGCCATGACGTTTTTAAAAATAATTCTTTAGGTACACATTAAAGAAAAAACTACAAGGAATACTCCTGTGCATTGTAAGAAAAGTGAATTGTACAGAATATTTAATATTTCTTATCTGTATAAACATAAAACAAAGTCGGTTTATTTAAGTACCTACACCATTTAAAACTCAAGAACGGCTGGACCAATTTTAATGATCTATATAATTTGTTGGATTCGTCTAATCCGAAATTAGCAGAATAAAGCTATTAAAACACGGGAAAAATTCACAAAAAAAGAGTCGAACGAATGTCGCTACGAATTTCACCGTATCAGCTAGTTTGACATAAAATGTTATATAACGATATTTTCCTGTATCGTTTTCAGTGGAATACATTGCCCTATCTAGTTTATCGTAATATGAACAACCTCTACTAGAACTAGACTTTTATTATAGAAAGGTACTTACAGGATTACTGGAAAAAGTTAAAAGTACTTTGAATGTTACCACAGACTAACAAAATGATTAAATTCAGGGTAACGATGCAATTTGAACCGTATTTTCAGTACCTAGATCATAAAGAGTTTCTCAAAGGTACTCGTAGATTTGTAGGGTAAACAGATTTTTCCAATATTTTTAATCAGGTTTAAAAAATAAGGACATTGAAAGCTACATTTATTCGATAAAATTAATAGTTAATATATAATATAACAGACATGCGCATTGGTCTCGTGGTCACAAGCATGACTTCAGAGCAATGGGTCTTGGGTTCGATTTCCTATTTTGTTTTCTATTAGCAGTTTTGAAGTTGAAACCCCATGCCTCGGAAAGCATGTCATTGGACCCAGCTGTCATTCGTAGATCTTTGACAGTCGTTACGGGTCATCAGAAACACAAAAATCGGAAAACCAGTCTTAGCAAGGGGTATCGTGTTACCCTGTAACTGGGTTATGGAGGTCAGATAGGCAGTCGCTCCATGTAAAACACTCATATTTAAGTGTATCCGGTCAGGAAGCTGACCTCAAAATAGTTGGGTAATAAGCTAGGCAGATGATAATAATTAAAATTAATTAATTAGGTAGCTAATAAGTCCTAAGTTTGACTACCAAATTGGCCATAAATTCATAACATTTCTGTACCTTTTCAATATGTATAAATTAACTGATTCCGTTGGTTTACTAACTACAGATAAACTGTGACACAATATCGTTTTATCTCACTCACACAGCGCAAACCACGTGTGATCTATATATATATATATACAGCATGTAACAAAAACCCTGTCCGATCTTTACGTAACCATTTAATGGATTTGAGATTATTATTTTTCCCCAGTGAAAAAAAAAGGAGAAAGAAGAAGTAACTAAATTAAAATAAAACATAAAAACTGATCAACGGCAACACTGATCTGACAGGGTTTTTGTTACATAGTGTATATATATAAAACTCAAAGGTGACTGACTGACTGACTGACATAGTGATCTATCAACGCACAGCCCAAACCACTGGACGGATCGGGCTGAAATTTGGCATGCAGGTAGATGTTATGACGTAGGCATCCGCTATAAAAGGATTTTTTTAAATTTATCCTCTAAGGGGATGTACGGGGGTCCGACATTTACGCGGACGAAGTCGCGGGCAAAAGCTAGTCTGAATATAAAACTGCAATTCATAATAAAAATCATCCGCACGTATGTCTATGTATTATCGTGGGTATCGTGCCTATTGATAATGTTTACAAGTGGACACAGACACAGTGATGTCGCCTTCGACTTTAAACGTGTGATTATAAGTGATATAAGAGTGAGTTTGTAAATAAAAATGGCGAAGAAATCTTCAGGATGGATTACACCGTTCAAAAAGCAGGTGAGTTGGTGATTTTAATTCATATTTTTTGTATTTTAGTGGTATTTAGTTTTAGAGAGAATTTACCACGTTTCAAGCCTCAAACCTTTTTAAAAAGGACTTGTGGCCTCGGAAGACCCTTCTGATCTCATTGCTTCTTATATCTAGATCAAAAGCCGACCAGAATTCTATGAAATTAAAGTATTAATCTAGGTACCTTATAATTTAACTGGAACTTGTCTGTAGTTAGTTTCACAAGTTATAGGCCCCAAGGGTATCATCGCCTACACGGTATGCTAATACAAACTTGAAATACCAACTTGTTTACCAAGAGGTTGAAATTAAACAAGGTTTTTTTTTTAAGTATTTTCTGTGAATATTTTAATTTCTAAAAGTGACGACGACAGGACAGAGTGGAAGAGGAAAACGTGTTGCGCCGACCCTAAGTAACATGGGTCAAGGGCAGGAAGATGATGATCACGGTATCCTGTTAAGACGTCCCGCGACCCCGGCAGGCGTTTGGCCAGCACAGGGACGGGGTCCCCCCATCCCTTTGCTGACAGCTCTTTGAGGCGCGCGTGGAACAAAACGCGCCGTCGCGCATCGACCCGGGCCTGGGCCTGGTCACCGCGCGTACGGTGGCCGGATGTCGTCTCGCGACGTTGGGGCCTACCCCCTTCTCTTAAAACGGTATTATTTTAATATTACTTTGCTTGTGCACTTATGGATTTTCAACGTTGAAAATTACCCTGGCTTAGGGTACCTTATTCACTGGATCATCAGAACACTGTAAATATTGTATGCATTGAAAAATAATTGTTGTCTTTGGCTATTTTCCAGTGTTTCGTAACATGCGGCGTCTGCCTGAACATGGCGGCCCACGGCCTCGTCATGGGCTTCAACGCCATCCTCCTGCCACAGCTCAGGAAGCCTGACTCCATCATACCTATTGATGATTCCTCTGGATCTTGGATTGGTAAGTCTTCTGCTGTAAGAGCGGAACTAAGATCAAATCTGGAGATTGATTCTTTTTCTTGTTTCACATTTTCTATACCAATAAATAACATTGAAATGTTTGTGTGTAATGTCAAAATAACAGCCTTTTTCAAAATAAATATGTAGGATAACACGGCACTTACACGAATAAACCAATTTTATTTTTATTTTTTCTGTATGTCTGTTTTTTCTGGCTAATCTCTGAAACAGCTGGACCAATTTTGATGGAACTGTAACTGGCAAATACCTAGCTGATGTTAAACGAAGTAACCTAGTTTCAGGATCATCTCCCTTTCGCCTTGGACGAACATCCTGTAAAACCAGATACATCTTTAGTACTAAGAAAATGATAAAGTATAAACACATTACCTATTACAAACCAATCTTACCTACGATTAACGTAAAGTAATGATTATTTCCCTTGTGTATATTAATAACAAAATATGCACAATGAGTAGTTTTAAACAATAGCCTGTCATACTCGTAGTTCCCATAGGTAATGACTAACTAAGCTGGTGGTTGATAGTATTCCATCTTTATCTAACCTGATGTTTTTTCTCTTTCCAGCTTCCATCATCGGGTTTTCCCTCGTCACTGGTAACTTCATTGTCCCTGCTATCATGGCCAACTACGGCAGAAGAACCGCCAATCTTATCAGCATCTTCCCTCTTATCATTGGCTGGTTCTCCATCACGTTAGCTAAGAGTTTTCCTGTTCTTCTCGTCGCCAGATTCCTTCAAGGACTTGCTATGGGCATGAGTGCTTCCTTAGGTCCTGTTTTAATTGGAGAATATACAAGCCCTCATAACAGGGGAGCGTTTTTGACCATGATATCCTTATGTATTGCTACCGGAGTACTAACAGTACATACTATGGGCTCCTATCTACATTGGCAAACGACAGCTTTAGTATGTGCGTGTATTGCTTTTGTTGATTTACTGATAATTATTTACTCGCCTGAGTCACCATGTTGGCTGGCAGATCAAGGAAGATATGAGGACTGTAAGAGGGTATTCCGCTGGCTACGTAATGAGAACGAAGAAGAAGAATTGCAGAAGATGATCGAAGCCAGTGTTATAGTTAGGGAATCTAAAGCTGATGCCAATATATCTCAGTCTCTTGGCAAGAGAATCAAAAGTGGTGTTGTCTATTTTAATGCTACGGTTAAGAAGAAGGAGTTTTACAAACCTATCTTTATTATGATGCATATTTATACTTTATCACAGTGGGCTGGAGCTAATATATTAGCTGCATATACGGTAGATATTTTCCATCACGTCATAGGTACAGAAGTTAATGTAGCGCTCTTAATAATCACTCTTGATGCTCAGAGAATCTGTTCGAATGCCATGGCAGTACTAGTTATAAAGAAAATTAATAGGAGAACGATGCTGTTTGCTACTGTCATTGTTAATATAACTGCGGTCTTGCTAACAGCAGCTTACACTTACTGTAAAGGTCAGGCCATGCTGCCCGCCTACCTTAATCACCCAGCTGTGGGTGTTGGGTTGATCCATCTTCACATGTTTACAATCGCAACTGGAACTGTTCCATTGCCCTTTATCATTGCTGGTGAAGTTTTCCCTCTAGAGTACAGGAGCTTAGCTGGAGGTATCAGTGTCCTCTTCCTTTCCTCCAATCTCTTCATTAACGTGAAGACGGTTCCTTTGTTATTCGGTACTATAGGTATCCACGGAGCGTACTGCATCTATGCTGCTGTAGTCGGCTATTGTCTAATGATAGCATACTTCTTCTTGCCTGAAACAAAGGATAGAACTCTTCAGGATATTGAAGATGAATTCAGAGGTAGACCATTGTCCCCTGAAGAGGTGAAATCTACTCAATCTTTAACGTCATGGAAGTTACATAGTAGAGATCGGAGATGCAGTAGTCCTGTAGTTTAAGTTAATTTCAGTGATAATTGAAATGATGAAATTATTTGCATAGTGGATAAAAGAAACAGTATTTTCACTTTTGTCAAAAACAAGCCAAAAGTGTAAACGAGCCAAATGAGGAATTGTTTTGTAAATAGCGTTTGACAAGGTAGTTGTAACTAATTTATTTTAAAATATACTTGATATTATAATTAAGTGAGTAACTTATTAAAAATTGTTTGAATAATATTCGAATAGAAGTTTTATTTTAACATCAATAACAAATTGAAAAGTAATTTCGAATTTACTGATAAGGGGTCCCACAGGGTTTAACCTTAGGACCCATTTTTTTTTGTGGAATCGCAATACACAGTGCACAATTAAGTATTTTTCTCATCTTACTACTATTATGAGTGCGAAAATTTGGATGGATAGATGTTTGTTAATCAATCACGCCAAAATGGCTGAAGGGGTCTAGAAGGGCACAGAGATAGATTGTAGTCTGGAATCGCACATAGATTTATCCCGGAAAAATGTACAGTTCCCGTGGAATAATCTATCAACTTTGGCGCGGACGAAGTCGCGGGCAGATGCTAGTGTTTTATAAATCTTGAACGGGATTTTGAAGAACGGTTTTTTTTTTAATTTTTATTGACCAATGTATGGCTAGACCCTTTTGTAAGTGTGTGTGTGAGCTGTAAATCGTTCAAACTGGTATATTTTATGGTTATAAAGTAATGGTTCCTGCTGAATTCCGGTTCGTTTAAAAAATAATAGCTTTGAGTATTTACTGATAACCTCATTTCATAAATTACAGCTAATTTTGTTGTAGATAAAGTTAAAGAAATTATAAAAGAAATGCCCAAAAAAATAAAATGATGGTAGGCATAGTTTGACAAAAAATAAATTAGAGCTAGCTAAAATTGTCCACTTTAATTTGCGTAACTAACGTTTAACGTAGGTGCCTAAAGAGGACAGTCAGAATTCAATGTTTCTGTGAGGAATTGGAAATGTGCGCCTGCACAAAAACAACACGGTTTTTGTAAAAAATAAACTTGTTGCTAAGGACGCCCTGTGTTTCTTATGCTACCCGCTGCAGACATACCTGTACTACGACTTTCAGCAAACGAAATCTGTCAAAGGTTTGGCCTTTTTTGACGTTGTTTGTCGCTGAGGGAATAGAGAAAATATAGGACTAGATATTGAACATTTTTAATTATTATTTATTTTTTACTTTAATTATTATAAGGGAACAGTACCAATTACAATAATTAAAGACTTAAAAAAGACACTTAAAACTGATAGACTAGTGTTACCCAGATAGATGATTTTACCCTGAAAAAATAGGTATATTGCTCTATCTCCTTATAATGTTCTCACAGCTCGGCCTACTCTTGTGAAAAAAGTAGGCCACTTGCATTGCAAAACTGGCGGGTTTGTGGATGTCAATGATGTCACATACCTATCTCCGAATTGTTGGTTTTTTCTAAAGGTTTTCTTAACCGTTTTAAGAACTGTAGTGATGAACTAAATTGCATAAAGCTTCACCAGTGGTTCAGTATCAATGAATCTTATAGTTAATGTGTATGATTAAAATATGCATTGGTAACGGCCATGGCTTTCATGAGTTTGGGGGGGCATAACTTATATTATTATAATACCAAAGTAAAGTTGCCTGGAGGCGGCACCAGGACCGTAAGCACCAAGAGGAGCTAAGGACGCAGCCGGGGCAAAGGCAGCAGTCTCACAGATCATGGCGTTCCTGTCGTTACCACTGGCATGGTTGACATAAAAGTCAAAGTTCTTTCGGTGCCTACAAATGTAAAAACCAAACGTGTAGGCACCAGGCAGAACACACTGGACGCCCGAACAGCAGATCTGTATAATGGCATCTCAGATTACAGTATTACCATCAGGAAGTTATGCAACAATTATCGAATCATACAAACAACAATAAGTTTATTTAAATGAAATACAAACAGTTTAGGACATGGCTGCGACTTGTGATGCAAGATGGCGGATGTAATTAAAATAAAACGAACTTTATGACTTCAATTTATAAAGCGATGCGGTCCCTTGACACGCAGTTGTGGTGTCACTCTGTTGTTGCAAGTACCTCGTGTTCAGAAGTAAGTTAAAACTGCACTTTTACATAATATAAATGATAATACCAACCTATTGTTGTAGGACAAAGGCCTCTTCTCATACAGAGAAGGCACGAGCATTGATCAGCACGTGTGCTCAAGGCTGATTGGCGATTTCAGACTTATATTTATTATACTTAAGTCTTTGTTTAAGTCTAAGATAACCTTAAAAAATACATAGGAAATGGAAAAGATATAAGTATTGGTGCCTGTTTCGAACACACGTTTTCATGCAAGAAATGCGTGAAGGTTAAGGCACCCTTTACCATCACGACATATTTAAAAGTTTAAAAAAAAAAACTCTTTGGCCCTTTAGAGGTTGGGAGACTAATTTTAATCAGGGGTATTCTGGCTCGTGTAAGCTCTACTGTGACCAGTTGATGTCAACTGGGTAAAAATACCCAAGTGATGGTGCATCACGGGGTATTATTCCAGCTTTAGACTGCAGATTATTCACTACATGTAGGTATATGTGTATAATCCCCTGTCTTTCCTTGAACAGGGAGATCATTAAAAATTCTTTCCTTCAGAGAGATCATTAAAAAGCTTTATTACATAACCTATTGAGATTTGAAACGCTACTTAGTGAGTATTTTTGAGATGTACTTTTGGCCTTTTACGTAACTTTGGATAGTCGTGATCAACCTGAATAAACACTGTGACAGCGCTGTATTGTCATCAATACTGAAACGACACTAATCACGACACCTCGATGATCTTGGGCCTCTCCGTCTTATTAACGCGTCTAATTTACGTGTTTGTATTTAGACTTAGCTGGGAAAGCCCCCTCTCTCCCCCCCTCGCCTCTTCCATTTTTTGTACCTTTACCAGGATCTAAGCATTTAAGGAGCCTCAGCCTCTGCACTTCTGCGGGATATACAGTCTCATTACCGATGACCGTGGATAATGCACCCTATTTGCGGTCAATAATGTGCGGATCCTCGTATTCAGGGCGTCAAGTTCCATCTGAGTCCATTTGAGTATGCTCCAAGAGTACATTTTACGACATTACAAAACTGAACCCTTTTGACAGCTTCTTACAGCAGACCACAATGAACCAAGTAGCGCGGAATGTCTCCAGAGCATTGACCATGGTGGTGCTGATGATGTGCTGGTTCAGCGCCCTCGCCTTCAGGAACAGCTCCCGGATCCCCAGCAAGAGACCAATCAGCTACCAACCTGACTTTGCTGATTGATTTGGCTTGGTTCAATAAAATTATGACCTGGATTTATTCTGAAGTTTTTTTGGACTAAATGCAACCTGTCTATTTTCTTATACGTAGTAGTCTTATAGAGTAGTCAGTAAAAGTCTGACAGTCCCTTGCACCCAGGGCGGAAGGACTCATTTGACGATTTTCACCATCCCAAAAATAAAAAAAGGAACACGGTTGGATTTTGGTCAGTAAAAGTCTGAAACTGACATAATTATGATGATTCCCCATCGTTAAAAAAAAAGAAGGAGGGGTTTCTTAAAGTAAATTTTGTAGAGTAAACAGATTTTTCAATATTTTGTAATCAGGTGTGAAAATTGATAGTAGCATAACAGAAACGGTTACATATTAAAAAATCAAAACATTCTCGAGCAAATTTCAAAAGAACAATAAACGAAATAACAAAGTTTAAAATAAAAATGGTCATTTGATCAAAAGTTCAGCTGACCAAAGTCTGGAATATCAATGTTTATATTATTTATTACACTATTGACCAAATCGTTTAATGGTCAAATGGATTACTGGATAAATTATTAATTATCAAATGGATTAACTGAAAAAGATAAAAATAATATTAATATGTACTTATATTAGCGAATAGCGCCTGTCTGATACAGATAGCCAACATGATCGGTTTGCTAATACAAAATATCGAAAATCGTCACGTTTTGTAAGCGAGCGAAGCGAGCTCGGGACTTAGGGCACCCCGACATGGACAGGTTAGGTTAGGTTAGGTTAGGTTACTTTAAACCTTGAAGGCAGAAGTAGGAGCCCCGCGCAGCGGGGCTCCGTAGACCGGGGTTCCGTCGACTACAGCCCGGAAAGTGTGTAAAAGACGCAAGCAGAAGAGATGACGTGCGGGCAGGTAGACGATACCCGGTCTACGGAGCCCCGCTGCGCGGGGCTTCTATTTCTGCGTTGAAGGTTTAAAGTAACCTAACACGAAGGGGATGGCGGGGTCTTTCAGACCCCGCCATCCCCTTCGAACCTAACCTGTCCATGTCGGGGTGCCCTAAGTCCCGAGCTCGCTTCGCTCGCATACAAAACGTGACGATTTTCGTTATTTTGTATTAGCAAACCGATCAAAATCATTTGTGATTATAAAATTTGATTAGTAATGATTTGATATTTTAAAATTACATCTAGCAACTTTTAATCAGTCGTTCATTTGATGTCACGTACATTGGGATTCTAAAATTTTTCTAAATAATACATTTGGTCATTTAAAAGGCATTGATTAAATTAGTATGGACTAGCGGCGTCATGTTTTATTTCAGTGGCCACTAATAATTATTATGTTACTTTGTTGTGCTGTGTTAAGTACACATATAATGTTAAATTATTTTTATCCTAAGTTATATCGAAGTTGAGATATTTGCATTTGAAGATTTTAAAAATGTCGTCAATATAAAAACTTCACTTACTGTCCTGCGTACAGAAATCTTAGATATGTTTTTGAAGGTTGTTTTTAGAGATTGACTTTACTGTTTCACGACCATGTGTCAATGTTACGTTACTTTTGGGTCTTGGGAAATGATAAAGACACATTACCTCGTTGTAGAGCAAGAAGTCATTAAGTGCAAAAAGGTAGTTTCGAGATAATAGTGTCTTAGAGACTTTTTGTTTTTTAATTCGAAATAACACATTAACGCTTATAGTTACAAAAAAACTACTATAGCATGACGCGCCCCTCCATATTGCTATTTCAATTTGTGTAGCCATATCCATATGAAAGAGTTTCTATGTAGTTGTAGTATTCAGTAGCAGGCCGGCAGATTTGTTGGTCAACTAATCATAACTAACAAGACCGCACAAGACAATGCACGTGTCATTTTCATAGAGTATGTCAGTGCAGCGCCATACTAATAATAATGAGTAATTAATGACGCCGCTAGTCGAGCAACAAATCGCTGATTTGTTTTTGTTTCGAGAGCCGTCTCAGTACGCACACATTGTGAGTTTGTTTGTACGCACATTTTAATACTTTCACAAATACTTTCAAACGTTTTGAATTTGTGGAGGGGCGCGCCATGTTATAGTAGTTTATCTTTAAGTTGCGGTAAGTAGGTAGTTACTAAAAAAAACCTCAGAACCTTAAAAGGGTTTATAAGAATATATAGGTATAATAACTTCTTCGTGTTTAATGAGCTATCAAAACCAAATATCTCCGTTCCGATATGGTTTAGAGAAATGTGTCCATATTAGCTTTTGATCGCATTATTCTGATCTTTCAAATTATCTAAGTTTCATTAGTGGCCATTCAACTTCAAAATGACGCCACTTTTACGCAAACCCCTTTTTCGTTTATTGTTCTTTTGAAAGCTCGAGAAAGTTTTGATTTTTTAATATGTAACCACAGAAACGCACAATGGTCTCGTGGTCCCAAGCATGGCTTTTGGGTTCGATTTCCAGGTAGGGTAATGTGTTATTCAGTTTTTCTATAGCCGGCTGTCATTCGTAGATCTTTGACAATCGTAACGGGTGGTCAAAAGCTCAAAGGTCTAATAACCAGTCTTAGCAAGGGGTAGGTATTGTGTTACCCTGTAATTAGGTTGTGGAGGTCAGATAGGCAGTTGCTCTATGTAAAACGCTGATATTTCAGTGGATCCAGTCAGACTGGAAGCTGACCCCAACATAGTTGGGTAATAAGCTAGGCAGATGATACTACACACATCAAAAGTGTCTAGGGATCAATATATTATTATTACCAAATACATCTTGATCCCTAGACACTTTTGATGTGTATAGATAAAATGAATTAATTAAATACCTTATAATAACTTCTAAGTTTTGACTACCAAATTGGACATAAATTATTAATATTTCTGTAACTTTTCAATATTTATATATTAACTGATTCCGTTGGTTTACTTACTACAGATAAACTGTGACACAATATCGTGTTATCTCACTCACACAGCGCAAACCACGTGTGAATCTGAATGTAAAACTGCAATTCATAATAAAAATCATCCGCACGTATGTCTATGTATTATCGTGGGTATCGTGCCTATTGATAATGTTTACAAGTGGACACAGACACAGTGATGTCGCCTTCGACTTTAAACGTGTGATTATAAGTGATATAAGAGTGAGTTTATAATAAAAATGGCGAAGAAATCTTCAGGATGGATTACACCGTTCAAAAAACAGGTGAGTTGGTGATTTTAATTCATATTTTTTGTATTTTAGTGGTATTTAGTTCTGATAAAAGCCAACCAGAATTGTATGAAATTAAGTGTCTACCTTATAATTTAACTGGAACTTGTCTGTAGTTAGTTTCACAAGATAATATAGGTTCTAAGGGTATCATTGCCTACACGATAAGCTAATACAAACTTGAAATAGGTACCAACTTGTTAACTAAGAGGTTGAAATTAAACAAGGTTTTTTTTTAAGTATTTTCTGTGAATATTTTAATTTCTAAAAGTGACGACGACAAGACAGTGGAAGAGGAAAACGTGTTGCGCCGACCCCAAGTAACATGGGACAAGGGCAGGAAGATGATGATGATTTTAATTTCTATAAATCATTCATGCACTAAAATTATATTATCTGGGCAGGGAAGCGCGGATACTTTTTCTTTGTAGAAACCCGTTCATTATAAATATATTAGTTTGGGAACCTCTGGGTTAGAACAACAGTATTTTATATGCTCATCCTATCCATAAACCGCTGAACCAAATATGCGTATTTTGTACCAACAGCGGTTTCTGAACGAAATAGAAAAGTATTGTTTAATAAGTGTGTGTTCTCATATTGTTTTTATTACGAGAATCTCTGGTAGGTAGGTTATTTCGGCTATCGAACCATATGTAGAAATATTAATATCAATTCAATGTAAGTTTACCTTGGACATCATGCATTGACATCAGTGAAGGAAAACATCGTGAGAAAAGCTGATCCTATTATAACACTAGTTTTTGCCCGCAACTTCGTCTGCGTGGTCTATGGTTACTGCTTCGATCTCGTGTGTCGTGGCGTGATGTTATAAAGCCTATACAATAATGAATCTGGTTGTCGTATTCCAAAAAAATAATTTCTCCAATCCGACTGCTAGTTTCAGAGATTACCAAGTTTAAATAAACAAACAAAAACATTCTTCAGCTTTTTTACAATAGTATTAATAAGCCTGAAATTGCCTACCGATTACCGGATTATTTTCCTACATAAAATATTTAATATTATGTGTGTAATGTGTGAAGGAAAAACATCGTGAGGAAACCTGGACTTGTAATTAATATAAGTCTGAAATCGCCAATGCGCCTTGAGCAAGCGTGGTGATCATGCTCATGTCTTCTCTGTATGAGAAGAGGCCTTTGCTCTACAGTGGGACAGTAATAGGCTGGTATTCTTTATTTTAACATATTTTTTTACATATTTTCCTTATAAATTACAAATAATACAGTTTATAAAACAAAAATATGTATAAAAATAGTGCTCCGCCCGCAACGAGGTGGTAAAACCCAAGCTACCGGCGGTTAGGGATCCAGAGAGAGGAGCCTCCTCACTATGCGTGCCGTGTCCAAGACAACCGCCTTCTGCATCTGACTCTTGACCCAGCTGTTGAGCGAAAGTTTCTCAAGGTGTTGGTCGAAACTTTTCGCTATTAAACCGTTCACTGACACGACAATCGGAACAATAATTGTCGAGTCCATACTCCACATGCTGGTAACCTCGTGAGCTAGATCGAGATATTTAATGATCTTTTCTTTTTCAGCTTTTACGAGGTTCTCATCATGGGGAATAGTATTATTATTATTATGTGTGTAACCCTTATTTATTACAAGTCCAGGGTTCGTCATGAGGTTTTCCTTCATATACCTTTCATTAACATTCAAAAATTTCAAATACAATCATCATGAATTTTCAAAGTCACATTATTATGGTATTTGCTCGATAACAAACCTACAATCTCATGCATGAGAAGGCACCTTAACCACTAGGCCATCATGACAAATTCATAATTTTATTGATAATATTTTGAATAATAATCCAAACCTACAACTTTGGATTACTGTCCAAAAAACTTATCAATTCGTCAAATATGTAAACTCACTGACGTTTATCAATATTACAATAATACAACTGGTAAACTTGCAGTGTTTATCTGGCGTATAATCGTGATAAGATAACAAACTGCTTGTTAAAGTGACAGTGAGCCTATCCTAACCTACTACTGAGCCAGGTTTTAAGAGAAAAAGTTTTATAAAGTAGGTAAATATTTGATAAAATACATACATGTGTGGCATTTATTTATTTATTTAACCGCTAAAGGCTCAGCTGTCATACTGGTATGACATAACAATAGATGACTATAAAGCTGCGTTTATACTTAACCTACCCCGCGTGTCGGGAAAGCTATCGGTTTCATACATTTTCACATCGGTTTCATACGATTTCCGGGCAGCGCAAGACCGGTCATCTTTAGGGGAGACCTTCGGATGATGATGACATTAATTTCAGAATAAGTAGTATATTGTTAACCATCTCTTGTAAGTTACGTTAACTTTAAATCTAACGTTTAATGTTAACTATATAGATTCATCAGTTGTAAATGTCAACTGAATTGGATTCATTTCAGTCAAAACGAATTATGTAATGTCAAACGTCCAAATTTCTTGCGTTTTCAAAGAAGGTTGAGGTTTCGAATCGTTTGAGCCGTTTGGGGTTGAAACACTAGGGCCATGGGGTCCGAGCGCTCACCTTGTTTTTCGGGACATCGCCAACCGACTGGTCGACTCTTCGCATGACCAGACTGGCCTTTGCCTAGACCAAAGAATCAGCATTACCATACAACGTGGCAATGCTATCAGCCTTTTAGGCACTTGCCCCATTGACAGCGATGCGGACGAATTTTTTGACTTTTTGTCTTTTTTATTTATAAATATTGTACATACTTATTTTATAATTATTGTTAGGTTTTATGTTTAGGTCAATCATTATAAATCTGCACTGTTATTATCGTTACTTAATTTTAAATCTAATCTAAGCATTAGATTGGCATGTTATTAAGCTAATAATTGCGTAATTAATTGAAATATTGAGAGATCTAATCATATCTGTTTTAGTATTGAATATATTTGGAATAGATACCTAACATGCTTTCCCTAAGCACCAGCAGCATCTGCCGTCAAAAATAACCCAGCTCATTCCATATTCACCTGACGTTTACCTACCTACATTTATCTACGTTTTCCCTATTTACAATTATAAAGCAACAGATCATTAGATACCTATTACCTACTAATATAAACATTATAATTCCAACACCTTGGTTAGGTCACCTAGGTTATACAGTACCTACTTAGGTCTTAATGAAGTTGTTTGTCTTGGCCGCTATTATAGAGGAAGTAATAGTCCTAAGTTAGTTTATGGTGTTCTACTTAAGTTGTCGCAAGAGAGGACAATCTTAAGCAGTTTATCATGTCCATATCTGTTTTCAAAATCAAAATCATTTATTTCGGATAACTAGGATCCATAACGGTAGGTGACAAACACATAAAATTATGATTACAGAATTAAAATAAAAACAACATACAATACAAACATCCATCATAAATTAAAAATTAAAAATTAAATTATATACATTAAAATCATAAATTCAAATTATTCAAATAATTAAAATTACATTTCAACAAGAATCAATAATATTAGAATCATAAATAAAATGAAATAAATTTAAAAAAAAAAAAAAAATAAATAAATTGAAACTTAAATTTTAAATAACACGTCTAATAAAGGACCTCCATAATGGGGATGAGATCCTGTCTGCTATAGTTATCAGGATTCTGTTACGGCTGCCACGCAATCTGCAGATCAGGGATACCGTTTTTTTGCGGATGATGGCATGAAAACCATCAGCATGATACTGCGCAAACATCCCCGATGCACTACAGAAGCGAGGCAGCCCCAACAACATCCTGAAGATGTTGTTATACTGGACGCGCAGGACATCCAGCGATCTTTTGGTGTGATTGACCCACAGATTTCCCGTATAAAAGCTTTGACAATACGCTTTGAACAGCGTAATCTTTACTTGTTCAGAGCAGCGGGAAAACCTGCGGGCCAACATGTTACCTCTGACCGCTAAAGCCCTGCGCTCCCTCTCCATGTCCAGATCGTCTTCAAGACCTTCAGTAATTAGATGCCCCAGGTATTTAAATTGCGTGACACGATTTATGCACAAGCCATTTAGGTCATGTTTTGATAGGACCCTGTCATTTAGTCGATTACTTTAGCACTAATTTAAATTCTATACTAATATTTTTTTAATAGTTTAAAAAACTAAAAAACACGCTTTTAGCACGCACTAATTTTTTTCGTATCCCGTTTAGCAAACCCTTTCATTTAATACCCATATCATGGGGGTGCATTTCAAATAGCCAATCCGCCGTCTTGATGTCCGCCATGTTGGATTTAAGTCACGTGACTATTTTTTTCGTATTTCTGACAGCAAATCCTTTCATTTGATACCCATATCATGGGGGTGGATTTCAAACACCTAGTCCGCCATCTTGGGGAGGCCGTCACATTGGATTTGTAATGACGTTTCTTAGCTAGTCATATATTGTCATCAGAACTCAGAGCGTGTGCAAAATTTCATCCTAATCGAAGACCGGGAAGTGGGTCAAATTAAGATTCCAAGATTTTCTTACATACATAGTTACAATTGAAGCTAATATAAGCGTGTTAAGAATTATACAGGGTGCAAAAACAAATAATAAGTTTAGCAAATGCTTCTATGCAAAAGCTTGCATGCAAAAGCTTCCATTCAATTTTTGTTGACATATCAGCGCATTGATTAAAAATACGGAAAAGTTCAATACAAAAAAACGAATTTGACATCTTTAACTTAGTTCTAAAATGTCACCTTTTTTTTCTTTCGCTGTATATTAGTAAGAGATGCCAATTCTCTAAAAGCGTAGTTTGTGAACAAGGAAATCGGCACCAATATCGGCCTTCAAAAGTGAAGTTTATATTGTTATCGCAAAATTAATATTATATATTGCAGGCCCTCAATGGATAACAGGATAACCTTATCTATCGTATCTTATCAAATGTGATGTAAACAAGATACAAACATCTGATCTAAGATAGTGTACATTCAAGGACTTTGTCCTCGCGCACGGTCAACAAACATTTATGTTTGTAGTTCATTTCTATTGATTTAAATACATTTTTTAGTTCAGACATTTTAATTCAACTTGACTGCCCCGTTGACGTCCCCGTCTCGTAACTTTGCACAAAGTACGATTGTGAAATGGGTCCTTTTATTTTTGAGGTGGTAAAAATCATCAAATGAGTCCTTTCGCCCTGGGTGGGGCGGAAGGGACTGTCAGACTTTTACTGACTAAAAAACCACCCTGTTCCTTCTGTTGCCCTTTACGGTCCGGGGCCACGGTATCGTGGCGTAGGCGTTTGGCCCCGATGGGGCCCCGTCCCTGTGCTGACAGATCTTTGAGGCGCGCGCGAACAGTACGCGGTCCTTGATCGGATGGCGAGCTACCCGTGAAATGGGTCCTGGGTTCGTTTCTCAAGTCGGACAAATTGTTATTGGCATTTCCAATAGGAATTTCTCAGTAGCAACTCGGGGTTTGAAGCTGGTAGTGTGACACCCTCGTACTTCAGAAAGCATGTGAAGCCGTTTGTCCTGGTTGTACAGTAGCGGTCATAAGTGGAGTAACAATCTAGAAAGCAAATCGATTGACACTTTTGTTAAGCTTACGACCTTTCGACGTCGTGTGCGAATTTTGAGGTTTACGTAGGTTAGGTTAGGTTAGGTTAGGTTGTGTTATTACGTTCAAAAGTGCCTTATAATGGCCTAGTTAAATAAATGATTTGACTTTGACTTTAACTTTGAATACATCACTTATAAAAACACAGATGTAGGTATGGCCTGTACGGTGTACCCCGTGTTCACAGCAATTCAAACCTTAGCATGCTACTGCACTTATGACCGCTACTGTACCTACAAAATTTTATAATCGATAATATGTGTATTATACGAAACGAAAGGAGCTTAAAGCAAAAAGATAAACTTAAAAAGTACTTAATTAATTGAAAAAGTCACATGGTACTTGCCCTGTATCGAACCCAAAATTTCATCCAAGAGAGGAGGGTACTTGATTCCTTGGATCACCAGGAACCACTGTAAATATTGAATGCATTAAAAATTAAACGTTGTCTTTCGCTATTTCCCAGTGTTTCGTAACGAGCGGCGTCTGCCTGAACATGGCAGCTCATGGCCTCGTCATGGGCTTCAACGCCATCCTCCTGCCACAGCTCAGGAAGCCTGACTCCATCATACCTATTGATGATTCCTCTGGATCTTGGATTGGTAAGTCTTCTGCTATAAGAGCGGAATTAAGATCAAATTATCTGGAGATTGATTCTTATTCTTGTTTCATATTTTCTATACCAATAAATAAAATTGAAATGTGTGTAGGTAATGTCAAAATAACAACCTTTTTCAAAATAAATATTATTGTACATACGGTACTTACACGAATAAACCATTTTTTTTTCTGTCTGTTTGTATATTCCGGCTAATCTCTGAAATGACTGGACCGACTTTGACGGGACTGTCACTGGCAAATAAATAAAATAAATAAATCATTTTATTATCAGGCAACTGAGGCCCATAGAAAAAATACACAAAATAATCTTATAAAAATAAAAATAAACTAATACATATTACAAAAGTCATAAATAACTAAACACGTAGCGTCGGCGTCGTGTTGCGCTGCGTGGTGTCGCGTAACCGACCTCGGAAACGTCGATATACGACACCCTTCGGCCAAAAGTCCTCTTTCAAGAAGGTCTGCAGCTGGTGGGTAGGAACGCCTACCACAAACGACTTAAAGTTGACGTTGTAGCGCGATTCCAACCTTTCGACTCTCAGAGTCCAGTTGGTCTTCACTCTTAAATACTCCACAACTTCCTCTGACTTCGTGGAGTAGTGCAGACGCGAAATGTACAGCTGCGTCGTAGGCACGGCAGAACGCAGCAGCATGTTGGGTCCGCTCACCGTAGTACCGAACTGGTTACGTGAACAGGGCTTCCTCTTCTTCTTATCCACTTTAGTGAAACCCTCTTCATCAACTTGGCCCGCTTTTGGCAAGGTGCCAAATACCTAGCTGATGTTAGAAGGAGTAACCTAGATTCAGGATCATCTCTGATGTGCCCTGAACGAACATTCTGTAAAACCAGAAGCATCTTCAGTACTAAGAAAATGATAAAGTATAAACACATTACCTATTACAAACCAATCTTGCCTACGATTAACATAAAGTAATGATTATTGCCCTTGTGTTTATTTATAATAAAATATGCACAATGAGTAGTTTTAAACAATAGCCTGTCATACCCGTAGTTCCCATAGGTAATGACTAACTATAAAGCTGGTGGTTGATAGTATTCCATCTTTTTCTAACCAGATGTTTTTTCTCTTTCCAGGTTCCATCCTCGGGTTTGCCCTCGTTACTGGTAATTTCGTTGTCCCTGCTATCATGGCGAACTACGGCAGAAGAACCGCCAACCTTATCAGCATCTTCCCTCTTATCATTGGCTGGTTCTCCATCACGTTAGCTAAGAGTTTTCCTGTTCTTCTCGTCGCTAGATTCCTTCAAGGACTTGCTATGGGCATGAGTGCTTCCTTAGGTCCTGTTTTAATTGGAGAATATACAAGCCCTCACAATAGAGGCGCGTTTTTGACCATGATATCATTATGTATTGCTACCGGAGTACTAACAGTACATACTATGGGCTCCTATCTACATTGGCAAACGACAGCTTTAGTATGTGCGTGTATTGCTTTTGTTGATTTACTGATAATTATTTACTCGCCTGAGTCGCCAAGTTGGCTGGCAGATCAGGGAAGATATGAGGACAGTAAGAGGGTCTTCCGTTGGCTACGTTATGAGAACGAAGAAGAAGAATTGCAGAAGATGATCGAAGCTCGTGTTATAGTTAAGGAATCTAAAGCTGATGCCAATATATCTCAGTCTCTTGGCAAAAGAATCAAAAGTGGTGTAGTCTATTTTAATGCTACAGTTAAAAAGAAGGAGTTTTACAAACCTATCTTTATTATGATGCATATTTATACTTTATCACAGTGGTCAGGAGCTAATATATTAGCTGCATACACGGTAGATATTTTCCATCACGTCATAGGTACAGAAGTTAATGTAGCGCTCTTAATAATCACTCTTGATGTTCAGAGAATCTGTTCGAATGCCATGGCAGTGTTAGTTATAAAGAAAATTAATAGAAGAACGATGCTGTTTGCTACTGTCATTGTTAATATAACTGCGCTCTTGCTAACAGCAGCTTACACTTACTGTAAAGGTCAGGGCATGCTGCCCGCCTACCTTAATCACCCAGCTGTGGGCGTTGGTTTGATCCATCTTCACATGTTCACAATCGCAACTGGAACTGTTCCATTGCCTTTCATAATTGCTGGTGAAGTTTTCCCTCTAGAGTACAGGAGCTTAGCTGGAGGTATCAGTGTCCTCTTCCTTTCGTCCAATCTCTTCATTAACATGAAGACGGTTCCTTTGTTTTTCAGTACTATAGGTATTCACGGAGCTTACTGCATCTATGTTGTCGTAGTTGGTTACTGTCTAATGATAGCATACTTCTTCTTGCCTGAAACAAAGGATAGAACTCTTCAGGATATTGAAGATGAGTTCAGAGGTAGACCATTGTCCCCTGAAGAGGTGAAATCTACTCAATCTTTAACGTCATGGAAGTTACATAGTAGAGATCGGAGATGCAGTAGTCCTGTAGTTTAAGTTAATTTCAGTGATAATTGAAATGATGAAATTATTTGCATAGTGGATAAAAGAATCAGTATTTTCACTTTTGTCAAAAACAAGCCAAAAGTGTAAACAAGCAAGTGTCAAATGGTAGTTGTAGCTAATTTATTTTAAAATATACTTGATATTATAATTAAGTGAGTAACTTATTAAAAATTGTTTGAATAATATTCCAATAGAAGTTTTATTTCAACATCAATAACAAATTGAAAAGTAATTTCGAACTTACTGATAAGGGGTCTCACAGGGTTTAATATTAGGACCCAATTTTTTTTGTGGAATGGTAATACACAGTGCACAATTAAGTATTTTTCTCATCTTACTACTTACTATTATAAGTGCGAAAATTTGAATGGATAGATGTTTGTTAACATGCCAAAACGGCTGAAGGGATCTGGAAGAGGTTTGGCACAGAAATAGATTATAGTGTGGAATCGCACATAAGTTTTATCCTGGAAAAATGTACGGTTCCCGTGGTTCCGTATAATTTATCAACTTTGATGAGGACGAAGTCGCGGGCAGAAGCTAGTGTTTTATAAATCAGGTAAGAGATTTTTTAAAACTGTTTTTTTTTACTAGCGTCAGGCACAAGTGGTCTGGCATTTTATGCTGAACTGGGCCTGTTTGGCGCAGCTGTGGGGCACACAATTTCTTATTTTTTTTATTCTTTTTATTGCCTTTTTATTATTATTTTTGCACATGTGTGCACATGGTCTGTGTCAATAAACATTTTTTCTTTCTTTTCTTTTCTTTCAAATATTTTAATTGACGAATGTATGGGTAGACCCTTTTGTAAGTGTATGTGTGTGAGCTGTAAATCGTTCAAACTGGTATATTTTATGGTTAAAAGTAATGGTTCCTGCTAAATTCCGGTTCGATTAAAAAATAATAGCTTTCAGTATTTACTGATAACCTCAATTACATAAATTACAGCTAAGGTTGTTGTAAATAAAGTTAAAGAAAATATGAGTCTATTATATTAGACTATGCCCAAAAAAATAAAATGATGAGAGAGAGGCATAGTTTCACAAAAAATAAATTAGACCTAGCTAAAATTGTCCACTTTAATTTGCGTATCTAACGTTTAACGTAGGTGCCTAAAGAGGACAGTCAGAATTCAATGTTTCTGTGAAGAATTGGAAATGTGCGCCTGCACAAAAACAACACCGTTTTTGTAAAGAATAAACTTGTTGCTAAGGACGCCCTGTGTTTCTTATGCTACACGTTGCAGACATACCTATACACAGGGAACAATCTTACTAACTTTAAAAAACGACTTTCAGCAAATTAATCTGAGTCAAAAATACCTTTAATTTACCTCAATTTTTTGACGTTGATTGTCGCTGCGATAATAGAGAAAATATAAGACTAGATATTGAACATTTTTAATTATTATTGACATTCCAGTGTTTATTTATTTATTTTAATTATTATAAGGGTACAGTACCAATTACAATAATTAAAGACTTAAAAAAAACACTTAAAACTGATAGATTAGTGTTACCCAGATAGATGATTTTAACCTGAATAAAAAGGTATATTGCTCTATCTCCTTATAATGTTCTCACAGCTCGGCCTACTCTTGTGAAAAAAAGTAGGCCACTTGCATTGCAAAACTGGCGGGTTGGTGGTGGATGTCAATGATGTCACATATCTTCGAATTGTTGGTTTTTTCTAAAGGTTTTCCTTAACCGTTTTGAGAAATGTAGTGATGAACTAAATTGCATAAAGCTGAGTGTATACCTGCCAGAGTTCACCAGTGGTTCAGTACCAATTCATCTTATAGTTAATGTATAATTATGATAATTATATAAATAAAAATATGCATTGGTAACGGCCATGGCTTACACGGGTTTGGACATAACATAACAAACATAACATCACGCCTGTAATCCCCGAAGGGTTAGGCAGAGGTGTACCCATTAGTACCTACACCCACATTTCGCCAGTTATGTTAAAGTCCCATGTAATAGGGGGCGAGCCTATTGCCAACAACCGGGCACAAATCCAAACTCCGAGTCTGCTACTGAGAAATTCCTGATGGAAAAACCCAATAACACTTTGCGCGACCTGGGAATTGAACCCAAGACCTCATGCTCAGCAGCCCCTTTGCTTCAGATCTGTATAATGGCATCTCAGATTACATTATTACCATCAGGATGTTATGCAACAATTATCGAATCATACAAACAACAATAACTTTATTTATAAAAATGAAATACAAACAGTGTAGGACATGGCTGCGACTGGTGATGCAAGATGGCGGATGTAATTAAAATAAAACGAACTTTATGACTTCAATTTATAAAGCGATGCGGTCCCTTGACACGCAGTTGTGGTGTCACACTGTTGTTGCAAGTACCTCGTGTTCAGAAGTAAGTTAAAACTGCACTTTACGAGTATAATAATAATACCAACGTATTGTTATAGGACAAAGGCCTCTTCTTATACAGAGAAGGCACGAGCATTGATCAGCACGCTGGCTCAAGACGGATTGGCGATTTCAGACTTATGTATATTTATTTACCTTGTTTTCATCACGATGTCGAAGATAAACTTAGAAAATACATAGAAAATGGAAAAGTTATATTGGTACTAACTCGTGCCCGTTTCGAACCCACAGCCTCCTGCGCCCTGTTAGGGGCACGTCATGTTTATAAGTTTAAAAAAATACTCTTTGCCCCTATAGAGGTGGGGAGTCTAATTTATTCAAGGTTATTCTGGCTCGTGTAAACTCAACTGTGACCAGTTGATGTCAACTGGGTAAAAATACTCAAGTGGTAGTGCATCATGGGGTATTATTCCAGCTTTAGACTGCAGATTATTCATTACATGTATTATAACTCGGTCTTTCCTCGAACAGAGAGATCATTAAAAATTCTATATAACATCACGCCTGTAATGTAATCCCAGAAGGGTTAGGCAGAGGTGTACCCATTAGTACACCCACATTTGGCCAGTTATGTTTTTAAGTCCCATGTAATAGAGCACGATCCTATTGCCATCAAACGGGCACAAATCCAGACTCCGAGGCTGCTACTGAGTAATTCCTGATGGAAAAACCCAATAACACTTTGCCCGACCTGGGAAATTCTCAAAGCTTTATTACATAACCTATTGAGATTTGAAACGCTACTGAGTGAGTATTTTTGTGATGTACTTTTGGCCTTTTACGTAACTTTGGATAGTCGTGATCAACCTGAATAAACACTGTGACAGCGTTGTATTGTCATCAATACTGAAACGATACTAATCACAACTTCTCGATGATCTTTATGGCCTCTCCGTCTTATTAACACATGTCTATTCCACGTGTTTGTATTTCAACTTAGCTGGATATCCCCCCTCCCCGTCCTCATACACTTTTTGTACCTTTAGGTCTTAGCATTTAAGGAGCCCTGCACTTACTCATCATCTGCCTAGCCTTTTTCCAATTATGTTGGGGTCGGTTTCCAGTCTAACCGGATGCAGCTGAACTGCCTCTGCACTTACTACAGTCTCATTATCGATGACTGTGGGTGGTGCATCCGATTTGCAGCCAACAATGTGCGGATCCTCGTATTCAGGGCGTCAAGTTCCATCTGTATGCTACAAGATTACATTAAACGACATTACAAAACTGAACCCTTTTGACAGCTTCTTACAGCAGACCACAATGAACCAAGTAGCGCGGAATGTCTCCAGAGCATTGACCATGGTGGTGCTGATGATGTGCTGGGTCAGCGCCCTCGCCTTCAGGAACAGCTCCCGGATCCCCAGCAAGAGACCAATCAACTACCAACCTGACTTTGCTGATTGATTTGGCTTGGTTCAATAAAATTATAAACTGATTTATTCTGAAATTTTTTTGGACTAAATGCAACCTGTCTATTTTCTAATACCTACCTTATACATGAGAATAGATACAAAATTATTTCACGCAATTTCGAAATCAAAAACGAAAAGTAATATATTCTAGTTTATTTATTACCTACTCTATTTCATCTATTTACAAAATTAAATAATACTCATAATTATCACGTATTTAGTATCTTCACCGTTTTAAGTACTAAACTTATACTCTTAAAATGGAATAGGACTGCTACATCTCCTCTCTGACATTCTCCTCTTATATGCTACAATAGGGTCTGCCTGTAAAGACTTTCTGACTTCAATCTCCTCGGGAGCCAGCGGTCTACCTCTGAACTCATCTTCTATCTGCTGCAAAGTCCTGTCTTTAGTCTCTGGTAGTAAGAACCAGATGACGACCATGCAGTAAGTTACTATACTTCCGTACACCATGTACGCACCATGCATGCCTACACTATCAACAAGTCCTGTAAAAGTCTTAAGGACTATGAAGAACGTGGCTGAGAATGATGCAAGACTGATAGTACCTCCAATACTTCGATATTCTAAAGGAAAAACTTCTCCACCGATAACGTTTGGCAAAGGTAGCATGCCTGTAGCTACGGCAAAGAATTTCAGGTTAATCAGTAATATTGGTATCCATAGAGCATCGTATGGTAAGGTTCCTTGCTGCTTGAAGTATACGTAGGCAGCCAAAGTGAACTGCACGATGATCGCAAGGCCTCCAGTTGAGAACATGACAGTCCGTCTCTTCAATTTGTTGATAGCAAACACTGCTAAAGTATTCGAGATACATCTTTGGGCGCCCAAAAAGATCATCCAAAAATGAGCATTTACTTGGGGACCCACCACTACACTTATAATTAAAGTTGAGTAAGCAGACATGGTAATACCACCAGCGAAGTTCACTAACACATGAGCATGCATCATCAGGATGATAGGCTTATAAAACTCTTTCTTCGTTATTGTTGTTACCATATTTCTGATACGGTTACGTCTTTTGCCAAAACTCTCTGATATCATCGCCTTCTCGAAGAGTAGTCGAGCTTCTATCATTTCTTCTAGCTCCTCATCTTCGTCATCACCTCTGAGCCAACGGAAGACTTTCCTACAATCATCAAGTCTTCCCTTTGTGACAAGCCAGCTCGGTGACTCTGGAGAGTATATCGTCATTACGAGACTTATGAAGGGGAAGAATGAGCAGACCAGAGCTGTCTGCTGCCAACTTATGAGTGAACCAATGAGGTGAACGAAGAATATACCGAAGGATTGTGTCAAAGAGACGGTCGTGAGGAAAGCTCCCCGATTCTTTGGACTGGCGTATTCTCCGATGAGAACTGATCGTAGGGGTGACAGCATTCCGATTGATAGACCCTGAAGTATTCTGCCAGCGAACAGGATCTGAAGCGAAGAAATAGAATTTATGATATTTTACACCAGATAATCTAGATTCTTATAGTTATTTGTGTGCATATTCAGCTAGTAATACCGTTGTTTTGTTTGTTAGAGGCTTGGCTTTGATAAATTTCAAGTTTCTTACCTCAAAATTAGTAGCCATTGTAATAATGAACCATCCCACCAAGTTGGGCACAGTCGCAGTGAAGTGAGCCATCTTTCTGCCATACCTCTCCATGATAGGTGGTGTGATGAAACTCCCAACTAGCTGTGTGATACCCAGGATTGATGCTGGAAAGAAAACAATGGAAATAATTACTGTTTCTCTTATGACGAAAGCTGTAAGCAAAATACACATTTTCAAGCCTTAGAAATAAAACTCAGAAAGTATTTCATAGGACAAATCTATACGTTTTTAAAAGCACTGTAGTACAGCTAATAGTTTGGATACCGTCGCCTACTGAAAACTTCATAGCATTGCAAAGCCAAACAGTTTGCGGTAGAAATAAATCGTTTCTCAAACCCTTTATAAAAGTGCTTTATTTTTCATTTTATTTAAAATTGACTAACATAACTGGCGAAATGTGTGTGTGCTAATGGGTACCCCGTGCTTAACCTTTCGGGTATAATATTACAGGCGTGTATTGTGATGAAATATTAAATACTAACCAATCCATGACGCAGACACAGGATCTAGTTTGAACTCGGAGTCCACAAGATGGAGCTGAGGCAACAAGATGGCGGGGTACCCGATCACTGAACCATGGCCGATGATGTTGCTACCCACTGCTGCTGTCACGAAGCACTGCAAGTAATGATAAAGTTGCTATAATCTTCAGGTTTATCACCCATTTAATACGACTGCTGAGCTAGTACTGGGTTAGATTCCCAGGTCGGACGAAGTTATTAGTTAATGGGTTTTTCCATGAAGAATTTCTCAGTAGCTGGAAAGCATGTAAAGCAGATCCTGATCGCCTGATCGTCTGATCTCATCCTGGTCGTGTCAGATTGTTGTCCCATCGGGCTCTAAAAGTGAGGGAAGAGAGAGCGCATCTGTGTTTGCGCACACACACATACACACACACTTGTACACTACAATATCTCTTGTTTACTAGGTTCAACTTCATTAAAATGTGCCGCCGAGACCGAACTTTGGTCGGCAGGATATTGTAATCTATAAGAAATAAAACGCCTGTATAGGAGAAGGGGCAGACAGCGGTATAAAGAACATTTTGCCATCTATGTAATCCTTTATGGGAAATCGTATTTTGTAAAAGTGAAAATTATCCGTTATTTAGATGTTATTTAGGTAAGGTAGGGTAGGGTACGGTAGGGTAGGGTACGGTAGGGTACGGTAGGGTACGGTAGGGTTTTTTTTTTTTTTTTTGAGGCAGGAGTGGGAAATCCTCATGGACGCCCAAACTGCCCCGTCATCGGGACAGTCTGGGCAGTGCCGGACTCTTACCGGCTAAAACCACACTCCTGCCTAGGCGTGGGCCCCTGCCATACACGTAACGCAGGGATTTTATCATGGGCCGTCTATATTTATTGCCTTTTTGATATTGTCTTTTCTAAAATACCTATGTTTTTTAAAATTATCTATTTTGTTTTTTCGTTTATAGGGGGCTTGTCCTATTTATTCCTTTTGTTTACCTGTTTCACTATTTCTATTATGTACTGTTAGGATGGCGTTCCGTGGGTCCTTTTTAAAAAAAAACACTTTTATACTGCTAAAGAACACAATTTATTATACTGAAATTTTACACTCAAAGATACACTTGCACTGACTGATTGAATGAATAGATTGACTAATTGGATGGACTGACTGCCTAAACCGCATGGTTTGGCCTTTTTATAATTTTGCGTTAAAGTGGAAGCGACGGGGGTTTTCGCTTACTGTGCATTTATTACATACATGTATTTGTTCATAACATCTCCCCCCTTTAGACTGAGCTTTATTTTATATTTTGGATAAAGTGAAGGACAAATAGAATAATTAATTCATTCAATAGTAATTTAATTTTTAAAATAAAACTCAGTATACAATATAGAAACTGATTAAAACTATACCCATTAAATTTAAAACATAGAACATAATATTTTATCCCAAAAAAAATTAAAATATTTTAATTATTAAATTATACCCACTTAACATTTATTTTAGATAGTTCAACAAGAACATATTTCCTAGAGATAGTTAAGTCCCAAAGAAAAATAAAAATTATTATCTAATACATCTACTTATTCTATTTAGATTAGCAGTTACTAAGATTTCGATTTGATCTGGTTAAGTTTCTGAAAGCAACATCTTTAGTAATTTGAATGTTAGGGAGACTTTTTATAGACTTGTTGTCGTTTTCAGGATCTTCCGAAATTTCAGTAAGTTCTATTGAATTTGATACATTATTATCTGTTCTAATTTTCTTCTTATTGTAACATTGATTATAAATTTGAATACAACACATGGAACTTCTATTACCAAAGCATTTTTTATAAATTTTATAAGCTAAATAACTAAATATTGCCAATATCATGGCGTAGGTCAGCCCTGAGTAATAAGTACCATATTTTACAATGTGGGACTGATTTTCACTGCTTTTAATTTCATTTTCTAAATTGTCTAACTTATGCGAGGCTAATTTTAAAGATTCTAAATCAACATTAGATAGACTGATTGGGTTGACAAGATGAGAACTTTGGTTAACAAAGTTGTATTTGCAACAATCATCTACAGTTAAATCAAAATTTAAAATTATTTGAGTTGGTACAATGCTTTTGTATTTATTCGATGGGTGAAATTGTAATGTTTGGAAAAATGCCACACAATTACTTTCTACAGATAAAATACCTGTCCCTTGTAAAACAAAATCTGTTATATAATTATTACATTTCATTGTCAACTTATTTGGTTTAGATTGCACATAGATGTACCTGTTATCATTCAATTTTTGCCAAACATTGATGTTACCATAAATGACCTTGGACTCGCAACTTTCGGGAAGCGACAGGGTAACTTCTGTCAATAATTTCGATTCACATGAAGGATTATTGATTGTTGACAAAATTGATGGTAAAGGACAAATAATATAATCATTATTAACTTGTTTACATTCGCTTATATTATCTAATAAGGCGTAACTCAATCTGTCATCCGTTATTGCTACGTATAACTTGGAAGGATGAATTAAAACATAAGTTAAATAATGCTTACTATCACGTGGAGTAGGTAGCGGCAAATTCTTATATAGGTTGAACTTTATAGGATTTATCAAAGGTACTTGTATGATAAACATTAGTTTGTTGTTATAATAATACACAGTTAGTTTAGACAAATCAATAAAAGTGTGAATGTTTTGCAACGTCAGTGAAACCGGGAATTCTGAGGTTCTTTTTAATTGAATGTTATTTGATAACTCAGTGTATAATTTCTTGGGAGTCGTGACGAATGGGTGTAAAATGTTTGCTTTAGCGAATAAAATAGAGTTTAAAATAGTATCTAAAATGTTAGAAATAGACAATAATGATCCTTCTATAATATTAAAGATAGAGTTAAATCTTTCTAAATTTATTAAGTTAGTACTAGTCTTAGAATTAGCAGTAAAGATATAATTAAGTTTTTCAATTCGATTGTTTAGTTTAATTTTGTTATTATTTAATCTTTGTATGGATACGTTAAAATTATTAATAGTAGAACGAATAACATGAATGTTATCCTTCATTAGGGAGTAAATATGATGCTCGTTTTGTTGACATGTATTAATAGAATGTTTAATTACATTTGTATGAGTTAAAAATTCACCATCGAGGTGAAAAATATCAGTATATTTAGAAAGACAGTTCATTAAAGCTTTCTTTTCTTGCGCGTTTAAATGAGAACATCTTATTTGATCGAGAACTTTCTGAGATCGGTCAATATTTACAGAATTTATTTGATGAACTAGTTTAGTGTCATCTGATTCAGAAATTGGAAGCTCAAATGGAATTAATTGAACTTGAAAATTGTCGATTTCCACTTCAGATTCAGTAGTATTGAGAACAGAAACGTTAACTCTGTTGTTCGACTTTAAACTTACTATGCAGTTTGCTAGAAATACACCTTCGCAAATTTTGTTATCTAAAATCAAAGCTTCCTTTGAGTCGCCAATCTCTGATAAATTTGAAACTGGACACTCAATGACCGTTTCTGACCGCGGGGGTATGACATATGATGGTTTAGTGCAACAAATAGGTAGCTCGTAACCCTCTAAATTAAGGGTGTTATTGGAGTATTGAATATTTATACTAAAATGTTGGATAAAATCACTACCAATGATACCATCGTAATTTAAGTTGATCGTATCGTTAATCGCGTGAAACGTATAGTCGAATGTTATTTTACTTTTTGGCGAGACATTATACTCAAAACTGATTTTAGTAGACCCTAGAGATTCCCAATAGGAATCGTTATCACTTAAGCCTTTAAGTTTTATAATTTCAGGGCTAAGCACTGGTTTATTACGTAAACTGGAATGTTTGACTAATGAAATTGCGGAACCAGTGTCTATCAAAAAGCACAAGGGCTTGTCGTTATAATTAGTTTTTAAATAAACGTGAGGCAATGAAACTTTGTTATTGATGCAATTAATAGTAAATGTTTTTGTCTCACGTAAGGAATCCCTGGATGAAAAACTCGATTTTTCCAAATTCGAATCTGAGTTTAATTTTTTATTAGAGGACTTAAGAGTCTGTGTATGAATATTAATCTGTGTTGGGGAAAATTTAAGAACACAGTTTGAAGAACACGTAGACTTTTTATTTGTGCTAACCTGTGTTGGAAATAACTTAGGAACACAGTTTGAAGGACACGTAGTCTTATTGTTTGCGCTAACCTGTGTTAGGAATAACTTAGGAACACAGTTTGAAGGGCTTATTGTGCCTTTATTTGCGCTAACCTGTGTTGGAGAAAATTTAAGAACACAGTTTGAAGGGCTTATTGTGCCTTCATTTGCGCTAACCTGTGTTGGAGAAAATTTAAGAACACAGTTTGACGGAAATGTAGAGACATTCGTGTCGTTTATATTATTATTATGAGGTTTCAGTAGACACGGAACCGAAACCGTATTTAGTTTAAACTATTATCGTTGTCACAAGTGTCTACATGATTTACATTAGAACGATTATCGCTCGACACGTTATTTGAGCTCGGTGCACTTGCACTTGATAGTGTAGAGTTACGTGGATCGGTCTGCGAATTATTATTGTTTTTAAAAAGTTTACGACATTCGTTTATCAGATGTCCACGTTTTTTACAATAGGCACATGATTTATTAGGATCAAATTGAGAACTTAGTTTATTTTGATAGTTACTCGTATTATTAGAATTATTTTGTGAATTTAAGTGATGCACATTAGGAGAAAAGTGCTTATTCTTGTTTTTATAGCACTCTGAAGCAACATGACCGCTCTTATTACATGTTGTGCATTGTTTGTTAGAACGAGAGGGAAGTTTTGAAAGATTATAAAGTTTTTCCTCCTCGATAGCATGTGTAATTGCTTCAGATAGAGTTTTCGGGGCCCTACACCGCACAATATGAGAAAAATTAGTGTTCAACCCTAATAAGAATGTATTAAGGGCCAAATCTTCCATGGCGGCTATTCGACCTATAAGTTCTTTATCATTTTCACAGCTATAATGGATGTCAGATTGCAGTCGTGTTAAACATGATTCAATTCGTATGGAGAACTGCATCACGTCTTCGGAAGGCAATTGCTTGCAGTTTTGTAAATCCACTAATAAATGAGTGGTGTGTTTTTTCTCTCCAAAGGTAGTTTTAAGAAATTGTTTAATCTCTGACCAACTGTTAAACTTTTTCAAACAACAGGCTAATTGAGCTTTGCCTTCCAACTGCGAGATGATATATTTACACAAGACGTTCTGTTGATCTGTAGTTGCTAGAGAAAATGCATTTTCGCAGTTTGTTAAAAATGCAGGTAACAATTCGCGATCTCCGTTAAAAGGTTTGATGAACTTCGTGAGGACAGAAAGGGTAATTTTGTCAGCCATTTTATTTTTTTGTTTTTGTGGCGAATCGTCCTCAGATGAACTATATGAGTTTGATGAAGACGCGATTTCTTCGGATCTCTCTTGTTTTAGAGGCATTAAAGTTTAAATAATTTAGAGTACTACAGACCATCAGACAAAACATGCACAAGTTGTAAATAAAAATTGTATATAAAATAGTATAAGAAATTGTAAAAGTTGTAAATATATTTTTTTTTTAAATCTCGAAATTTTAGAAAATTGGAAAACTTCACTTCACTTGATTTAAGAGCACTTTCACTTGATAAGATAAAAAGATAAGAGAACTCACAGTAGCAGCGATATGGTAGCAGCAATCGCGAACATTCTGGATACTACGTCACACGTGACGTATGTGGAAAACAGCGGTGACACCTGGCGACTCAGCGGGTCGTATTACAGGGCACACGTCGTCACGTCGAGTTCTTGTTACACGTGGTGTGCTTTGACCACGTGGCTGATGATGGATGGATGAGTCAGACCACCAGGTCAGGTCCTTTGAATGATTTTGTGATGCGGGCTCACACTCGAGAGTGGAGGCTGACCGTCGACCACAAGGCAGCAGGGAGTGTTCTGGGGTGATGCGGGCTCACACTTGAGAGTGGAGGCTGACCGTCGACCACAAGGCAGCAGGGAGTGTTCTAGCGTGATGCGGGCTCACACTTGAGAGTGGAGGCTTATCGTCGACCACGTGGAGTAACGCAGCGCGGGCTTAGGTTATTTTTTGACAACCCAAGACTTATCGTCGGCCACTTAGAGTTACGCAGCGCGGGCTTAGGCTTTTGGACAACCCAAGGCTTATCGTCGGCCGCTTTACAAAAGGACTTCTTGATCACGGAACCAACAAATATAATGGTGCAGACGAGTGGAATGAATTCGCGACGCCTACACCTATATAGATCCCAGTACTCAACGATTTTCCTGGGTCCCGCTTCTGACACCAAATTTGTTAGGATGGCGTTCCGTGGGTCCTTTTTAAAAAAAAACACTTTTATACTGCTAAAGAACACAATTTATTATACTGAAATTTTACACTCAAAGATACACTTGCACTGACTGATTGAATGAATAGATTGACTAATTGGATGGACTGACTGCCTAAACCGCATGGTTTGGCCTTTTTATAATTTTGCGTTAAAGTGGAAGCGACGGGGGTTTTCGCTTACTGTGCATTTATTACATACATGTATTTGTTCATAACAGTACTTTACAAAATGTCTTGCTTTTTTGCCCCCTATTAGTTGGCTCAAATTTTCTTTGTTCATTTGTGTATCTAAGGCTATTTCGGCGTCGCGTCTTAGGGAGCAGTGCACCGGGCACTCCGTGAGGAGGTGGAGGACTGTTTCCAGCTTGTCGGGGTCGCAAATACACGATGGGCTCTCCTTGCACTTGAAGCGAGTCAAGTATTCGGAGAACCCACCGTGCCCCGTTAGGGCTTGGGTCAGCTCTTTACTGGTCTCTAATTTCCGCACCGTTCTGTACGCAGCAATCGCGCATGGAAAGAACATTTTTGTTGTGGCCGCCGTTTCTCCGATGCAGTACCTCCGGTTCCATTCGCCCAGCGTCTCCATTCGGATCATTCGCTTGACGAATGAAACCGGGCATAAGCTGTAGTCGGGTGCGCGCTTTGATCTCAGGGCAGCCTCCTTCGCGAGCGAGTCGGCTCTCTCGTTACCCTCCAGCCCTGCATGAGCTTTGATCCAGAACAAGGATACGCTCTTGTTCTGGCAGTTACTGTGTCTTAGGGCGTTTCTTGTTTCGACTGCAAGGGGGTGGAGGGCTTCGGGGTTCACGACTGTTTGGAGGGCTGCCATTGAGTCGCTGTAGATGGCGAACGCCGTCTCAGATCTCCGCAGGATCTCCTTTGTTGCTTCGCAGAGGGCCAGGAGCTCAGCCTGGTAGACGGTACTGTAAGACGGCAGAACAAGCTTTCGGGTTTTTGTCTCGGCCTCGCCAGTCCATACGGATAGCGCGGCTCCGACTTTACTCTCGATCTTGCTGCCGTCTGTAAAGATTCTCACCGCATAGTGGCGGTGGTCGTTATATTGCTCCTCGTCTACCAGGCGTCGGAGCTCTATGGTCCTCTGCTCCGCCGGGTGTGGTGCCTCTAGTGCCGATGCCATTCGCTCGATCTCCCTATCCCCCAGCACTGGATGGGACACCCCCTTCTTGGCCTCGTATAGAGACGCTGCCTCTCGAATTCTGAGGTCAAGAGGGAGTATCCCAGACAGCACCAGCGCTGCGTTCAGGGACACCGTGCGATAGGCACGACACAGCTTCTGTGCGAAGGGTACGGTAGGGTACGGTAGGGTAGGGTACGGTAGGGTAAGAGTAGGGTATTGCAGGGTAGGGTAGGGTAGGGTAGGGGTATGGTATTGGTAGGGTAGGGTAGGGTTAGTGTAGGGTAGGGTAGGGGTAGTGTAGGGTTTGGGTAGGGAAGGGGTAGAGTAAGGTATGGGTAGGGTATCGGTAGGATAGGGGTAGGGGTAGGGTATTGGTAGGGTATTGGTAGGGTATTGGTAGGGTAGGGTAGGGTTAGTGTAGGGTAGGGTATGGGTAGTGTAGGGTTTGGGTAGGGAAGGGGTAGAGTAAGGTATGGGTAGGGTATCGGTAGGATAGGGATAGGGGTAGGGTATTGGTAGGGTAGGGTAGGGGTAGTGTAGGGTAGGGTAGGATAAGGGTGGTGTAGGGTTTGGGTAGGGTAGGGGTAGAGTAAGGTATGAGTAGGGTATCGGTAGGATAGGGGTAGGGGTAGGATACCACGCGAACGAAGTCGTGGCGGGTCAACTAGTAAAGAAAAAAATATGAATCTGGCTATCATAAACAATTTAAAAACTGTTCTTTCGATCTGACTGGTAAATCCAGGGGTAAGCGCATTTAAACATACAAACAAACTAAAAATACTCTTCAACTTTATTATATGATTATATTATACTTACATTATGTATAAAGTATAGTATAGCTACTCACTTGTTTCAAAAACGGCGAAAACTTGTTTTTCTTTTTTGAGGACATTATACAAATATTTTTTTACACTTTTCACTTTTTCCTAATTAATAATAATTCAAAATACTATCGCATGGTTCACGACCATTGGATTACAATGTTAACTTTGGAATGTAAACTAAAATAACTACATAAAATTGTTATTTGAACTGCAATAAAAATATATTATACTTATATTGTCATAAATAAACTAAATCCGCAAACTCTAAACTCTGCTTATCAATAATTTGTATGATTTTACCGGAAATATTATTATTAGGGTGTGTTCACGTCATAGATTTTATAATAACTAAACAAAGGACCATGTGACATTTTATGCCCATTTCCAACATTGCCCAACAATCATTAGACCCACCTTTTTTTTTAAGATGGTAAAAATGATCAATTAAGTCACTGAGGGACTGTCAGACTTTTACTGACTAAAAAAACCACCCTGTTCCTTCTGTTGCCCTTTATGTTTCGGGGCCACGGTATCCTGTTAAGACGTTCCGCAACCCCGGCAGGTGTTTGGCCCTGTTTGGCCCTGCCCCGTCCCTGTGCTGACAGCTCTTTGAGGCGCGCGTGAAACAGAACGCGCCGTCGACCCACTTCCTAGGAAAGCTGAGTGTACTTCATTCGACTTTATGGTAGCTACGTTCAAAATTGAGTTTTGAATTTACGATTTTGAAAAAAACATTTAAGTAACACGGGTTTCATCACTGTTGGACAATATAACAATGCACAATGGGCCCAGGGTTCATACAAAAATACTCATGGTCCTTTTGCTGCGCTCTAAAATAGGGATTGTTGACGTGGCTCAAAACGTTGCTATACTTAAATGGGACTGGGCAGGACATGTCTGCCGCATGGTGGACAGTGTGGGCCCAATTAGCACAAAGCTGGTACCATGAGACAGTGAGACGGGGTCGCGGCAGGCCATGAAGGAGATGGCGAGACGACCTGCATGGATTGGTCCAGAACTGGAGGGATGAGGCACGGAATCGTAAAAGATGGAAGGAGTGGAGGGTGATCTTTGCCCAGACAGAAGAAGCTGATCAAAAATTTAATAAAAAATAACTAAGTAACATGAAAATAATGAAGTCATTAATATATTTGTGAGTTCTTTTTTAATTTACCCAAATTATTAAACATTTTTTACATGAGAAAATAATTTCAGGACGTTTTTAACTGTATTACTGAAAACTAGCCTTTAGCATTAAATAATAATTATCAATATTGTTTAATATGGCTACCGTCCTCTAATTTATAGCTAATATAATATAATTTAATCGGATTCAAATAAAACGTAGTCTCGTGCTAATTGATAAGGGCAATTGTCTGCTATCAGTCACTCGAGTCATTATCAGGGAATACGTAACGGTACAAAAGGGCCTGCAAGGGGCAAAGTTCAACAACTCTTTAACCGTGATGTATAATATCTGCTACGAAATATGAGACTTGACAAGCGTCAGTAATAGGGAGCTTGCGCAGGTATAGATGTACGAAATAGTTATCCATAATTTGTGCATGTATTCAGGGATATTTCTATGACATTTAGAGTAAAATTCTTAACATATTATTTGCTACGAAATGATAAAGTATGTGTGGTGTGTCAAGTGTCATCTTTCATGGCACGTATTTCGTGGCATTTAACAGAAAATATTGAGAAGTGATTAGTTGCCTAGGAATATACAAAATGTACCAAATGACTCTCACACAATGTACAGCGGAACCCTATATTTTGAACCCCATAATTTGCTACAAGCCTGCCACGCTATACCCATTCACTGCAACTCCTGAAAGCCAGAATCAGCAATTGAGACCGTCAGAAAAGCGCCGCGGCATAAAGCTCGACGAGTCCCGGAGAAACGATTGAACTGTCTTGAATCCCGCAACGAAATTAATCAGAAGAGAATAACGGAGGAGTAAGAAAAATATAATTTCCACTTCCCTCCTAATGTGTGGATGTTGACCACAAGGGTAGTTGTAGTGTGGTAAGAATCCTACATTATCCCTGAAGACTGGGCACAGCCTACATTTCAGTCGCTCCATGTAAAATACTGGTATTCAGCTGCACTCGGTTAGACTGGAAGCCGACCCTAACATAGTTGGAAAAAGGCTAGGCAGATGATGATTGGGCACACCCTAAAAGTTTTCCCCGAAATGAAGAAAAATAATGGCACAGATAAACTAGGCGCTCTAACGAATAATCAACAACACACAGAGAGAGAGAGAGAAAGAAACCTGCTCTAATAGTAAGAGTTACAGCTAAAGTCCATATCACTTCATATAAGTTAATCACTTGTTTCACAAATTCACTTTAAATAACTCGTCTAGCCCAGTTTAGTGACACACTCGCAGTCTCCTACATGACTGTAATATTTTGTAGTTTTATGCCTCTTCGTCGCAACATATCGTGACTTGCCCATTATAAGGAGTAAGTTATTAAATAAGTGACTAAACTTAACCTTCGATCCGCACTTGTGTCCATATAAGTCATATGATTGGTCACGTGGGGTGGCTTGGTCGAGATAAATGATTAGGGGGTCACAGGGAACAGTAACATCACGCATGCATCCCCCAAAAGGGTAGACAGAGTTTGTTACATCCACAATTCGATAGTTCTACAGCAATTATAAGACTGGGCCAGTGTATTGCCAGTAACCGGGTACACATCATGTCAATGAGAATTTTACTTTGCTGAGCAATAAGGCATTCATACGGGGTGTCATGGCCAGTGACCATGGACAGTTGCCTGATAATATTACAAAAAAATAAAACCGCCTTCAAAAACTACAAAATAAAACAAATAACTTTAGTTTTGGAAGTTGGTGGCTTTGGTCTTGTTTTTTGTTATGTAGATATTGCCACCGACTTCCAAAACTAAAGTTATTTTTTTTATTTTGTAGTTTTTGAAGGCGGTTTTATTTTTTTGTAAAAAAGCTTTTTATTTTTCACTTTTTAGTGCTTGTGTGTTAATGTTTGAAATCCTTACAAAAAGCCCTTTCAAACAATACCTCACACGATATATTTAATTTTGAAAAGTAGTAGGAGGGGGGTTGACGTACCCCCTCCCTCTCTTCCTTCAGTCAGTCATCGACTACACGTATAAACAAAGCAATTTTACTTATTACAACAGTTATGCTGTAATTCTATAAGGAGTTCCGTTTCATATCTCCGAAGTTCATCATCAGATCATGACAAAATTTCTATGGGACCTATTCGGAAGTATACTCTTTCAAACAAAAAAAGAATCATCCAAATCTATTCATAATTGGCTGAGAAATCAGGTAACATACATACAAAAAAAAAAAAGAATTGAGAACCTCCTCCTTTTTGAAGTCGGTTGAAAATGATTTATTATTATTATTTGTTGGTAGGTATACATTTTTGTATCTCGGCTTTGATGCGCCGGTTTTAAAGAATAACACGGGCCAAAGCCAAGTGCAAACCTAATAAAATTTAAGTGTTAGATGATACTATGTGGTGCGATGATGTGGTGAGATGTTGAGTTGCATGACTTTGATCGTGTACGTGGGTGAGTGGCGATAGGTGTGTGTGTGATCCGATATTTGTGGGTCATTGTCGTTTTGCAGGAATTTTCGGACAATTCTGCAAGTGTTCAGGATAGCAACTTGACAGGAGTTTGGTAGGTTGAGGTATTATTATTAAACTAAGAAACATTTTGCTAAAAATACTACTTTATCTGTATACAGTAAATGTAACGCACGCATAACATAAATGAATGCGAATGGGAGTGTTCAACAGTACAGGGATCGTGGGGTACTTATTCAAAGTTGCTGCCTCGTTGGTCTTGTGGTCGTTCAGCGCGAGCATGAGGTCTTGGGTTTGTTTCCCAGGTCGGACAAAGAGTTATTGAGTTTTTCCAACAGGAATTTCTCAGTAGCAGCCTCGGAGACTGGATTTGTGCCCGGTAGATGGCAATCGGCTCGCCCCATATTACATGGAACTTAAACATAACTGGCGAAATGTAGGTGTATACTGATGGGTTCACCTCTGCCTCACCCTTTGAGGATTACAGGCCTGATGTTATTCTATTGCTGTTGCCATATATGTCACTCTTTAAAATAAAATTAGCTCAAGATCATGACACACATATAATTATTTTTGTAATACAATATACCTATTTAATTGAGCAGAGCGGTCTAGATCCTACCCTACACATGGTGGAATGGAATTAGGTCAATGGCTATCACTCACGTGTTATGAAACTTGAGATGCTTAATTAGAAATGCAGCGATGTCTGGTTTATGTTTGCGAATTTATTTTACGTACGCAGTAGTACTGATTTATGAAGAGGTTCGTCTAGAAAACTCTAAGTCAAATATCAGATCATTAAAAGGCACGTTTATACGAAAAAGAATTATTTTATCCAAGAAAATTAAATGTGGTTGTGACCAATGTGACTTTTTAAAAACATTTAGCCACTAAGTATTGTACTTTCTAAAAGTTTATCTTGGACATCACTGACATCGGTGAAGGAAAACCATCGTGAGGAAACCTGGATTTATAATGAATATAAGTCTGGAATCGCCAATCCGCCTTGAGCAAGCGTGGTGATCAATGCTCATGTCTTCCCTGTAAGAGAAGAAGCCTTTACCCTGCAGTGCATTATATTATTACTAGCTAACCCAGCGAACTTCGTACCGCCATATTTATTTATTTTTATGGTATGAATAATAGATGTTGACCGATTCTCAGACCTTCCCGATATGCGGACAAAATTTCATAAAAATCGATCCAGCCGTTTCGGAGGAGTTTGGTAACAAACACTGCGACACGAAATTTTATATATTATATAAGAAGATTATAGTTAAAAAAATAACTTGTCAACATTTCAAACGTTAGATTACTGAAAATACAACAACAAGTGTAGGTATCTAAACAACATTATAAAATAATAATCCCACATTTATCTTAAAACAGCATAATTAACATTTACATAATGCCCAAATCATGGTCATGAACCTAAACTGTTTTATTAAAAATTGTAAATATTTATGCAAATACAAATGCCTATAGTAATAAACATCAGAACCGGGGGAAAGTTGATGCGATTGCGCAAGAGTGGCGCTTGGTAGGAGAGGACTAGTGATGTCATATTGACAAGTATCGATATTACGGTTCCTTATGTTCAGCTGTTTTACCTGCTCCGCTCGCCCGTGAGCGTAGCGTGATGTTACTCGTTTATAGCCTATAACGTTTCTCTCATCGATAAACGGTCTGTATAACGAAAACTACCGAAGTGTATGAAGTGTATAAATTGTTTGTTTTACTTGGTTAGCTAGTTATTAACTCCTAAACTTTATTGTACATGCTGTGGTCTCCTATATGTGAAGGAGTACACCTGCAATCGTTGTCGACTATTATTTATATGTCATGTTTGTGTATATCTTTTGTTGGAGATCCTAAATCAATAAAATAAAATAAAATAAAACTATTTTCTCAAATCGGACTATTAGTTTCTGAGATTAGAGAGTTCAAACAAACAAAAATAATCTTCTGGTTTATAGAATATCGATTATTGTCGATCTAATATTGTTTATCCATACAAACTTTGGACCCTCGTTTCTTCGGGGTGAATTTTGGAAAATCCTTTCTTGGCGCAATCCTATCAGTGGTTTGAGCTGTGAGTTAATAGATCAGTCAGTCAGTAACGGTTGCCTTTTATCTATACTCTATACTACAAAGTATGTACAAATAAATAAAATTGAAGTGTCTGTTTGTAATATTAAAATAACCGTTTTTTACAACATGCATAATTATGAATGTATTTACGGTACATATATGTACATATACCAAAATAACATTTTTTGTCTGTCTGTTTGTTCCGGCTAATCTCTGAAACGGCTGGACCGATTTTGACGGGACTTTCACTGGCAGATAGCTGATATAAGGAGTAACTTAGGCTAATTTTATTTAAAAAAAAAAAAAACCTCGCAGTAAAACGACATTTACGTGGACGAAATCGCGGGCATAAGCTAGTCTATAATATAAAATGCTTTGTCCTGAATTTCTGACAAACTGATAGATAGATATATTTGTAATAGTAGGTACCTATGTCTTTATGTAAGTCGATGAAACTGACTTTTCATCGACAAATAATAAACAACACTACCCTTACTTTTTCTTCGAACACTCAATATGTACTCAATATTATAGATCTTGATCGTATAGCAACTTGTTGCGTTCTTGAGATTACATGTGAAACAAAAGACACACGCAGTGACTGGTTTTCATATTTTGAGCTCAAGGGCTCAAGAACGAAAAAGTGTTCAATAAAAGTGTGTTTTCCGTGCTATTTTTGGATCGCATAAATCGGAATAATGTAAGTATGATAAAACCTTTACTTTCTTTTGAAATGAAACATATTACAATAGGCTCGCCCCCTATTAGGTACCTACATGGGACTTAAACATAACTGGCGAAATGTGGGTGTACTAATGGGTACACCTCTGCCTAATCCTTCGGGGATTACAGGCGTGATGTTATGTTTATGAAACATATTATGTGAACTCCTGACTACGGGATATTCCTAGTTACCTACCTGAATTTTAGCTAACACTAAGTTAGCGATAAACGATAGTTAATCTAAAAGAAACACGTATCGTATTCTACAAAATTTAAATTTCTTAGGTTTTTTGCAAATTGTAGCTCTGTTTTGGCTTGTATGTAAATCAAAACTTAGTTAGCGACACTAATAATGACATATTTACCTCTTAAAACGACCCACCGACCTAATGATCACTTAAATAATCAATATAAATCTCTAAATCATATTATTTTGTGATGTAAATCATCATGTTTTCAAAAAACAGATTAAAGTACCCTCTAAAATATAAGCAGATTATTAATATAAGTTATTTTCGCACATAAAATTATAAAAGCAACTAGCACTCTACCCGCGACTTCGTTCGCGTGATTTTTCTTACGGATCCCTAATTTTTTGATAACAAAATATAGCCTATAGCACTCAGTGATAACGTAGCTTCCAATTTGTGATAGAATTTTCAAAATCGGTTCAGTAGATCCAGAGATTACCCCCTACCTACAAACAAACTTACAAACAAATGTTACCTCATTATAATATTAGTATAGATAGATACTCGTATAATATCTATAGGTACCTATATAAAAAAAGTTATACGGAGGTACAAAACAACCCTTAATTAGAGCTTGATTACCTACTTATTTGTTTGTTATTAAACCGTAATCCATTATGTAAGATTAATTAATATCTCAGACGAATTCGGGCCACATTGCGTACGTGATCTTCTAAGAATTTAGAGGAAAATAAACAAGAAAAAAATGCGCTTAACTCGCGAGAACTCACACGCTTAAAATGTACTTAACAGGAAAAATGTAGACCAAATATTAAGGCCGCTTTTAGAATCTAATTTTGTATATAAAATCTAGATTTATCCAGAAATACATGTTTTCAGATCAATTCCTATTTAAACATGATGTAACTAGTTATTGAAACCAGACGCTCATTTCTTAATTTAAAAACATAAATAAAAAAAATACGACGAAATATATATCACACGGTGGGCGCAGAAATTCCTAGTTTTAGGAGAAAAAAAAACATTCATATTAATATAAAGCTTTGTTGATAAATAATGAAAATCCATTTTCAATAACACTTAATCATCTGATGCGCACGCGGCGTATAAATGCGAAAGTTTGGCTGGATGTTCGTTACTAAATCACACCAGAACTGCTGAACGGATCTAGATGAAATTTGGCAAGCCAGGAGCAGTTAGGCAGTTAGTTAGCAGTTAGGCAATTTTTTATACCCTTTTCACATCTTGGAAAAATGTACAGTTCCCGAAGGATGACATTTCAACTTAGACGCAGACGAAGTCGCGGACTAAAAGCTAGTAATAAATAAGTATTAGTGAAAGTATCTACTAATAAATACTGTTCTTGAGGTTCGGTTCATCTGATTACTTCCACTTACAGTGGAAAGTGACGGAGACTATTATTGCCTATCCGGCAACATGGCGCAAAGAGTTAATTCGTAGAATTGAGAAAAGTTGCCACGTCTTGGTGGTTACAAGGTTAGAGAATTAGTTTTAATTTAGCAAGGTGCTTCTAAACGGGTAATCATTTTACTTCAATATTATGTACCTATAGCTGCATTATTTTCAAGTGCAGCCCGGCATTATTGATGGAAATATATGGGTTGGGTTTGAGGTTACGCCTCCCGAATTTGAGGATGCTGACACTGTGGGGGGTCAAGGGGAGTTATTTAAGCACCCCCAAGCAATTTTAGCTGCCGGAGCAGCGTTAAATTATTTAAAACAATTTTCTAAAATATCGATAAATCTCTAACTATTACTTGAAACGGAACGTAAATTTCACTGAATTCTTACGTTTTTTGAGTTGCGTCTGTTAGAATGCGTAAAACGAAACGCTAAGTCGCCATTTTTTGTCACTGACAGTGACAGGTAAACACGATTATGCGCGCCATTCCGTTGCTTTCGAGTTTACGTGAATGTGCTCCGTTTCGATAATATCTGCCTCCTGCTTTCTGACGACCTCGCTATCCCTCTGGACACCGACTGCTTGCTATTTCTTGACAACTCCGCTACCCCTTTGGACACCGATTGGATTGCTTCTCTTTTTTATTGTGGACAAGAGCGAGCGAAGCGAGCTCAGGACTTGTGGGCACCCCGACTCGAACAGGTTAGGTTAGAAGGGGATGGCAGGGTCCAGTGAGCGAGCGCAGCGAGCGAACAGACCCTGCCATCACCTTCGTGGTTATTTCTTTTTAAACCACCCAGAAGTAGGAGCCCCGCGCAGCGGGGCTCCGTCGAGCCCCTCTGGCGGGGGGAAAGGCTGGAGGGTGACTCTACCCCTCTTCCCGCCTTCCCTGACCCCCTTACGACCCTATTAAGGTGACTCGGTAGAAATCCCTAGTAGGGCTCCGGCGAGTATCTCCGGAGGGCAAAAATGGTGGGGGCTACTCAATTACTCCCCCCCAACCCCACCCCCACCCCCCCACACCCCCTATCATGGAGGCGTAACCGCAAACCTTACCCAAATATATGTTTCCCATGCAGGATTAATGCTGAAATATGCCACTATATTATCGTTCTTTTTTGCATTACGTTTAAAATTGTATATTTTTCTTTGTGATACCTCGTTAGTCTAGTGGTCGCAAACTGTTGAGCGTGACATCTTGGGTTCGATACTCAGGTCGGGCAAAGTGTTATTGGGTTTTTCCGTCAGGGATTTCTCAGTAGCAGCCTTGGAGTATGGATATGTGCCTGGTTGATGGCATTAGGCTCGCCACCTATAACATGGGACTTAACTGGCGAAAGGTGAGTGTACTAATGGGTACACCTCTGCCTAACCCTTCAGGGATTACAGGCGTGATGTTATGTTATGAGAAAATCAATTCTTTTTCTGTTTTACGCCAATAGATACAAGGGTAAAGATAAACTCAACATGGCGCTTGATGAACTGTCAGTCATTCAAAGTCTATCAAGTTCAAGTTTGTTTTTGAAATCGGTTAATTAGCCGAACCTAACCTAACCTAACATAACCTTGACCCGGAAAAGTGGAAAGACCTCTGACCTGAAGCAAACATGCTGCGAAAAATCTCTTCAATGTCTGTAAAAAAAGTCTAAAAATAGAATGATTTGTGAGTTAACAACTATAGAAATTATAATTTTCCCACGATTTCTTTTATTTTCTTACATAATACTTGTGTTACGGACGTCAATTACATAAAACAAATTATCGAAGTAATTAACATTATGACGATAAACCGGTTTTAAAGTAAAAACGAACTTTGTACGATTTATTTTAGTGTAGGTACAAATATTTGCTAAAGAATTAGACTGGACATAATATACACATCAAAAGTGTCTAGGGATCAACATCCCTAACATTGATTAGGGATGTTGATCCCTAGACACTTTTGATGTGTGTATACGGGCACACAGAAAAAAATATTTATTTCATAATTTTACGTAAAGGAATTATTCAGACTGTGATTCGCGAAATTACTTTTAAAAAATGTACACAGCATCATAGGTATAACATCACGCCTGTAATCCCCGACGGGTTAGGCACAGGCAGTGGTATACTCCTAGTACACCCACATTTTGCCAAGTTTGTTTAAGTTCCATATCATAGGAGGCGAGCCTATTGCCATCAACCGGGTACAAATTCAGACTCCAAGGCTGCCACTGAGAAATTCCTGATGAAAAAACTCAATAACACTTTGCCCGACCAGGGAATCGAACCCAAGACCTCATGCTCAACAGTCGCACTGTGTGACCACTAGACCAACGAGGCAATAATGATATCAAAATAGAGATGGATTAACAACCTGTCAATTAATTTAAAGGCTTTTAAAAGCCTACCAAATATAGCACATCACTAATAATGACTGGACTTATAATACCCTGGCCTAAATGTCTCTTTACGTACGAAAAAAAAAAACGTTTCTCAGTAAACACCTACATTTGAGTGTAAGCAGATGAATAACAAATGACGCACGCAATTCGATATCAAAAACAGTATTCTACAAATAAAAATGAGACAAAAAAAAAATTAAACAAATAATTAAACATCGCGTGACTTGTTTCAGTTTCATCATATTTGTTTATCAGATGCACAATTTAAAGCTAAGAACTCATTGACCTATATTTTATGCGCATGCGGTTGCAGGACCGCGATCGCCAATGGTAGATAGGCAGAAATAAATGCGCTCGCGCATACACCGTGGCCTGTTATTACTGCCATTTACCTACAATTCCATATTTTAAGCAGGTTGCAGGTATTTTCGGATTAAATCTGCAATAATGATTGCATCAGCTGAATGAGGAGATAGAGACCTATCAGCAGACAATTATTATTATAAGACTAGCTGTCCGCCGCGGTTACACCCGCGTCTTTGATTACTGCTCCGCTCCCGTAGGTCGTAGCGTGATGGTATATAGCCTATAGTCTTCCTCGATAACTAATCTATCTAACACTGAAAGAATTTTTCAAATCGGACCAGTAGTTCCAGAGATTAGCGCGTTCAAACAAACAAACAAACAAACACTGCAGCTTTATAATATTATATAGTATAGATATTATAAGTATAGATTAAGTGTGTAATACTGTGTGTACCTACTCTGTTTATTTTACGTTAGGTAATACTTACCGGGCTTCTGACTTATGGTAGAAGGAGGAACCGTGGGGTTTTAGTCGGTAAGAGTTCGACATTCTGTTCCTTCGTTCGCCCCAGACGGAGGGTGTCAGAACAAGAACAAAATAATAATGTTAAACCAATTCTTACGTGTACGTGTACAATTCTCCAAAAGATGGTATTACGTATTTTAAGTTTTACCTCTCTTGGACATTATTTTAATGGGATTTATCTGTAATTTACAGGCATTAGCAATCTCGTCTCAGTGACCAAAAAGTTTAGGTTTTGAGGTATTTTTGACAGATCCAGACTAATTGGGTAGATGACACTATTAACCAATAATTCCAAGACATAACTTCTATAAAGAGACACTTTATTTAGGCCCTGAAAACCTGATTAATTTTCAAATCACTGTAAAATTGGATTTTTAACTGCTTTCAAATTAATAAATAGTTAGTCAATTGAGTCTACTCAAAAGTGACGTCATAGTTATTTACACCATACAAAATCTATGGGAGAATAGCGTTTTGACAGATCATAAAAAGTACGTCAATTGATTGGTGGTGTCATCTACCCTATTGCAATCATTCTTAAAAGTTAGTAGAATAGAATTGTCCCCTTGTTGGGGCCTTTGGACCTGACCTTTTGCTTACTCTCTCTAACTCTACGCTACGACTTCACGATAAATATCTTAGGGCTCCAAAATAGTTTGATCGACTCCTCATTTTTTTGGGTACTTGTTACTTCTCAAAAGTAAACTTCTTCTAAACGTGGTTTATTCTTTACCAAGAAAATCTTTCTTAATTCAATTGTGGTACAAATCAATAATGATACAAGAATCATGACGCAATTCAAAGATAAAGCTACCAATATCGAGCAGTTAACAGAATTGAAACAAACAGATCGCCTTGAGTTGATAATGCGCACGCGCCATCCACCATCTTGAATAATACGTCAAGAGTTCAATTAGATATTGTTATTTTATTTGTCAAGAATAAATTGTTTATACTTATAAAATTGTTTGCGTTTTAATTGATTCCCAGAATTTGCGTATAAATGTAAATTAGGCGCATAATGTGACCCGTTATAATTTGTCTGCTAGAAGATCACAACAGAAGATCTGTGACTTGTGCAAAATGATTTATAATTCTATACAAATCAATAATTCCCTAAATTAATAAAGAATTAATGAATTTGGAACACTACCCGACTTGGAACCCGAACGCCAGTCGAACTTGCAATCACTAGACCGACGAGTAAGTCAATTCGTATAGTAATTACATAATAATTATTATCAGCAGTCGTAAACCACGTTTGATAAAAAAAGTTGTAGTACTTAATTGTTTTATTTTTAACTGAGCAAGTTAAAATTACGACATACGGCTATTAAAGGGTTATCTGCCGGTTTATTGAAGATAAAGATAAACATCAATTTATACCTATGCCGTAATACAAATTAATTACGAGTACATTATAATACAAATGAATGCAACAAAAGTGTTACATGATAGACCTATGCCGTAATACAAATTAATTACGAGTACATTATAATACAAATGAATGCAACAAAAGTGTTACATGATATCTAAGGTACCATAAAAGATGTACCAACTAATATTCTTTTTTTTTTCAAATTAATAATAATTAAATAGTCATAAAATATGGAATTAAGATAACTTATCATAAATATTTTAAAATCAAAATATATAATTTATGAAGTTAGTTAAGCTACTATGTCTCAAATAAAGGTGTATTTAATTATTAAATAAAACTTGGAATTTGATTGTAGACTAGCGAACCGCCCCGGTTTTCAAGTGTGCTCCGACATTTCCGGAATTTACCAAAAAAAATCCTTCATCAATCCTTGTCAGGGAAATTAGGTACGAACTCAACAAAATCGGGAATTTTTCATTTAAGTTTTCATTCAAAGTTAAAGTCAAAACATTGATTCAAATAGGCCAATTACAGGCACTTTTTAATTGTCAAGGAGTCGGTCAGTTAGTCAGAAAGTTGAAGCTAGTTGCTCTTTCCAAAATGAAGGTAGGCCTCTATGAAGAAGAACGAGCAAGAAGAGTTTCTTGCTCGTTCTTCACCGCACTCTTTTCATCTTAATTTATAGATTCTTAGACATATACCTACATTTATTGTTGTTATGTGTTTCCTATTCAAACAGCAATCGCATTACCTTACCTCACACTCGTTTCACCTAATCTGTCGAAGATTTTCCAAAACAGACCAGCAAATGGCAATTCTCATGACATAATCTTTCGAAGGGTTTCCTAATCTTTGCGGAAACTGTTCGCCAAGGTCTTGCAAAAAAGATTAGATTATGCTTTACTTCTTAAACTTGCACTTGACAAGGAACCGAACACAGTCGGCATTGAAATGTTTACACAGGTACTTACTGTCGCAATAGAAGATAAGATATCTATTCAATCTTATGCATCTGACTGATCAATCTAGAATAGACAAGCTGCTGCTTGCTGATAGACATACATACCTATTTCCGGGGTCGCGGGACGTCTTAACAGAATACCGTGACCGGGCGTGGCCTCGGAACGCTAATGCAGGCCATCCACCATCCTTCCTATCGTCCAATCGGCAGGACGCTGCAGGCATGATCCAATCTGCAGTTCGTCCATATACACCACCCACGATCAGTTTGATTGTCCAATCGGCAGCGACGTTTAGTTGAAAAGTTCCAGCAGAGTGGTGCAAACAGTGGCTAATGAAAAAAAAACAGTTTTCTCATACTAATTTATTAAAAGAATTGAGGGCTGTGCCTCAAGATTATCTACGCGATCGCGCAGACCGCCATCCACGGTCCAATCGGCATGATCCAATCGGAAGGATCATGCCAAAAGAATCGAAATTCGATTATGCCGTCCATTATAACTGTCATGCCAATCCACTCCCATCCACGTTCCAATCGGCATGATCCAATCGGTAGCGTCCTGCCGATTGGACGATAGGAAGGATGGTGGATGGCCGGCATAAGGGCAACAGAAGGAACAGGGTGGTTTTTAGTCAGTAAAAGTCTGACAGTCCCTTCCGCGCCACCCAGGGCGAAAGGACTCATTTGATAAATTTTAATCAATCAATTATCTCAATAACTAACCTACGGATCTTTAGCGTGTATCTTTGTGACTGATTTTGAAAGGTCAAGCGATAGGGGTGTTTTTTGCATAGGTATGAAGTCACGTCATTTATTGATTATTCTGTAATCACTAAAATTGTCAGATGTATTGACCAATGCATAGCAACTAATCAGCTTTTTAGGTGCAACTGTACCTAAGAAGCTGCTATTACCCCTAGCAATATCATGATGCGGACAAAAACTCCCCATATATTTTATAGGTCTATGTTGTGGGTTTAGGTTTGGTAAATTGGTTACAAAGACATTTAATTTTCAACTCTAATATTGTGCCCTAAGAACTCTATGAAAACATAAAGCGATATGTTATCGACATTTGAAAAACTGTTTAACTACCCAGATATTAAAGAACAGTTTCATTTAATCAGACATTTTCAGATGGAATATTGAGTAAGATGGTAACAAGTATCCCATCAAAGTCTTGAGCAAGATGTTGCACAACTATTCTATACGAATCAGTCGGTAAAAGGAATTGGTGTCAGGCAGTAAACCTGAACGGTGATCACTTGACATGACCGTTTCCCAACAATATTGGCTGTTCGTTGCTAAGTATTAATACACAAGTGAATTGGTAAGAAATTCTATTCAGGAGACTAGACTTATTGCTTATTTTAAATTTTATGCTTAGCACTCTCGCCGCGACTTCATTTGCCTGATTTTTTTACAGATTCCTTACTTTTTTGAAAATATAAATGGCCTATGTCACCCGGGGATAGTGTAGCTTCCCAACAGTGAAATATTTTTTCAAATCGGTTCAGTGGTTTTGGAGCCTATTCGATGCAAACAAACAAACAAAATCAAATATTTCCTCTTTATAATATTATAATAAATAGTATAATATACACATCAAAAGTGTCTAGCGATCAAGATGTATTTGGTAATAATAATATATTGATCCCTAGACACTTTTGATGTGTGTAGTATAGATTACAATATTATAAGTTCCGCTAATAATACCAGCCTATTATTATTCTACTGCAGAGCAAACGCCTCTTCTCATACAGAGAAGGCACGAGCATTGATCACCACGCCAAGGCGGATTGGCGATTTCAGACTTCAATCGCGTGAATGTCGATTAAAGGATTTATTCTTTTTGCATTTGCAGCTCAAATTACTCCTTATTAGTGAAAGTTCCATCAAAATTGTCATTGGTAAATTCAAATGATGTCAACTGATATGGGTAAATCTAAAGATTAACAACATAAGTATAACATAACATCACGCCTGTAATCCCCGAAGAGTTAGGCAGAGGTGTACCCATTAGTACACCCACATTTCGCCAGTTATGTTTAATTCCCATGCAATAGGGGGCGAGCCTATTGCCATCAACAGGGCACAGATCCACTTAGACTCCGAGGCTGCTACTGAGAAATTCCTGAAAGAAAAACCCAATAACACTTTCCCGGCCTGGGAAACGAACCCAAGACCTCATGCTCAACAATCCCAACGAGGCAGTAACAAAAGACCTCAGATCTCAAGATAATCAATCAATCTTAAGATTTACCAATATTCGAATTGGTAGATAAGGCTGATTGTCATACCAGCGGTTGGTTAGTTTAAAAATAACCAGAGAAAGACTACCTGTAGACCTAAGCTTTAACGTAACACGTTATTATTTTGTGAATTTTGGATTAAGTACATAGGAACCTCTAGTTTTTGCCGCACCTATTAGCAAGATTGTAAAAAAACGAATTCAACTATTGTTAATTCACTTATTGTGAGTTATTAGATGACTAACGAGTTATTTTTATAACAGATAGCAAACCCAAAACCATTATAAACAGCTGAAAAAACAAAACATTCCGATAAAATTAACTTGCGACTCGCCCAGGCTTCGCACCGGTACAATTTACTAAATGTCACGTATTTTTATTGATGTTTTCATACAAAAAATACCATCCAAACCGACTTTTCCGTTTAAAAAAAAAACCTTTAATACAAGGCTTGTCCTGACAATTATTATTACGAAAACAACAAAAAAAAATTCTGCTAAATCGGTCGAGGCGATCTCAAGCAAGTGATCATCTTACATACTTACAAATAGAATTGATTTTTATTTATGCAACACTGGCGACCCGCCCCGGCTTCACACGGGTGCAATGTAGATAGATACATAAAGCATCCTCTTTAATCGCTCTATCTATTGAGAGATAACTTTTAATTCGTCATACATCTGTAAGAAGGTAAAAGTACACATGAACATGAAGACCTTTTATTACGAGACCTAATAAGAAATATGACAAAAACAGCTGTTTCATGCAATACATATTGATCGCGTTGTAGTGCATTTTTGAATGTAACAGCAGACTTTATAAAAGTTCATAATACAAAAGTTGTTGTTTGTGATGTACCTATCATGTAATTGTAGATTGTTATTATCTACTGTTTTAAAAATAACCCTGCAGTGATCACTGTACCTAAATAACATAACATTACGCCTGTAATCCCCGAAGGGTTAGGCAGAGGTGTACTCATTAGTACACCCACGATTCGCCAATTATGTTTAAGTCCCATGTAATAGGGGGCGAGCCTATTGCTGTACCTAAATACCTACAATAATAAAACTTTTAATTAATGCTAATAATAAACAAATAAACGTTATACCGTGCGAATCCACGTGATAGGTGCTATTATCATAATAATACTTAACACAAGCAACACGTTATAACGGAATGTTGGTAAATCAATCAGTAATGTTGTAAATATTACTGATTTATTTACCGTCATAGAATCGGTAAAGGGTCGGTATAAATGTATTAAATACTGTCATCATCATCTGCCTAGCCTGCAGATGCAGCTGAATACAGTATTTTACATGGAGCGACTGCCTATCTGAGCTTCACAACCCATGCAGTAACTGGGTAATACGATACCCCTTGGTAAGACTGGTTGTCAGACTTTGGGCTTCTGACGACCCGTAACGACTGTCAAAGATCCACGTATGACAGCCGGCAGCAACGGCTTAACGTGCTTTCCGAGGCACGGAACGACGTCAGTGATATCTAAGATAAACTTAGAAAGGCATTAAGTCCGCCTTTGTACTTTTGTTGCATAAAGTTTAAATAAATAAATAAAGTACATTATGAATTGAACATGTCACATTGGTACTTCTCCGGATTCGATCCCATGCATTAGAGGCGGGCGTCTCAACCACACGGCTAAACTTTCATGTTTAGTATGAACCTACCTACTAACTTTTGTGCTTTTGTAATGTTTCCCAAACAAAAATTGTTACGTCCTACTTGAGATGGGTTAGTGGCGCAATCTAAGCAAACAATTTGATAATACATATTTGGTGGTAATACTTAAATATGCTGTTGTTAAAAAACCAACTCCTAAAATATAATTACAGAAATTGTCCCACAGCAAAATGTTAATTGATTTGATAAAGCTTTTTATTTATTATCTAGCTTTAGCCTGCGACTTCGTCCACGTAGATATTGGTTTTCCGCGATATTTTTTAAAACGATTACGTTACGTTAACGTTTACGATTTTTTTTTGCTTGAAACCCAAAAAAAAATTGGTCTAAGGTACTCCATATGTATACATAACTCTATCTACCTATCTGCCAGTGGGAGTCCCGTCAAAATCGGTCTAGCCGTTTGGGAGATTTGCTGGAACAAACACATAGACAGATTTTTTTTGTATAGGTACTTATGATAAATTCATATTTATTATGTAAAAAGCTGGTATTATGAAATAACAATCAGACACTTCAATCTTATTTATTTGTATAGATAGGCCGACTACTACAACAGTAGTAGGTACTTTACAAAAAATTGTTTACTTCACATTCAAAGGTATTTTTTGCATTGACGCAATCTGTAGAAAAATAAAACAATTACCTATGACTGCATTTGTAAGATTGAGAATCAATAATGTTAAGTGAATCATAATTATTGTGGTCAATAATAACTGAGGCACTTCGCTACATAGTATAAAACAAAGTCGCTTTCCCTGTCTGTCTGTCCCTATATATGCTTAGATCTTTAAAACTACGCAACGGATTTTGATGCGGTTTTTTTTAATACATAGAGTGATTCAAGAGGAAGGTTTATATGTATAACACATGCACCCGTGCGAAGCCGGGGCGGGTCGCTAGTTATTCTATAAATATGAGGCACGTGGTATTAGCGGCGATAAGAATCTGATAAATAATGGGATGAGCTTTATATGTACGCTGCATCTATACTATCAATACACTATTACACTACTAATAGGTATAACCAGGATAATGTAACCAGGATTATGTAAAAACCTAATTTAAAAGAGTGCCGTGGAGTTTTTTGCTCGTTCTTCTCCATAGAGGCCTACCTCCGTTTGGAACGAGCAACTAGCTTCAACTTTCGGACAAACTGACAGACTCCTTGACTATTCAAAGTGCCTGTAAATGGTCTAATTGAAATAAATGTTTTGACTTTGACTTTGACTTTGAATATACTATACACTACTACACACTACTAACACTACTACTACTATATACTATTAATATTACAGAGAGGTTATGTTTGTGAGGTTTTAGGGGCGAATCTCTGGATCTACTGAACCACGTCAACCACGTTCATTCATTCACTACAGTTCGGTCACGTAGTTCTCGGTAGCACGCACCAATAAACAATGGTATGCAAAGTGTTTGTTATTTCATTTCCTATTCCTGCTTTTTTTTACATGAGTTAATATTAAGCATGTGACCGTTCAATGTTATTTTGTATCTTTCTTACTGGGCAAGTGCGCAGGCGACGGCTGAGCTTTTGGTTATTGTTTGTTAATAACGTACAGTACCCGGCGATAAATATTGCACATCGACCTTTATCGTCTTTCGTATTTTATTCAAAGAATAAAAAGAAATATCAAAAGAAGCAAATCCTAATGGTTTTAACAGCTCCTAATAGATACCGGACTGTTTGTATTTCGTGCGACAGAGATAACGCTCTACGAAGCTGAAATTAAACTCTTTACTCTTTCCAAAGGTCGATGTGCAATATTTATCGCCGGGTACTGTAGCATATATTACGCCTGTTATACCCGAAGGGTTACCTACGCAAAGGTGTACCCATTAGGACACCCACATTTTACTAATTATGTTTAATTCCCATCAAACGGGCACGAATCCAGACTCCGGGGCTGCTACTGAAAATTCCTGATGGAAAAATCTCATAACACTTTGTCCGACCGGGGAATCGAACCCAAGATCTCATGCTTAGCAGTCGCGCTTTGCAACTACTAGACCAACGCCACTGTATTTCATTATTTTCTATTTTTGACTTCTACGAAACAGCTTTCTTAAACCTATGTATAAGACTAAGTTAAAAATGTTAAAATAAATTCTATTGTTACATATAAAAATCTAATTATTTCTATTTGTACACGTTACGCGGTATCGATTAGATTTCCTTATTGCTTTAGTCATTTTTTATTTTTATTAACTGAAGCAGAGATATTTATATAATACTAGCTTATGCCTGCGACTTCTTCCGCGTTAAAGTTGAATTCTCGATACAAACTTTGAACCCCCGTTTCATCCCCTATTGGGGTGAATTTTGGTAAATCCTTTCTTAGCGGACGTTTACTAACTATAAACTACCTCCCTGCCTCCCGATAAAGGCTAGATCAATTTAGCTAGCCAAAATGTATACACGTGTGCTAAATTTTAGCTTATTCTGTTCAGCCGTTAAAGAGTGAGTAACAAACACCCAAACATACAAACTTCTCATTTATAATATTAATAACACAAAGTAACAGTATGTACAGACAATCTTAGTTTAAACATCTAAACACGACTTACTAGTCATGGAAAGTTATTTTCAGAATAGAATATTATCAGATTCATCTGAAGGTAAAACTTACTATTCTAGATATTAATAACTATCTTCATAAGTTTTATTTTGATTTATTTATGGCGCATTTGCAGTGAAAGTACCGTTTAAAAAAAAGCAATAAGCAGTAATTAAATCTAAAATATTATTATATTATACTTAGAGGTAAAAGTTTATTCTTTTGTTTGTTTGTAAAAGGTTATATCTGAAACTACTATTTCAATTACAAAAAGCTTTTATTTTAGACTTAAAAAATAGGTATGCACTTTAATTTTATTACCCGACTACGGCGAAGCAAAAAGAATGGTTATGATTTTGACCGGTATGTCTGCATACATTGTATACTTATGTGTGTTCATCTGTTCCCTAATAACTTCTAAGTTACTTCATCATATCGACAAATAAGGTATCGTTGGAAGCTTCTTGAACGTCCGCTAGTTAAAGAAAAAATGGCGGAAAAAAATCAAAATGGCGCCTTAAAGATATTTGTATAGATGAAGCGATACCTACCACGATTTAGATTGCTATCTCTATCGCCCAGTCCTCTATCCTACAACCTATGTCAACATATAAGTATACCATAAAATAACTCAATACCAGTTAGTATATTTACACTCAAAGATTACTTTATAATGATAATTGTCAACGTTATCAAAAGATGTGAGAAAACAATTGAGTCTCGGAAATATTAGCTGAAGACGTCATTACATAAAACACGTGATTACATATATATATCAGAACATTGATAACTGTTTGATCCCCTGCAGAGAATATGTAACCCCGGCTCACCTATGCGCATGGGCACACGTGCAAGAGTGAGCAATTTGGGTCGCCTTATAATAAGCCTCAGAAAGTTTACTATCATGTGATGATGACACGAGTTGCTATAGGTACCTAGGTATATATTAGGTTCAAAAGATACAACCCTGTGACAGACTAGACGGATAGACAGCGAAGTAGTAATAAGGTTCCATTTGGCTCCCTTTGGGTACCGACCTACTTAAACATAGACTGAAAAATAAAGCCAAGCCAAGCTTAAACTTAATTACATCTACTTTTTAACCGACTTCAAAAAAAGAAGGAAGTTTTATGTTCGGTTGTAGCCTTGTAGGTATATTGTAGTATGTATTTTTTTATGTTCATCAATATTTTCGCCCATTGTCGACCGATTTTCAAAATTTTTTTTTTCTCCGTTACTCCACTAAGTCAAGATGCTTTGATGGCACATCATAGCCACATTAATATTATTTTCATACAAAATTACACGTTCCCCAATTAAATTTCACCATCCCTGCTGTAGGCTCTTGGTGTACATTCTGACCATTGGGTGTACGCCCAACATCCTGGGGTTGGTACTGGATCACAGTGGGGTGGGCACGTGGGCACGCCCCTCACTACATTATGACCTATGCCTATGATTGTAACCCCTACACTACTACTTTACATCTTACAGAAAATTCTATTTGCGTAGTGTGGCCCATATATTGCGCAAATTAAATGGTATTTTTATACAGACATAATTTTGGCAACGCATTTAAGATAATATTAACTAAACAAAGTAACGGCTGATTGCGCGACTCTGATAACCTAAGAACACGTAAGTTTCGCTAAAATTATGAAGTAGCAAATTATGACGTCACTGTCACTAAGCTGTTCTTCGGAGAATTTTGCTTATCGATGAATTAAAATGAGTGCTACGTCAGTGAATAAGAAGAACCGGGGGCGTGCCAGAGAGCTATATCAACAGCGCTCTGCTGTCGCCAGCTTTCTGGAACATGCAAAACGTCACGAAACGGTAAAATGATACATAGTGACTAAGTAAAATTTAAAAAAAGGCGCGGCGGCCTTATTGGACTGATTTTCATCAAACATAGCTAAGAACAGACACACACACAGACAGGCACGTCAAACTTATAATAATAATAATTTATTTCAGACCAAGATAGTCCATAGAGTGTTAGTAATACACAGGTACTTACGAACTATGTTAGTAATACACAAAATAAAGTAAAATTAAAATTATCCTGTATGTTATGTAGGCGAATCCAATGCCTTCATATAGGGCTCTCTACGTGCTCTGCAACCGCCCTCAAGTAGCTGTTGGGACTGTCTCTCACTCTACGCATCAGCGACGCTGCTCTTTTTCTAATTTTTACCCGACTGCGCGACGCAAAGGAGGGTAATGTGTTTATCAGTCTATGTATGTATGTATGTATGTATAAATGTATGTTTATTTTTATGGCATAGTAATCGTCGACTTGTGCAACAACACCCCGTCGTTTTTGCGTATGGGGTTAAAAAGTTAGCAGAGATTATTTTCAAACAAATTGTGTTACGACTAATTCGACCTATTTTAAGCTTTCCATACAAACAGAGAATTCCAATCATCTTTTTTTTTTAATTAAGTATTATTTTTCGGGAATGTTCTCTGATAACTTTTAAGACCTGTGTACTTAACTGCTTATGTGTAGAAAGTTTCATAAAAATCGGTTCATTCATTTCGAAAAAAAAAGTACTTTAAAGTTTGTATGAAAGGCCGTTTTTTTTTTTTTTTGAGGTGGTAAAAATCATCAAATGAGTCCTTCCGTCCTGGGTGGGGCTGAAGGGACTGTCAGACTTTTACTGACTAAAAAACCACCCTGTTCCTTCTGTTGCCCTTTACGTTCCGGGGCCACGGTATCCTGTTAAGACGTCCCGCAACCCCGGCAGGCGTTTGGCCCCGTTTGGCCCCGTCCCTGTGCTGACAGCTCTTTGAGGCGCGCGCGAACAGAACGCGCCGTCGACCCGGTCATGGTCCTTGATCGGACGGCGAGCTACCCATTACTCGCCGTCCGCAAGCCCGCGCCTACGGTGGCCGGATGTCGCCTCGCGACGTCCGACGCCCTGGGCGTCTCCCGCGGCGGCTGGGGCGTGAGGTGGAGGGTGTTGTTCTCTCCCTCACGCGGCCCGCCTCCTCCTTCGCTAGCATTAATGCTTCGCAGAAGGAGGTGACTGCATCCCATTCCCTCTCGCCCCGGAGCATGGCCTGAACCAGGTCCGGACGCGAGAGGTCGCCGCCGCCTAGAAGGTGTAAACGCGTTTATTAAATAAAGAAATAAAATAAACAAACGTGACCATGACTGATTATAATAATTATTATGTAATTTTATAATGACAGTGGAAAAGTAATGGTAAAGTCAACAAAGCAGATAGGTATCCAGGGTTGTCAGATATTGTTGCAGTTTTCTTAGGAACCGATGAACGTTTTCAAATGCAATTTAATTTAAAAAATAAATAATAATCAGTTATTTCATTAAGTTAAGTTTCAATTGAAGACATCGATCGGTTTCTAAGAAAACTTTCTTTTTTGTGTGGGCAGTAAGGTCTAACGACCCCACACACCCTAGTGTCAGAGTTTCTTAACCGCCTCAAGGGCCTCTGACATGGTTTGAGGTTTCCTCACGATGTTTTCCTTCACCGATGCCAGTGATGTCCAAGATAAACTTTAGAAAGTACATATGAATTGTAAAAGTCACATTGGTACTTGCCCGGATTTGAACCTACAACCTCATGCATGAGAGGCGGGCGCCTTCACCACTGGGCCATCACGACACTATCTGTCTGATCTGTTTTGTTGACTATACTTACCTCTTGTTGTCCTGCGCGATTCACACTTCGGTATTCCCAAACAGTACGCAGTGACAAGATAAGATGCTTAGGTACATGACACATGTGATTTGTTAAATCTTAACTGTCACAAAAACATGTTATTTTTAACTATAATTATGTATTTAATTTAGTAAAAGATCTCTTTCTAAACTCAAATATATATTTTCCAGAAAACTATACTTAGTACTTAGTTTTTAACCGACTGCGGGAAAACAAAAGGAGGGTTGGAATTTTAGCTGATTTTTTATGTATACATTAAGTAACAAAAACCCTGTCAGATCAGTGTAGCCGTTGATCAGTTTTTATGTTTTATTTTAATTTAATTACTTCTTCTTTCTTCTTTTTTTTTTTCACTGGGGAAAAATAATAATCTCAAATCCATTAAATGGTTACGTATATGTGTACGCAGTACGATGCCGAATAATACCCTTAAGGATCGGACAGGGTTTTTGTTACAGGCTGTATATTATGGTACATCTGTGTCCGCATATCTCCTATTCTTTTACTCTCTTTCTTAACAAATAGTTTAATAATATTTAATTAGTCTGTGATTTATAAAATTATAACAAACTAACTTTTGCCCGGGACTTCGGTTATCACAGACGCAGACGAAGTCGCGGAATAAAAAGTAGCCTCCCTTCCTTGGGGTTCAAAATTACCCCGTACCAAATTTCATCAAAATCGGTTCATTGATTTAGTCGTGAAGGCGTAACAGACAGAGAGATACTTTCGCATTTATTATAATACTTATAATATTACTATATCTAATACTTATAATATTATAAAGAGGAAATATTTGTATTTTTGGATATTTGCAACGAATATGCTCAAAAACTACTGGACTGAGTTTAAAAATTCTTTCACCATTAGAATGCTACTTTATCCCTGAGTAACATAGGCTATATTTATTACTAGAAAACACTAGGGATCCCTACTAAAACTTCAATAGTGTAGGTAAACCTAAGGTATAAAAAATAAATATATATATTTTTTTTAAACAAGCTTAAATTTTAAAATATTACAATATTGAGTATTGGACATTGTATTGTCATCAGAGGTGTATGCCTTAAGCTCAATCGGATAACAACAAATGGTCGAAAAATGGTTTGCAAATTTCGAAAGGACAATTGACATACATACGAACAGAGCAAGCTAAATAAAAGCTTGTAAAAAAAATAGCCTTATCCCAAAATGTTTGAAAAAAAAAAAGAATAAATGTCCAAACGTGCAAAGCCGGGACGAACCGCTAGTATAGTAATTATGGATAAATGTGCTAACTTGAAATCTTGTTTGTAACTTCTTGGTAAACATTTTTGTCGCAGTCTGGGTTTCGTTTTTCAATTTTATTTTTATGGTGTAGCACCATTTTATTACTAAACTAAAAATATACTTGAGTCGATGGTAATGGGTCGCAAGTGGTCCTGTGTTTGATATCTAGGTTGGGAAGTGTTACAACGTTTTTTTAATTGGAAATTATCAGTTCATCTACCAAATGGTAGGAATTATTATGAACTAGCGACCCGCCCCGGCTTCGCACGGGTGCATGTATTATACATATAAACCTTCCTTTTGAATCACTCTATCTATTAAAAAAACCGCATCAAAATCCGTTGCGTAGTTTTAAAGATCTAAGCATATATAGGGACAGACAGACAGACAGACAGACAGGGAAAGCGACTTTGTTTTATACTATGTAGTGAAGATCTTTATGAACCCTAGCGTTCACAGCAATAGGGTAGGGAAGAGAAAGCTCTTTTATAGGAAAATATCAATAGACTAATGTAACTTGAAAATAAACAAAATTAGCAGATTTCGAATTTTTAATATTGTTATTAAATACATAAACGTCACGCCTGTTATCACCGAAGGGTTACGCAGTTACATATGTGTGATAGGGTACGAGCCTTTTGCCATTAACCGGGCACAATCCAGACTCCGAGGTTGCGTCTGAGAAATTCTTGATGGAAAAACCCAATAACACTTTGCCTGACCTTTTTTTTTTCGTGGGGGAAATCCTCATGGATGCCCTCCCTTTGGGGATAACGGAGGGGTATGTCGGACTCTTACCGACTAAAACCCCACGGTTCCTCCTGCTACCATAAGTCGGGAGCCCGGTATTCGCATTACGCATGATACGCGCCCCCGACTGGTATTGGACCGCCATTGGCGAGCCCCTTCACTATGTGCGGCCTATCCTGCGACCGCACATTCCACTAGAGAGGCGCGCACGGAACACTGCGCGCCGCCATCACAGGCCTATGTCTGGTCGAGCGACAAACTGCCCCAAGTTTGCCGCTCGCAGGCCCCTCCTCACGGTGGCCGGAGATCGTTGAGCGCCCTCCTGCGCCCTGCTGCCCTTCTGATGCGGGCGGAGTGAGAGGTACGCTCCCTCTCCCTCTCCGCCGCCTCCTTTGTATGCATCACCTCCTCGCAAAAAGAGGCGACGGCATCCCACGCGTCCGTGCTCCCAACCATGGATTGAACCACGGCCGGAAGCGCGAGATCACCCGCACCAAGTGCTGCAACGAGGTCACGGCGCTGCTGCTCCCACGCTGGGCACTCTTCCAACGTATGCTGCGCCGTGTCCTCGGAGCAGTCCGCACAATGATGGCAACGGGGCGTCCGCTCCCGGCCTATCCGCCGCAGGTACTTTCCGAAACAACCATGTCCAGTCAGTACCTGCGTCAGCCGGAAGCTGAGGGCGCCATGCTGCCTCTCCAGCCACTCGTCCATTACGGGTCTTACCGCCACTATCGTGGCGTGCCCCCATCTGGGTTGCGCAAGTCGCTCCTTCCATTGGCATACTAGGATCCGGCGGAGCTCGGCCCGCTGTGCCTCGAACTGCCGAGGTATCAGTAGCTCGCCACGTTCCAGCTCCGCCCGGCGCCATTGGTACATTGACGCCAAGACCCTAGCATCCAGGTCCCAAGGAGCCGATCCTGCAAGAAGACTTAGGAATTGAAACCAAGATCTCATGCCCAGCAGTCGCGCTTTGCGATCACTAGACCAACGAGGCAGTCATCATTAGACACACTATTTAAATTATATTAATTATACTCGGAGAAGTTAATTCGCTATTCAGTGGAAAGCATACCATTTATTTACTTTACAGTATTTACAAACGTATTACATACTCAAAAAAATATAATTCGTATCATAAAATATTTTGTAACAATTAAACTAAAACAAAGTACTTAGTATCAAAAAATTCCTCAGCATGGATGTCAACTGATTCATGATAAACAGCATAATTAGACAAATGTTTAATTATAGATAGTTATGTACCTATGTAATTAGCCAATTTATTAACAATAATTAACCTAAGTATATGCAAATCTACTAGGGGTATAACTTCGGTTAAGTAGTATATACTTAATTATGTTTTAAAAGTTCCTTATTAGGTTAATTTAGTATTGTAAGTATATAAATACCACACTATCGCATTAGGTTAATCCTGTAATGATAGTTGTTAAGGTAAATATTTATTTATTTATAATAATACATAAATAAATAAATAAATAAATATTTATTTATAAATAAATAAAGAGGAACCATACAGGGCGTCAAAAAATTCGTCCGCATCGTTGTCAATAAGGCAAGTGCCCAGCAGATTCTTAGGCCCAAGAAAAGGCCAGCCCTCTGGTCATGGGAAGGTCATGGGGTGAGCGCTCGGACCCCATGGCCCTAATATTTCAACTCCAAACGGCTTATTTAACTTCCAAGAAGGTTGCATATATTTTTGCCAATATTTTAGAATTAAAATCACATTATTTATGAGTGCTTTAGTCGGGTACTGCCAGTTAGGTATGTAGTACAGATACATAATGCAATACCGAACTGGCAAACCGGTCTGTTGCCGAGCCATTTCTGGCAAGACAAGAATAATTAGCAAAAAATATCTAATTATAGAACTTGTATAGAGGGATTGTTTAAGTATTAATCTAATGTTTACTTTCACTTGTTAATTTATTTTATGTATAGGTTATTTTGGGGAACTTCCGCTTAGCTTTTTAGGGTTAAGCTTTTTATACTTGGTCGTTTCCGACAACAAAGTATGTTGTTGTATTGTCTTGTAGTTTGTTGTTGTACGTTTGAGATGTCCTACATAACTATTCTTAAAAAGCTTCTTTCTTAACCTTTAGGTAAAGTGGGATTTAAGATAAGCAGCTGTCATCTGACCTGATGTTAGGAATTAAGTAATTTTAATTATTTAACTACGTCGTCATTTTTATTTTATTATAATATTTCGAGGGTGAAAAGAAAAACGTATTAAGCGACAATTAAGTCCTGGTTTAAATCCAACCATTGATCTTTGACAGTCGTTACGAGTCGTCAGAAGCTTGAAAGTCTGACAACCAGTCTTTTTTTTTTTTTTGAGGCAGGAGTGGGAAATCCTCATGGACGCCCAAACTGCCCCGTCATCGGGACAGTCTGGGCAGTGCCGGACTCTTACCGGCTAAAACCACACTCCTGCCTAGGCGTGGGCCCCTGCCATACACGTAACGCAGGGATTTTATCATGGGCCGTCTATATTTATTGCCTTTTTGATATTGTCTTTTCTAAAATATCTATGTTTTTTAAAATTATCTATTTTGTTTTTTCGTTCATAGGGGGCTTGTCCTATTTATTCCTTTTGTTTACCTGTTTCACTATTTCTATTATGTACTTTACAAAATGTCTTGCTTTTTTGCCCCCTATTAGTTGGCTCAAATTTTCTTTGTTCATTTGTGTATCTAAGGCTATTTCGGCGTCGCGTCTTAGGGAGCAGTGCACCGGGCACTCCGTGAGGAGGTGGAGGACTGTTTCCAGCTTGTCGGGGTCGCAAATACACGATGGGCTCTCCTTGCACTTGAAGCGAGTCAAGTATTCGGAGAACCCACCGTGCCCCGTTAGGGCTTGGGTCAGCTCTTTACTGGTCTCTAATTTCCGCACCGTTCTGTACGCAGCAATCGCGCATGGAAAGAACATTTTTGTTGTGGCCGCCGTTTCTCCGATGCAGTACCTCCGGTTCCATTCGCCCAGCGTCTCCATTCGGATCATTCGCTTGACGAATGAAACCGGGCATAAGCTGTAGTCGGGTGCGCGCTTTGATCTCAGGGCAGCCTCCTTCGCGAGCGAGTCGGCTCTCTCGTTACCCTCCAGCCCTGCATGAGCTTTGATCCAGAACAAGGATACGCTCTTGTTCTGGCAGTTACTGTGTCTTAGGGCGTTTCTTGTTTCGACTGCAAGGGGGTGGAGGGCTTCGGGGTTCACGACTGTTTGGAGGGCTGCCATTGAGTCGCTGTAGATGGCGAACGCCGTCTCAGATCTCCGCAGGATCTCCTTTGTTGCTTCGCAGAGGGCCAGGAGCTCAGCCTGGTAGACGGTACTGTAAGACGGCAGAACAAGCTTTCGGGTTTTTGTCTCGGCCTCGCCAGTCCATACGGATAGCGCGGCTCCGACTTTACCCTCGATCTTGCTGCCGTCTGTAAAGATTCTCACCGCATAGTCGCGGTGGTCGTTATATTGCTCCTCGTCTACCAGGCGTCGCAGCTCTATGGTCCTCTGCTCCGCCGGGTGTGGTGCCTCTAGTGCCGATGCCATTCGCTCGATCTCCCTATCCCCCAGCACTGGATGGGACACCCCCTTCTTGGCCTCGTATAGAGACGCTGCCTCTCGAATTCTGAGGTCAAGAGGGAGTATCCCAGACAGCACCAGCGCTGCGTTCAGGGACACCGTGCGATAGGCACGACACAGCTTCTGTGCGAAGCTCCTCTGGACGGCGTTCAGCCTCTTTTGCACCCCGACTTTGTTCGCGGCCGGCGACCACGCGCTCGCTGCGTACAGAACGATGGGCTCCACCGCGGCTGTATAAATACAGCGGATTATGTCCGGGTGGAGACCCCAGCTGACCCTTGCGGCCCTCGACAGCTGCTTGTATATCCCGACAGCTCGGGAGCAGACGTTCGCGACGTGGGTGTTGAACGTCAACTTGTGATCGATGGTGAGACCAAGCAGTTTTATTTCCTCAGACATGCCAATGTCTACCCCGCCCATCCTCAGAGATGGGGTGTCGTGTTTCAGCTTCCGCGTTATGAGTGTTGAGTGAGTTTGTCTTTTGCGGTGCGAATTTCAGCTTATTCGCGACACCCCACGCCCGAACGTACTCGAGGGCGGCATTGGCATCTCTCTGGACCTCAAGTGCCGTCTCCCCATCGGACAACCAGTCTTACCTAGGGGTATCGTATTACCCAGTTACTGGGTTGTGGAGGTCATATAGGCAGTCGCTCCATGTAAAATACTGGTACTCAGCTGAATCCGGTTAGACTGGAAGCCGACCCCAACATGGTTGGGAAAAGGCTAGGCAGATGATGATTGATACACACCTAATAAGGTTGAGTATAGGTATAAGACAACCAAATTGTCGCTTGATACATTGTTCCTGCCACCCCTCGATTTATGTCTTTTATTACAAGCTTTTATTTAGCTTGCCCTGTTCGTATGATTGTATGTATGTAAGTAAGTTGTCTTTTCAAAATTAGCAAACCATTTTTTGACCATTTGTTGGTATCCGATTGAGCTGAAATTTTGCATACCTACACCTTTAGTTCTGATGACAATACAATGACCAATACTCAATATTGTAATAATTTTAAATTAAAGCTTGTTTTTAAAAATATATTTTAATTAGTTTATTACAACCTCCTGATATTTGAGTATAATGCAAAACTGCATCTTGGATTACAATAAAAGCATCTCCAATACAAACATGTTTATCATCACATCTATTTTAAACATGGATCCCAAAAGTCTCACTGCACTTAATGAATCCAGTTGCACCAACAAACAAACTTAATGATACCAGTTTTCTATAAATATGTAAAGTTTAAATGCAACCTGCGCGTAAATTAAAGCACAGCGTATATCGGACAGGGCTCGGACTTTGAACTCGATATTGACATTATTTATCGATGATTTTATCGATATCGATACTATTGGCTCTCGAGTTTTAGTTCTGGATACAGTAAGTTTGTCGGCTGTTGGGGTCATAAGGCTCTCGAGGGCGACCACGTAGACCTCCCACGAAGTGGACTGACGACCTGGTAAAGGGGTCAATCTTCAGTGTTGAGGATAATGACGCCCGATACTTTTACTACTAGTGCAACCATCCATTGAAAAAAAAAACAAAAATTTTAATTATTTTAATTACATTTAACTTAAAGGTAATTAAAATAATTTATGTTTTTGTTTTTTGTCAATGGATGGTTGCACTAGTAGTAAAAGTATCGGGCATCATTATCCTCAACACTGAAGATTGACCCAAAGGTGGCGGGAAACCGCTGATTGCACGTCGTTCGGCTGATATGTTGATGATGAAGTGAGTGTACACAAGTCTGGATTGTCACAGACACACGTGGTTTTATATTCCTCTTCACCTTTTTTTTTTTCGTGGGGAAATCCTCATGGATGCCCTCCGTTTGGGGATAACAGGGGGGTATGTCGGACTCTTACCGACTAAAACCCCACGGTTCCTCCTGCTACCATAAGTCGGGAGCCCGGTATTCGCATTACGCATGATCCGCGCCCCCGACTGGTATTGGACAGCCATTGGCGAGCCCCTTCACATTGCTCTTCACACACATGGAACACAAACATGGGACTTAAAAAAACATAACTGGCGAAATGTGGGTGTACTCATGGGTACACTGCCTAACCCTTCGGGGATTACAGGCGTGATGGTACCTACATTGTTTTCACAGAACAGCAACAAGAATAATGAAACCAGGATTTTGTAAATACTTACCTCGATCTATTTGACTGAACAACACATTTCCCTTAGTTTACGAGTATTTTTACACTTTCCAATCACTCACTCAGTTGGTATCGTGATTGTAGAATAGTTCAAGTACTTACCCATTGATCGATCTATTGTAAGACTGACACTTTTATTAGCTACGGCCTTGATTAATTTGACCAACACATGGAGAAGTTTTTTCTCGTGTCAACAGCGTTCATTCAACCAAGACTAGACGTGACTGAATTACTTAACTTCCCAGATTAATCGATGTATACGGTAGCCAGGAAAGATAATAAATGCTACAATATAACATAACATTATAATATCACGCCTGTAATCCCCGAAGGGTAAGGCAGATGTGTACCAATTAGTACACCCACATTTCGCCAGTTATGTTTAAGTCCCACGTAATAGGGGACGAGCTTATTGCCATCAACCGGGCGCAAATCCAGACTCCGAGGCTGCTACTGAGAAATTCCTGATGGAAAAATCCAATAACACTGCCTGACCTGGGTATCGAATCCAAGATCTCATGCTCAGCAGTCACGGTTTGCGACCCCTAGACCAACGAGGCATTTCAATAATAATCATAGCGTTTTTATCAGTTTCAGACTTCTTTTCCCATAACTTTTGTAGGTATTCGGAAACCGCTGAATGCGGATAGCGCAGGACTGCTCCTTGTGGCTTTCTTTAGGGAAGGCCTATGTTCAACAGTGGACATCGTTCGACTGATATGATGATGATGTAGGTATCAAAACAGCTACTCATGATAATGTAAATATATTGGCCAGTTAGCGCAGCGCGTAGGCGCAAGGTGCGACAGACGTGCATTCAGTTAACTAGTGAAACCTGTTTCGCAAACTTTGCATATAATTTTCTAGTTTTACCAAATGCAGCTGAAAGCAATTATACGCAACAACGATAATAACCTAAACCTCGATAGTTATACAAACTGGTAAAGTTACCAGTATTCTATGCTGACATTTAACAAGACTGACACACCTTAGTCGAGTAGTAACCAGCCTTGCAATATTATATTCGTAGTATATGTCTCATAACATAACATCACGCCTGTAATCCCCGAAGGGATAGTCAGAGGTGTACCCATTAGTACACCCACATTTCGCTAGTTATGTTTTAGTCCCATATAATAGAGGGCGAGCCTATTGCCATCAACCGGACACAAATCCAGACTCCGAGGCTGCTACTGAGAAATTCCTGATGGAAAAACCCGATAACGCTTTACCCGACCTGGGAATCGAACCCAAGACCTCAGACCAGGTAATACAAAGACCTCTTCTTATATAGAGAAGTTGACATTCACCAAATTTTACGAGTAATGATAACAGGTTTCCTTGCGACAATGCATTGGAATCATCATCATCATAGCCGAATGACGTCCACTGACATAAGCCTCGTCTGAAGATGGCCACAATGACCGGTTCTGCGCTGCCAGCGGTTTCCCATAACCTTTAGCAGGTCTTCAGTTCCACCTCGTGGGGTGCCTTCCGGTACGTGGTCGCTACTTGAGAGTCTTACGACTCCAACAGCCGCTTGCTCTACGAGCTATGTGCTCTGCCCATTGCTATTCGAATACCGTCATACAATAAATGCAAAAAAAAAATTGACGTCAAATCACATACGTACTTTGCCAGTAGGTACGAATCAATTAACCTGCAGCCCATTGCATACTCACCTTTCAAACAAGCATTGTTTGTAGTATGACGCTCGAGTCGACACGAGTACTTGATATAATTATTCCATCGATAATTCTCGTGACATCGTGTCCCATCTCTATTCCCAGCCCGTTTGCAGAGTGCACCGCTAGGGAGTAAGTACGCTCCACGCTAGTGTTTAGCGTCAGTTATGTTCCGAACTGTATGAACTCAAGTCGCGACACAATTGTTTTCGAATCGCAGTCGCAGTTGCTGTAGTATAATCGTGTAGTAAAGTGGATTTTCTTTAAAAATTATAATCTTTGTATGCTGGTCAGTGTGAAGTGTATATATTAACTGGTAGGTGTTTTAATTAATACATTTTTTTATTACTTATAAATATTTTTTTGGGGGTGTGTCTGTGTAATTTTTTTTTTCTTTAGATTTTATTTTTATTTTGTTATACAGTATTTTTATTAAAATATTCCAGTAATATATCATATCACTCATGTTTTGTATACTACAAAAGTACAAATCAAATGAGAGCGGAAACTACGTACTTACAGATAGCCTATGTACTCTCTAGTTATTGCACTTGCGTCTTAAAAACATATTTTGATATATATATCTTTATATCCATTCTAGGTCATGAAACCGTTTATTGCTAAACTTAGAGAGAACTTATTAGACGTCATAGTTAACCCCTAAATGCTATTAGTAAGCTAGCTAGTTCTGGTTATAAATACTATAGTAATATTTTGACGTATCATATAAATTCTATTGAAATATATATAATTTCTTAAACTTCATTCCCATGTTTACCGTTGGTACTTTTACAGAATATTTCAGAATTCGAAACAGTAAAACAAATGTTTTTAACAATACTGGAATCGAACTCACGACCTGCTACAGTCGTACGGTAATTCTTTCACAGCATAGTGCTAATTAAATAAATAGTTAACTGACATTTTTCGTTCTTGTCAACAACTATTTGTAAAATCATAATGTATATATTATACAACTTATATAACTAATAATAAATTATAAAAATACTAAAATGTAAAAATTATTTATAGAGACACATTACTAGATAAATAGTGTTGTTGCTAACTGCAGTAATAATATAAGTTATGTATAAATTATACATGATGTATACATAAATTTAAACTATACATTGTATAAATGTATGAGTGATGTTCATAGAGTTGAGTGCCCGAAGGATATCGGTATCGCCCAGTGATTGGTGTGCCGAGGTCAGATGGCAGTTGCTTCGAATATAACTGGTCTACTTAGCTTCACTACAAAGTAAGACACAGCAAGACTTAGTACTTATAAGTAGATGGCATTCCGTTTCAAATATCTAGAAACATCTGGTTCAAACAACACAATAGTTGACAAATGAATTTTATTGCGTGAAAAAAGAACGCATTGCTTTTTTAACCGCTTAAAAAACTTGAGGTAGTTTCTCGAAACATCTGTATCTTTTATATAATTTCCCTCTTCCCACTGCTGGACACTCTATACAGCCTGTAACAAAAACCCTGTCCGATCCTTAAGGGTATTATTCGGCATCGTACTGCGTACAAATATACGTAACATTTAATGGATTTGAGATTATTATTTTTCCCCAGTGAAAAAAAAAAAGAAGAAAGTAGAAGTAATTAAATTAAAATAAAACATAAAAACATACATACATACATACACACATACATACATACCGTCAAAATCATAACCCTCCTTTTGGCTTTGCCGTAGTCGGGTAAAAACTGATCAACGGCAACACTGATCTGACAGGGGTTTTGTTACATAGTGTATAACTCTTGTAAAAATAAACTTAACGAAGCCAAAAATCACATGTGTACCTCATCATCATCTGATGATGACGTCCTACGACTGATATGATTATCAGTCGTAGGACGTCCACTGCAGAACATAGGCCTCCCCTACAGATTTCCAATACCTATCATCATTATATAATCTTTTCTCAATGTACCTACTTACTTTAATGGGCAGTATGCGTGGTCTTATGGAAGAGATTCGATCGTCTTACGATCTCAGTGCTAACTGAATGCATGAAGTAACACGTACTATAAAGCTTTGTACGTTTTACTCGCCTAAAAGTTTTCTTATGCTAATTTTAATACGATTGTCACATAATAGATACTTTGATGTACTTATTGAATGTGCGATATTGGTCGGTCACATTTGTGTGTAGCGTATTGTAGGATTAAAGCTTCGGGGAAATAGACGCAGGCGCAGTAAATACAATAGCTAAAAAAAACTCATCAAAACGAAATATTATCTGAAAACCGAAGTTAACATTTAATTTAAATACTTTCTTTATTATTATTTATTTGTTTATTTAAACTTTATGCAACAAAAAGTAGAAAAGCGGACTTTATTATTATTGTCTGAAATATAACTAAATGTCCATGAACTCTTTAAAAATATACCAAATACTTTAAAAATATTCACCATATTCTTTGGATAATGTACAAAAAATATGTATCTACAAACTTAAATAAGGTAGATACGGTGTTTCTACAAGTATCTTTGACACTATTTGTGGACAAAATTATGCACAATGTACATACATACATAATAATTAATTATGTATGTTGTCGCGTATTTAGTACTGACCCAATTACAAATTAAAGAGTAGATAAAGTTTATTGTATTACAAGTAGTTTGTGCCAGCCATGTTTGTGTCGAATACAATCTGATAAGATTTAACCGTAACAAGTGAAATTAAAATAATCTGTTGCATCATCGTCTGTTATTTACAAAAAAAAAAGAATAAATATAATTTACTTTTTCGTCCAAACGGCCTAGGTTTGATAACCAAGTTGAGCGAAATGAAAAAAAAATGTTTAAGTATTTCAATTACATGGAGCTTTATCATACATTATTTGGAGATAACCTTTTAAGCAAGAAGATGCTTGTGTTAGGTGGAATGCAATGTCGGTTGGGTTTTTCATAAGGAATTTCTCAATAGCAGGTCGGAGTCAGAACTGTGCCCGATAATTTGTGATAAGGTCGCCCTTTTTACATGGGACTTTATTTATTCATGAAATGGGGTTTTAAATACCACTCTACCCATTCGCAGAAAATAAGCGAAAATTTTAAAAGAAAATAAATATTTGTTTCTCAAAGTGACACAGATTTCCTATTTCCTACAGCTTGTCAATTAAAACGCTATAAAATTTTAACAATTATTAACGACGAATTCTCTATTTATTTAATTAACAATATAAGTACTAACGATGGAAAAAATATCAACGTAACTATTAATTTTTCAAAAATCAAACTTTGTCAGGTTGAAAAGGGTGTAAGCATTCATATTTATTTTGTAAAAATCTATTATTTTGAAATTACAAACATACACTTCAATTTTATTTATTTGTATAAATTCTACACCCCACTTAATTTATATATCTAGGTACTTATCCTTATATCCTATACAATTTATTTATTAATAGTACTTAATAGTATTCTTTTTTAGTATTTCATTAAATGTCATTGGATTATTAAATAAGTTTATATTTATTTCTATTTCTGTAGAATGGTATTAGTTTACTAAATAATTTATTCTAGGAATTCTGCAATCAAGTTAAAGTACTTTTATAATAGATATTCTTTGATTTTTTTTTTGGGATTTTATGTATAACTTAATTTTAGTATGTTTAAATTTGAGACCAAATGTTAGTGTTACTAAATACAAATGTAATTTTTGTTTGTATTATAAAATGTTTGGATCAGCAGATTATACCTATTTTTGATATCTTATGAGTTTTCTGGTAAAAAAAAAAAGGCTGTAAGTATAGCTTAGATGAAAAAGCATATATTCCTTCGATTCAAAACTTTAAACAACGACCATATTGAAATTTATAAAGGTAAGTTTTTATAAATTTCAATTAATTTGTGAATTTCTTTGCCAAATACTTAATACATAAACAGCCAATGAAATCACTCGACAAATGATTACTTAAGTAAATTGTCAGATTTTTGAAATCTCTAAATTAATTTTATTTGCATACCAGAATAGTGTAGAATGATGTAACATAGGGTTTAAAGCTAAAGTACTGTTATGGACCATGCTAGGGCACAGCAATTTATAAATAATTAAAAAGTACGATACCTACTTATGCCTAAGATAAATATAATTTAATGGCTATTATTACCAATGAGAGCGGAGCAATAAAGACGTGGCTGAACGCGGGTGAAATCGCGGGTATAGCTAATAGTACCTATCTAACAATACTTTGTTGCATGTTTTCTTTTATATATTATCTATTATTCATATAGTCCTTACTAATATTATAAACGCGAATATCTGTTACGATTTCACGATTAAACCCTGTAACTATTTTGATAAATTTGGTACACCAAGGAAGGAAGGACATTTTCAATTTTTATTCCGCGACTAAGTTGCGTCCGCGACTTAAGAGTGGGTAGTAAGCAAAATTACCAATCTTTTTTTTTATTTTACATGAACATTTCTAGGTTTCTAAGCTTAAAATACAAATGTATGAAAACTACATGATATTTTCGAGGGTTCTCATTGATCAGAAACATAAAATAATAACATTTTCTCGATAGAAAAACATCACGAAGTAGCCTCTAATTTTTTTGTTTTTTCGATTTATACACGATATTATAATGACTAATATGACGATTTGATAATTAGTTATAATTATACATGAGTGAGGGTTTTGTTTAGGCATTTTCGGTAATTCCTTTTAGTTTTGGAGTTATTACGATAAAACACTTAACACAGGGCGCGCGGGTGAATTATAATATAAGGAACTTTGTTCCAAAAGTTTGCTGGCTTTTGACGCGCCCTTAACCGACATTTAAGCGGACGAAGTCGTATGTAAAAGCTAGTATTATTATAAGGCTGGTTTACATCCTCAATACGTCCACCTAATCGGCCAGTTTAAAACTAGCGTCAGTTACAAGTGGTCTGGCGTAGTATAATATAGAAAATTCAATCATTTTCCGGACCAGTGCAGGGTCGCTCATAAAATAGAAAGATGAAGAACTATTGTTGTCGCATCTCTAACGCAAACATTCTCTTGTTACAAGTCACGATTACAACTCGTTTACCGTTTGTTAGTTATTTTCGTTTGACCCCGAGTCCCCGACATTGAGGAAGGTTGAAAGCTCGCACGAGGTGGGTCGGTACTTCGCGTTACGAATTATAATATTGTTACCTGAACGATAATAAGGCGAAACCGCCTTAAGGGGTGATTTCCGGGATAAAAACTATACTATGTCCTCCGTCGGATCTTAAACTATCTCCATGCCAAATTTCATCAAAATCGATTCAGCGGTTTAAGCGTGAAGAGGTAACAGACAGACACACTTTCGCATTTATAATATTAACTAGTATGGATATGACATGATCAAATGTTAATGTGTTTAGTTACTTTAGGACCTTGTTGTATATTGAACTGGTATCTTTCAACGTCTCGTCACGTATTTTGAGTCCCTTCTATAAGATGTTAGCTGATTTTAGTGTAGTTATCACTGCTCCATCAAAGGGAAAGCCCAATTAAGAATTGTACTTTTAATAGAAAATGTCTCAGTTATATGGGTAGACATAATTTCTATAAATGTTGACTAGTCTGTTTAAAACTACTGCAGAATTCTAATCAGGAATACTTAGTAGATTTGGTGGCAGCACAATTGTAATTTGACACAGAGCAATTTCGTTCACATTATTAAGGAGATATTGGTGAGTCATCTTAATAGAATCTAATAGTATTTATTTGCCAAATTGGAAGAGTTTTAGACGGAAGACGGAAATTGGCATCAGCAGCAATGGAACACGCCAGAAACATAATTATGTTTATTATAACAATCAAATAATTTGACGACATATTTGTTGACTGCCTCGTTGGTCTGATGGTCGCAAAGCGCGACTACTAAGCATGAGGTCTTGGGTTCGATTCCCAGGTCGAGCAAAGGGCTATTTATTGGGTTTTTCCATCAGGATTATTTCAGTAGCAGCCTCGGAGTCTGGATTTGTGCCCGGTTGATGGCAATAGGCTCGCCCCCTATTATAAACATAATTGGCGAAATGTGGGTGTACTAATGGGTACACCTCTGCCTAACCCTTCGGGGATTACAGGCGTGATGTTATGTTATATTTGTTTACAACACGGCAAACAGGTCATAAAAATTAATGAGTCATTAACTAATGTTTAGTTTAGGATATACAGATTATATCGGTACTTAGGTGTTTCGCAACTACTCGTATAATTAGTAATCGTTTATGCTTCATTAAAGTTTGTAGGCGCCAGTGCAGGGCTATTTTCTCAAGTGCTCGCTCTAAATGATAATAATACCAGTCTATTATTGTCCCACTAGAGGGGAAAGGCCTCTTCTCATGCAGAGAAGGCATGAGCATGATCTCCACGCTTGCTTAAGGCGGATTGGCGATTACAGACTTAAACTTATCATAAGTCCAGCTTTCGTACGATGTTTTGCTTTCTCTCTTCTCAATTATATTTTATTTGACTATACCCCGTTGGCCTCACGACTGCTACTGTCCTGGGTTCTATTCCCAGGTCGGGCAAAACGTGTCATTGAGTTATTCCATTACGCATTTTCCATTAGCCATTTTCTGTGACACCCTCGTGCCTCAGAAAGCTTGTAAAGTCGTTGGTCCTGCGCCTAATTTCGCTTCAGTCATGTCGGATTGCCGGCCCATGGGACTAGCGCACACATTTGTGCACTATAATATCTCCTACGTACCTACTTGACTAGTGCCCATTTTGATTCACCGCCGTGACCAAAATTCGGTCAGGAGGATATACTAATGATCCTCCTTCCACTCTCAGATGCAATTTGTCGTAAACAGATGATTCTACGTTAGTATTTATCTGATCTAATAATGTTGGCAGATCTCCAGCACCTCAAGGCTACTCGTGAGATCTAGTTTATTAAGACAATATTTTGGCGAAGAATTGTTAATGATATCAATCACGTCTGCTTACTGTCAATGCATTTTTAAACTTACCTCGTACCAAATTTCATGGAAATCGGTTCAGTGGTTTAGTAGTAAGTCTAACAGACAGACAAACAGAGATACTTTGCACATTATTTTATAATATTAGTATCTATAGATGGCACGCGAGAATAGTGTAGATTTAAAAAAGTTTTTTTTTTAATACATGGTATCAGCACTTCTTAGGATTACCTCTTATAAATATACAAACAATTTTACCTCTTTATTATAATACTAGTTTCCACCCGCAATCTCGTCCACCTGGATTTTCTCGTTCATCAATTTTATCGATAGCACGCATGGATAAAGTAACTTCCAACTAGCGTAACAATTTTCAAAATCGGACTAGTAGTTTCAGAGAGTAGCGCTTTTGACAAACAACCAAACTCTTTAATTTTATAATTCTAATATTAGTATAGATTAGTTTAGATAGACTAGATATCAATGATGATGGATTGACACTAGATCAGTTGTTACTACGCACTGATGCCGATACGTAGATAAATCATTGTTATCAATCCTCGTGAGACATAACATAACATCACGCCTGTAATCTTTTTTTGACTTTGACTTTGACTTTGAATCCCCGAAGGGTTAGGCAGAGGTGTACCCATTAGTACACTCACATTTTGCGAGTTTCCTTCAAGTCCCAAGTAATTGGGGGCGAGCCTATTGCCATCAACCGGGCACAAATCCAGACTCTGAGGCTGCTACTGAGAAATTCCTGATGGAAAAACCCAATAACACTTTGCCCGACCTGGTAATCGAACCCAAGACCTCATACTCAGCAGTCGCGCTTTGGGACCACTAGAGCAAAGAGGCAGAAACACTAGATTGTAATGAGAAACATAATCAATTCAAAGATCATTTAAAAAAATTGTACCAAGTACTTATTGGTATAATTTTTCCATGTTTTTTGACCTGGGTCTAAAGGTAAACCATACCAACTTTACCAACGTCCGTAATGTTATGAAATCTAAACAAGTAAAGTACAAAAAGTCTCACTACATAAAAAAGGAATTATAATTCTAAACTTCTATAATTAACTTACAAAGCCTTCTATTTATAGAATTATCGTGGTCGTAAACTAAAGATCTAAAGTTTAAGTTTTTATGGTTAGCTGTCATTGCGCATGAATTTCGATGCTGTATGTATGTGTGTAGGAGAAAGTTGACTTCTCTTAAGATTAACTTCAATAATCAGTAAACGCCAAAGCTAATGAACTATTAACAACTATTACTAATAAAATGAATAGTTTTTTGTACAAAACAAAGCTGACACCCGCCGTCTGTGCCTACGCTTAAATCTTTGAAACTACGCAACGGATTTTAATGCGATTTTCAGCAATAGATAGGAAGGTTTATGTTGGTATTGCACCCGGGCGAAACCGGGCGAGTCGCTAGTTAAAAATAAAATAAACAAGTTCCATGAATTGTCAAAATAACAGCACCTGCACTAGCACAGAAACTAAAATCATTCTCGATCAACTAATTTATTATACTCGCGACAAAATCCGCGTGAATATTTTCTGCGTTGATATATTTTCGCGGATCCCTAAATCTTTTTCTAAAATTAAAGTAGCCTTAGCTACTCTATATAACACCAGCTATCTGCCAGTGAAAGTCCCGTCATAATAGGTCCAGCCATTTAAGAGATAAGCCAGCACAAACATACAGGCAAATAACAAAGGATTTTTAAGTTTAATTACCGTTTAATATTTATAATTATTTGATAAAAAGCTGTTATTTTGACATTACAAATAGATACATCAATTTTCTAAATTAATATAGATATTGTAAGCTAGTTCGATAAACAGGTATTCCCAGTAATAACGCTAGCGGTTCCAGCAGCAGTAACCGGTCGTTCCGTACTATAAAATATTCAATTTATTTAACCATACCTGGTTAAACTGGATGACGACCTTCATTTTAGTAGAAAATATACGTAAACCCCCAACTCTTTCCATGTTCTAGTCCAGTGCCGGGTTCAGGGCGCCTACCGCCATCTCTTAAAGCAATACCTATTATTTTAATATTACTTTATAATTTCTGTTGTTGCATTTTCAACTCTTAGCGCTGAGCCGAGTGTTGAAAATACAACAGTGCGGAAGGCAAAGTAATATTAAAATAATATTGTTAGAGGTGGTGGTAGGCGCCCTGTTCTGTCTTCGGCTTGGTATAGGCATTTCTGCTGCGCCAATATCTTTTTAAAATCATATCTGCAAAGGTGAAAAAGGCATTTAAGACTAATTACTTTGATCAGCATTTTAATTACGGACTGCGTTCGTGTCTTAGCCTAACTATTACTGCCTATGTTACCGAAAACATTATTATTTTAGAGTTTTGTGACCCCCTGTGATTTACCTATTAAACTTTTACTATCAACAACCATACCTAGGTAATTCCTTAAGTCACACTAAGGTCCACGTGAGCGAAGCTGCGGGCACAGCTAGTATGTAAAATATCCAAAATAAAAACGTCGCATTTGAAACTAAATGAACAATTAATCACGAACGACTGGTCCACGTTCTCTTCCGCGAACAACCGGGATACAAAATAAATGATAACAGTTTATTGTTTTTAGGAATTACTTACCAGAAAACGCCCCTTTATGAATCACTGTGCATCTGTGAATTGAATTAATTGAGACAAATTTTGTGATCGCCAATGCCCAATTGTTTTCAGAACACTGATGCATCCTAAATTATCTCTCGGGTTGTGTACGTGCTAGAGAGAAACTAAATAAAAATTAAAAGAGTTGCTTATGTTCAGCTGTTCTGAAGTGATTGAGTAACAACCATCCATCCAAACGTTCGCGTTTATAAAATAACTAGCACTCTCGCCGCGACTTCGTTCGCGTGATTTTTCTTATGGATCCCTAATTTTTTGATAATAAAATACAGCCTTAGCACTCAGTGATAACGTAGCTTCCAATTTGTGAAACAATTTTCAAAATCGGTTCATTATTACTTCCGGAGATTACCCCCTACATTCAAACTTACAAACAAATGTTACCTCTTTATAATATTAGTATAGATAGTAAGATAAGTAGGAAGAAGCAAGATAAGAAATGAGATTGCAAATATGGTACATGGTGGTAAAAAGAGAACATGTTCAGTCATAATTTACAAACAAATATGTAAAAATATGGTACACAGGATTAAAATACTAAATCTATAAAAGTAACTACTTATGAAATAGAAAAAAAATTACAAATATATAACACAAAACATTATAAAATTACAAATAAGTAACAAGTTAATGTCTACCTCAGTGAAAACTTGAAATTCTCTGTTAAGTAATCCTTATCTAAAATCTATTTTTAACCATCGATCCATGCTTAGCTTTACAGTTTGTCTCGAGAATTAAGTGTACGCTAGCAAACCGGTACCAACGCGACATTGGTACCGAATATATTATCATACATACTACGTCTATTAAAAGCACAATGATTGTGACTTTACGTACTTACCTGTACTCACATAAATCTATTAAAATAGGTAAACTTATGCCAGCATTGTTTAACATTCCAATCACAAATTCTAGAATTTTTAAGTAATAAGTGCGCAGTGCACGCTTGTGTTACGGTGGCTGAATACTGGGCCAAACAAAAAAATTATCAAAAATTATACGTATGATCCATAATTCCATATTTGCTATCGATACGCTAAGAAGAAGAAGTGCACGCTACACTTTGCCATTTTTATGGCAAATGGGGTAATTTTAAATTAGATCTACTAACAATATTAGAAACAAAGTCCTCCGGTCACAGGAACTGTCAACCTACATTTCTTTATAAAAAACCGGCCAAGTACGAGTCGGACCGCACGGAAGGGTTCCGTACCACCACACAACTGACTGCCTCGTTGGTCTAGTGGTTAGTGACCCTGACTGCAAAGCCGGAGGTAGTGGGTTCGATTCCCACCCAGGACCAACTTTGTGTGATGAGCATAATTGTTGGTTCTGTCTCTGGGTGTAATTTATCTATAATATGTATGCATTTATAAATTATATAAGTATGTATATCAGTTTGTCTGGTTACCATAACACAAGCTCTGCTTAGCTTGGGATCAGATGGCCGTGTGTGAGTTGTCCCAAGATATTTATTTATTTATTTATTTATAACTACAGTAGGAGGCTTAGTAATTTGTCTTAGTAAGTTGTCGCGTGTTTGCTTGCCTACAACCCTTCGACAAGACGCAAATTATAATACTGTTTACAATGAGATAAACGAAATAAATATTTTTAGAAAAATGTCTGCCCCCAACGAAGTAGGTACTATCGGACTATCAGTGTTACCCGGTTGCTGGGAGGTCAGATGTCAATGTTTCTGTGTAAGAAGATCTCATAAATATCAAATTGACTGTTTTGGTGAGAACTAAGTACGAAGTAGAGAAATGCTATGGATGACAATAGGGATAATAATGTAGTCCTTCTGTATTTTGTATTTTTTACTAAAAAGCAAAAGTGCTTAGCGTCCGCATAAATATCCGAGTGCCAATAGTGCCGTGGAGTTTCTTGCTCGTTCTTCTCCATAGAGGCCTACCTCCGTTTTGGAACGAGCAACTAGCTTCAACTTTCGGACTAACTGACCGACTCCTTGACAATTCAAAAGTGCCTGTAAATGGTCTAATTGAAATAAATGTTTTGACTTTAACTTATCGGTTACCACGGACGCAGACGAAGTCGTGCAATTAAAAGTACAGAAATCACATTAACCTATTATTGAAATAAACATAAAATAGTAAACATTGCGATTCTTGTACAAATATCGAGTTGCAAACAATGAGTTTATAACATTTAGTTTTATATTTAACCATTATAATCACTAAGTCAAGATTCTTTGGTATGTCATAGTCAAATCATTTTTTTATATAAAAAATGGCACGTTTACCAATGAAGGTTTGCCATCCCTGATTCTGGTCTAGAATTTCTCATGTATCCTAGGTCACACACTGCTCCAATTGACCCGTCAATTATTTTGAGTTTAATACTAATTAATGACATTTAATTGGTTGGTTGACCATGAGTTGCAATGAACAATAAGACCAACCATTAATTTAAGTTTCAAAATACTAATTGAAATGACCTTTAAGTTTAAGACGTTATTATTGAAAAATTCAATTGCCCCAATTTAAAGTAATAAAGTTTTCGGTTTAAGGATAAATACTCATAATCTCTTAATAAAGCTAAATTATTTTGTTCTGAAAGTCCACGGGTACCTATACACATACATACATAAACTCACGCCTTTTTCCCATCGATCCTTACATACTCCTTCCGCCTCATCTACGTTCATACATCTCGTCATACAAGCACGCCGCGGTTACTAGTATTCCGCACCTGACCTTTCTGAAGAACCTCACCAATAAGGTCAGTGCAGGTCTTCCTAGGGCGACCCCTCCCTGCGTTGCCACTCACCTCTACAAATAACAAAATACAACATACATTAAACTTATAAACTATTTCAAATTCAAAACCAATTTTAACCAGATAAAAACCAAATATAAATAAAAATACATAAAAATATCCAAATCGTGTTATCATATTTAGTGATTAATTGAATTTAAATATTCAAAAACAAAATAGAAAGCTCATAAAAATAATAATTAAAAATTCTCAAAGTAAAAAATTATAAAAACAACAATTTTATTTATGTAACTAGGTCAGATTATGTAATTGCCAGAAGTTGTAAAATAAGAATGATTTATTTTCCTTATAACAACAACCTTTCAATGATAGATGGATATCACCTGCATACAGAGACGTAAAACCACCGGTAACATAGAGGTGGTGTAAGTATCTGCTTAATTTTCAATCAATCCATCATCCATGCGTTTATTGTGGATCATAGGTACAAAAAAATATGTACAGCTGTTCTGCAATACATTTGATTGCACCGTTGGTCTTGTGGGGTCCCAAGTCGGGCAAAGTGTTATTAATCAGGAATTTCTCAGTACTCAGCCTCGGAGTCTGGATTTGTGCCCGGTTGATGGCAATAGGGTCGCCCCATAAAACATTCAACTTAAACATAACTGGCGAAATGTGGGTGTAATAATATCAAGTACACATCTGCTTTACCCTTCGAGGATTACAGTCGTGATGTTATGTTGTAATAGAAAAAGTACGTAGACCAGATTTTTAGTATTTAGATAAGCTAAATTTGTAAAAAAACAATAAATAAAATAAAATAAACTCTTTTCTCGCTAATCGTCAGCGGGAAGATAGGTGCCTTAGATTAACCGTTGGTTATCAGTCACGAGTTCCGATAACGCCGTCCAATAAAACGTCACATGACCCATGTTGATTGACCTACCGCTGTTATCAGAGAGGTCATGAACCTATGTTAATTAGAACCTATGACATCAGAAATAGTATCAAGATTTATCGACGGGTGTGTCTTTGTATGATTACTATACTTTTACGAGGTTTCAATTAAAAGTTGATTATATTATAAATGGTTAGAGTACATTACATCATTAGTATTGCTTTATTAGGAAGATTTGTTCGTGTATGTAATTATTTGTGCTGATCAAGACTTCCGCGTCTTAAAAAGTACATTAATAGACAGTTGCTCGAACATTTAGATGTTCGAGCAACTACAAGCAAGCAACAAGCAGCAAGCTACAATAATTAAAAAAAATAAAAAACACGACTGCAAAAATTGCACATACCTAGTATTTGTACTTTGTTTACTCGTCAGTTTTTTTTACGACGTTTTTTATTTAGTGTTATATATTTTTTAAATCTACATGTCAAATTCTAGACGATGAACATAGACACGACCAGATTCATTAATAAAATAAATTGAGGCTGGTATTAATTTACGTTTTAAAGTGACCACACGGTTTCTTTTTATTTTCTACTAGCCTATGTTACTCGGAACGATGCAAGGATTGTAACGATACCCCATACATCTAAATCGGTTCACGCGTTTAAAATTTATGATGGAATAAAGAAACTCACATACATAAATACATTAACCCTGAACACATAACACTCCTTTTTTTGGAGCAGTCGTGTAATAACAGTCATTATGGTAGTCAAGTCTTACGTTAGAAGAATACATTGCCTAAATCGTATGTGATAGATGATAATTGAACCGTAATAGCCAGAGAGTTGAAATTTTCACAGAATGTGTATTTGTATTGCTCCTATACACAACCAATATAAAAAACATAAATAAATGTTGACGTTATTGGGTTTTTTCATCAGGAATTTCTCAGTAGCAGCTTCGGAGTCTGGATTTGTGCCCGGTTGATGGCAATAGGCTCGCCCCCTATTAGATGGGACCTAAACATCTGGCGAAATGTGGGTGTACAGTTTTGCCTAACCTTTCGGGGATTACAGGCGTGATGTTATTCCAATTAACAATTAAGTAGCTACTTACACTGTCACCTAATCCAAAACTAGCCATTAGATATATACCTAATAATAAACAAATGAGCCCTAACAAAACGTGCAGTTAACGTTATATTGCATTAATATGACACGCCATCCATTGTTCTCAAGCAATTATCACTTGAACATAATTAATACCTGCATCGTGTGTATTTGCTGTCAACTTTAAAAGTTTCCGATGTTTTTTTCATTGATGATGGAAATGATACGTTTAATAAACCAGAAAATAGTTATAGTCATTAGAAACATACCTATACTAGATTTTGCCCGCTTTTCGTCCGTGTGAAACTCAAATACTACTTTGTTGAACCTGCCTGTATAGTTTATAGGTAGAAGGCCTACCTGCCAAACAGATTTATAGCTCAAATTGGTTCTCGAAATTTTGTGTTTAGTCAGTGAACGAATAAACTGAGCAGAGTACCTAAGTACTATAGGTAAGATAGAGTAGATACTATTCTTCAGTTTTATCCTCAAATATTGGTATAACTTGCTACCAATTGCTCTATTCGTTTAAACATGACATTTGTGCTAGTTCTCATTATTTTTATACATATAATAATTATGATCACCGATTTCACACACCATTTACATTAAAATAAATCAATTACTAAACCAGTTAAATGTATTTATAAACTGATAGAAATAACGAACAAGTAGATACCTGTTGCTTCATCAACAGTGATACCGCAAGACGTCAAGTGCTGATAAGAAATCCTTAAACAAAGATTTATATTTACGATGACAGATAAAAACGTGATACAACAATTCTAAAAGAAACTGTATTTATTGATGACTTTAATTAATTGTACAATCTCTTTAATTACAGAACGAGCATGGCGGTAGATGGAAGCGAAAAAGACGAAATACAAGTAAACACATTCGAAAATAACGCAACATTTGCTGATGAACAAGATTCACTAAGCAACACAGCGAAAAGCAAAACACAAGATGAAAATAACACTGAGAAAATACATGAAGTAACTAACAAGAATATTGCTGAAAATAGAACTCAGCAGAATGATTTCGACAACAAAGCCATAAAACTTGGAACAGAACAAAATAATAATTTAGGTAAACAATCTGATGGAGATGTTAAAAGTAATCTTAACGTTAACAACACTTGTGAACAAGTCACACCAAATAAAGATACCAACGATGATAAACAATCCAAACTAGAATTAATTAACGAACACCTCAAAAATGTCAATAAGGAAGCTTACGCAGAATCTAAAGATGCAGAAGAGAAGAAAGAGGAGAAGAAAACTTCAAGAAGATCGTCTCATTATCTACAGAACATTCAGATGACGAATTCTTCTTTGGGACTGACTCTGGGCGGTTCGGAGAAGAAAGATACTATTTTACTGACGGAATCTAAAACTGTCGCTCGTTTCTCACCGTTATGGAAACAGGTAAGAATAATTGATTTTTCTATCTAAGTACTAGTAAATCTCTCTTCATATACGGGTCGTAAAAACACACATCACATACCAGGTAAGCTGCCCATCTAAGCAACATTAAGCAAAAAATATTGCTGGGAAACAATGGTGATTTAGGATTTTTTTAAAGTTTTCTCACGATGTTTTTCTGCACCGATGTCAATGATGTACAAGAATTTAGAAACTACACATAATTTGAGAAAATCGTATTGGTACTTGCTCGGTATCGAACCCGCAAGCTCATGCACCTGAGGTTCTGGTGTGTAATAGTTCATAATGTTTTTAATTTTCTTGTCTATGCAACAGGTTACTATAAGACTCTGTGAAAGACAACCTCAAAACATAGACATAAACACACAGCAGAAAACAAATTATTTTCATTCTATGCGACCTTGACATTGACTTGTTATCTATGACATTACAATAAAATGTCATACACAGATATTATGACATCTAACAATGCCAAATACTCGTAAGATTTGTTGTAATATATATTCCATCTTCATCAAATGCAAAGATGCAAACTTAGCAAAAGTTTTAAATTCCAGACGTTGGCATCATCAGCGCCGATCCTGCTGACCATTGTGACGGGGCTGACATCGGGTTACTCCGCGATCCTGCTGCCCCAACTGAAGGCGAGCCATGGACCCATACCCTCGGATGATGACACCACATCATGGATAGGTAAAGCTCATATTTTGTTCAACATTCATATCACCGAATTTAGAAATAAGTTCTTACTTAATTAGTACCTACTAAGTTCATAAGACAAGTATTCTAAGAAATAATAGGCTTGGCAAAAGTAATTCATCTTAATATAATATTGTTTGTACGTTCTTAGTAACAATATAAGTTTAAAAATCAAATCAGCTATATTTTAAGTAGCACTGGTGATCAATTAACTAACATCTCTTTTTCTCCTTACAGCGGCAATGGCAGCTTTACCAATGGCTCCAGGATGTCTCGTCTCCGGCTGGATGATGGAGAAATTTGGAAGAAAGACGTCCCACTATATCACTTGCGTACCTCTGTTCCTCGGCTGGATCCTCATCGCCTCGTCTTCCAATCTCGGACTCATGCTCATCGGGAGATTCCTCACCGGCCTCTGCGCTGGCCTGTGCGGCCCTCTCATACCTGTCTACATCGGAGAAACTACAGAACCAAAATACAGAGGATTCTTCCTTGCAGCAGTATCGTTAGCCATAGCCTTAGGAATACTAGTCGCTCATATCATAGGAACATTCCTATCTTGGCAATGGACTGCAACCATCTGCTCAGTATTCCCAGTGTTAACCGTAGCACTCCTGTCTTTTGTACCAGAAAGTCCCGTCTGGCTGATTTCACAAGGAAGGATAGAAGACGGAGTCAAAGCTTTCTACTGGTTAAGAGGATATGGTGAAGAAGCAAAATTAGAATTGAAAGGACTCGTTGACAGCAAAAAGGCTTACGATAGTGCACCGAAGATGTCGTGGAAAGAAAAACTGATAAGCCTAAAGAGTCCCGAGCTGGTAAAGCCTCTAGTGATAATGATTTTCTTCTTCTTCACATGTCAGTTCTCTGGAGTGAACGCAGTCGCATTTTATTCAATTGAAATTGTTGAGAAGGCCGTCGGGAAGGGTTTAGATCATTACCTTGTAATGCTAATTATAGATTCATTAAGAGTCGTCATGAGTGTTGTCGCTTGTGTAATATGCAAACAATATGGAAGGCGACCTTTATGTTTCATAAGTGGAGTTTGGACTTCGATGTCCATGGTCGGGCTATCGATGTTCCTTTATTGGAAGCCTGAGAACATGTCATGGCTGCCTTTGATGTGTTTAATGTTCTACATTTGTGCTATATCTATAGGTTTGGTTCCTTTGCCATGGATCATGTGTGGGGAAGTGTTCCCAACGAAAGTTCGTGGTTTGGGCTCTGGTATTAGTTCTTCAACAACGTTCGTTGCGTTTTTCATAGTCGTCAAAACTGCTCCAGGAATGATGAACCATTTCGGAGAAGTGATCACTTTCCTCAGTTATGGAGTTGTAGCACTCATTGGTACGGTTGTAATGTATTTCATATTGCCAGAAACTAAGGGGAAGAGTTTACAAGAAATAGAGGAGAGGTTTAAAAATGGGAAGAGAAGTACTGGACCGAATGTATAGTAATAGTAATGGTATTTATTGACGACCAGACCAAGCCATATTGTTAGGAGAAAGAACAATGTACAAAATATAACTTGTGCTGCTCGCTATAAGCGATATAATAATAAAAACTGTGATATTTAGGTAGTCAATTAATTAAGATCGACACACGATCGGTGCTATTGTATGTAATGGATTATGAATGTAGAAGTATAAGATAATTTAATGAAATATAACTTGATATTTTCAAAAGACATAGAGTGATTTTAAATAAATATTTAAAAAATATTCCATAATACTTATATAATGTTTATCTACAAGTTGCACTTAAGGATGATTGAGATATTTTAAGAGATTTTATGGCATTCCATGTTAAAGACAAGATGTTAGAAAATACTTTTATAGATCTATTTGAGTATAGCTTTTCTGGATTTTGTATTCAACGAATTTTTCTTGAACTATTTTTAAGGACTTATGTAAAATAATAAAGAAATAGATTCTGACAATGCAATTAATGTGTGTGTCCTTGTCTATAAAAACCATAATATTTAATATTAAGTTTCGATATCTTATGAGTTGAAAAGCCAAAGAGTTTGGAAATATTTCAAATAAACAACAAACTGTAGAAAATAACATTTATTATTACAAATTGGTAACAAAACAGATTATAAAAATAGTGTCTATGAAATGGCACATTATTTAGTTAAGTTAAATATAATATTAAATGCATTTCGGTACTCATCTGTCATACAATTAAGTACTTAAGAAAATGGATTCTATTAAAATCATACATTTATTGTATTTCCAACTTTTGTATATGTACATTATTAGTTGATATTAATACAATCATCCTAAATATGAAATTTTATTGTTGTTATTTATTTTCGTTTCGATTTCCTTGTCCAAAGCGTTCTTCCATTTTAGGTCCTGTCATTTCATGTTCGATTGTGTCAGACACATTTTGAATTACTACGAGGAAGACGTGAAGAGTTCTGTTGCGAGCGGTTGCTTGTCCGCGATCTCTGCCGCGGCAAGCAAACTCTGACAAAAGCGCAATCATATCTTGTAGTGATTTGAACGATGTCATGAAATGACAGGCGAGATATTGGTCGTTTACTTGGATCTTGGCTTGACCAGGCGCGAGGCCGGTGGCGCGAACTTGGCAAAACCTTGCTGATCGAACACTGGCAGTAGATCACGAACCCTGGCTGATACAGTACCGCCTGTGACCCTGGGGACAACCAAACTTTAACGTTCTGTTAAAAACTTGTGCTTGTGCCCAAAAGTACAATATCGCTAAAATGTACATACTGTGAATTATATATAATTATTCTAACAATTCAAACAGAGCTTGGTGCAAATTCTTGAATTTTTTTTATGTTGTGAAATCAGATCATAACTACTAACCCTCTGTTGAAGCTTATTAGTTTCATCACTTTCAAACCAGTTATAAAAACATTATTGCACCTAACTATTTAAAGAAAACTCGATACCTGCTAGGTTTGATGAGCTTGGCGGCTTGTGCTGGCGTGGCGAGCTCGGTAGGAAAGAACGTGGCTCCGTAGAAGTCCAGGCCATTCTGAAGGAGGATGTTAGCCTCCTCGATGTTGGCCAACGTGACGCGGATGACGCTTGTGGCTTCCTTAGGGATCATGCTGCTGGCCAACTCGCCATCAATGGTCGTGAGGGCACGAGAGGATGATTTTTCCATAGGCTTGGGAGTGGAGGTTCCTGAAAAAACAGAAATAATATAATGAAAATGTGTAACATAGGATGAAGGACTATACCTAAAGCAAAAAATATAGATTTACGAGAAATAGCGGATGTGTTAGTCAATTTTGATAAAGTGCATCCTAATTGTTAGTGTCTAATATTTGTCAAATTATTATCAGTATAATCTTACTCAATTTACAACAGTTACTAATTTCAAATAAACTTTACTATAGTAGGTAGAGGCTCCAATAGCATTCACAACGATTGCCATAGATACGAAAAACTACTAGAAGAATACAATAAATTGTTGAAACGCCTTATAGAACCGATCACTGTTTAAGCGCGTTTTGCAAGCAAATCAAGAAAGGTGCGATACTGATACCTATGCTATACCAACCAGTGTTTCCGTCCTTGGGGGAGCCGGAGAAGTGGAGACGAACCACCTCGACGATGGAGGTGAACTTGTAGAGGGCGTGGCGAACATCGTCCTCAGGGACCTCATCGGGAATGTCGTAGACGTAGATGGTAAATGTCTTTTGAGGTCTGCAGGGAATGGCGATCTGGGAAAACAGGATAGAATTATATAGGATAGATAAGCCACCAGAAGTTAAGTAAAAATCAAATAAGATAACTATACAAGTCCGAATGGTCTTTAAAATTAGTAATAAACTTAGATGAAATATTACCAAGTCTTAATGAAAGTCATAGTTTAAATGTTTAGGTTTTCTATTCCAATAATAGAAAATCTAAAAATGTGAAGGTATTGAAAATAATTTAAAGATAAAAGAAGGGCGAAGAGGCGAATCAATTAAAGTCACAGTAAATGAGAGAGAAAGAATCAAAGGAAACAGGAAAGGAAGCATTGAAATTGTTACAAAAGAAAGCATTTTTAAAGCAAACAGTTTAGAAACATAAACCAATTACCTTCCTATAAAACCTGGAACCGGTAACTTTATGGAAACCTTTCTTGAAGACCATCTGGTAGTCATCAACGCTGGAGAATTTAAAGAGGATACCAGTGGCTGTCTTCGTGAGTGAGAAGCAACCTTTGAACTCCATTTTCTCGCAGATGGCCGAAGCTTTTTCCATGCTGAGGCCGTGGGAGGGAGTGAGGAGGAATGCGCCCTTGGTCAGGAAGTGCTCGGAGTCCGAGATATCGGACTCACTCTCTCCGCCCTTCATCAGAGTATGGATCTGTTCCTTCCACATGTAAGAGTCTGACATCTGGCAAGGAGTTCATTTCATTTACTTACTATGATTTTACATACATTGAAAGTTAATCAAAACTATCCAAGATGTTGATGAATTTGTCTGGGGTTCCTCAAGGTTCAATACTGAGTCCTTTGATTTTTAAACAAAAATTTTAAAGTCTTTAGTATAAAAATTATTTTACTACTTAAATAGAAACATAGCCTAACTAATTACGAGTACCTACCCATAGATACTTGTTGTTCTAACTCGATTACCATTAAATAAATAAATAAATAAATAAATATCTTGGGACAACTCACACACGGCCATCTGATCCCAAGCTAAGCAGAGCTTGTGTTATGGTAACCAGACAACTGATATACATACTTATATAATTTATAAATACATACATATTATAGATAAATTACACCCAGACACAGAACCAACAATTATGCTCATCACACAAAGTTTGTCCTGGGTGGGAATCGAACCCACTACCTCCGGCTTTGCAGTCAGGGTCACTAACCACTAGACCAACGAGGCAGTCAAATTCCATTCCAGCCATTAAAGTCTACCTATCAATTTTAAATCGTTAACTTAATCGATGTATGAATGATCAAGAAAAATAATATCTACTAATAAGAATACAATAGATCCCATGAATAGTGTTGCGACAGTAATGGTCTATAATTGCGATCCGCTTCACCGGGCATAGGGTGCGTATGCGCAAGAAATGTTCCAAGCTTAATTGTGGCATTGTTCTTTTAGTTTCCGGCTGTCAAAAGCTTCTGGAGGATTTATGATTTGGATATAGTAGTACTGTGTCACTGGAGTGAAGCCTGACCTTATTTATGGGAGTATGGGCTCGTCATGACATCTTCGTTGGATTATAAGTTTTGTATTGTAGAAAATGTAATATTATTCTAGTACAAAAGTAGCCTAAGTTACTCCTTATAACATAAGCAATTTGCCAGTGGAACGCCCATCAAAATCAATCCAGTAGTTTTGGAGATTAGCCGCAACAAACAGGCAAACAGACAATTTTTATTGTAATAACCGTATAAACATTCATATTTGTTTTGTAAAAAGCTATTGTTATTACAAACAGACCCTTCAATTTTATTTGTTCGTATAGATTATTATATTATTGTAAATGGTACGTACCTAGGTACTTTATATGGAATAGAACTATTGTATTTTTATTGCCTTAATTAAAAATCAAATCAGAAGCCACCATTTCACTTGATATTGAAATTGATGATATAAATAAAATCTCCCAATTAAAAACAACAAAGTTGCAATCATAAATTGAAATTAGTGCCATCGTAAAGTTCGCAATACATTGCGTAGGCGTAAACCCAATTACTAGAGACGGTACCAACAAAACAGGCATTGTATAATTACGCCATTTAATAGTGGGCGAGTAGGTTGGAAATGGACGAAATTGCCATCAATTGCCTTATGTTGTCCCACGGATGTATACCTCACCTTATATGGTATCAATTGGTGATACTCATTAATTGGTTAATTCTTATAGTGTGGCTTTAGGTCAGTATTTATTGAACCAATTGTAAGACGATTTTAGTGAGAATTTATTGGTGACCAACGGAAAGAGATGGTTGATTTTAATTAAAAATATCATGGGAGTTAAAAATGTTTTTAGCTACGACTTTATAGAAGAATAAATAAATAAATAAATAAATACCTTGGGACAACTCACACATGGCCATCTGATCCCAAGCTAAGCAGAGCTTGTGTTATGGTAACCAGACAACTGATATACATACTTAAATATAATTTATAAATACATACATATTATAGATAAATTACACCCAGACACAGAACCAACAATTATGCTCATCACACAAAGTTTGTCCTGGGTGGGAATCGAACCCATTACCTCCGGCTTTGCAGTCAGGGTCACTAACCACTAGACCAACGAGGCAGTCGATGATGATGATCGAATGATTATTATTAAACTATCTTTTGCCCGTGACTTTGAGACTTGAGAGACTTTGAGAGCCCGCGATTGTTGATATTATTATCCCATGAAAATCGCACATTTTTTCAAGATAACAAGTAGACTATCTGCTAATTCACACTATAATCTGTCTATGTGCCAAATTTTATCCAGAACCGATCAGTCGTTCTGGCGTGAATGTGTAACAAGCATCCATCCATCCATCCAAACTTTATATATATTATTATAATATTATAAATAAAACAAAACAAAACAAAAACAAAACAAAAAAAAACAAGCAAAACATGGACGCTCAATATCTGTTTAACTTAATACCTTGCATGTCTGATTAGTCAGTTTATTTATATTTATACAAATAAATTATCTTTATCTTTATATATTTAATATTATTTTAACGTTTATAATACTAGAGAACATTAGATGTAGATAATTATACATATAGAAGATTAATTAAGTAACCTTTATAAAGTTAAAAGATAATTCCATAAAAGGACAGAATTTGATTAGTTCCTAGGCTCACGGTTACAACGTAATCAGTTAGAATTAAAGTTTTAATTAAGTTGGTTGTTTTTTTGTTTGAACGCTTCGTTGTCTCTTGAAATCTATAGGTAAGCTTTATTTTATTATCTAAAAATTAGGAATCCGTGAGTATGCAGGCGCGGTCGCCGGCAAAACCTGGGATATAATTATGTTTTTGGGTTCAATGTTCTACCCTCAACTTAAACAGCGTCTGAAAAATTTTTTACAGGATTATTTTACAGTAAAATATATTCGGGAAAAGACAGAGTCAATTCTCTAATATTGAAACTTTATTTTTCTGAGTGTTTATTGTATGTAGAAAAAATAACTGAACCCATTGTCAGGAGGACCCTATGAAATTCAGTTTGTTGAAAGTTCTCAAAGCATAGTTTTCTTTGAGGATAAAAATAAGTAGGAGTAATAAAGCAAAAAATAAATTAAAAAAAATATTCATATGAAATATTACGCACAGGACCTACAATGTGGTTATATCAGACATTTTTTTTTTATATCATTTATTTTCGAATTAAGAATACGTCATTTATGACCAATGGATGTTTTATTATTGTATGGAATCAAGATTCCTTTTTATTAAGGTCAATACAATTATTTTTACCCAGGTTAACTATTATTTACAACTTATAACAGGAATATAACTAGTATATACTCCCTATGAATTGTACAATACGAAAGTAAATAAAAGTAGAATAATAAATTATTTTTTGTCATCACAAAATATACAGATGAATTGAAAACTTTCGCCTTTCGTTAAACTAATTTATCGGAAATTAGTGACTTGAAATATGTTTGAACTGTTGCAAAATTTAAAAGCTTCTTGAAAGCTCCTTTATACAAATGCACTATTCGTTCTTACTAATTATTAACTGTAATCAGTCTCTGCTTAATAGAGCCTATTTCTTAAAATTACCTCTTTTTAACTTTAAATAAACTAGAGAACTTAAAAAAAATTGTAGCTTGGAAAGTTAGAAAAATATTTCAAAGTTCTACTTAAAATAAACTTATAATACCTTTAAATACTTAAATCGGTTTTTTTTTGTAATTTTAGTTTTAAAAAGAAAGTCTTACCACAAAAGATTTTAAAATTTAAACTCAAAAATCAAAGCTTATTAGGGCCTATTTTGTAAAAAATTAACCCTTTACACCTTGAAATAAATTGGATTTAACAAAAAAGCAAGTATTTTTGGGAAGGAAATCTTAACTAAAAAAAATGATGACTAACCTGTCTTCCTTTATCGTTGTTGTTCTTCTTCTTGGTGCCGGTGGGGGTGTTCTGCGAGCTCTTGGGTTCTTCCTCCTGCTTGTTATGCTCGGTGTCTGAAGCGCCTTCTACTAAGGACATATTGTGTCTGACGGAGACGCTCGGCGGCCGCCTGTTTTCGTTGCAGAATGAGCGCTACTGATGCGTGGAGGACCGCTCCTAGCTTTTGAGGAGTTGCGGGGCTGTGGAGTCGTGTTACGAATATTTTTTTTTGATAATTTGGACTTAAGGAAAATTGAAATTTTGTAAGTGATATCTGTAAGTGATATCTGGAGCTTTGTATCTATAATGGATTAAATGGACTACTGAAGGCAAGATTGGTTGAGAGAGTTGTGTTTTTATAGATTTGCTAAAGTATAGCTGCTTTCGATAGCTTAAATAAAAACTAGTGGTAATTTTATCGACTGCGACTTACAATGTTTATGAATATTTCATCAGCAAATAATTGCTCTAGCTAATTTACAAGGCGATCGTTGCACGGTGCTAAAGTGTAGTTAGCTTTATTGTCTATAGATGGCGCTGCCCTCCCGAAATTAAAAGGCATCTCTACTTATAATTCTGTCTACAAATATTGTAAAACTATGATTTTAAAAGAGTATGTATGAAGTTGAAGCCCATTCTTCTCCATACGAAACTATCTTTTGGAAGGATTAACTAGATTCAATTCATTTTTATTCTTGTATTATGACGTTCAAAGTGCCATTAACGTAATAATGTAAGTACGTTGTAGTGTACTACAAATGTAGTTATCTACAAAAAACCTTACCTTCTTTATAAATGCAAGACAGAGTCGTCTCCACAGTTTTTGTTTAATTTTTATTACAGGAACTACTGTAAGTATCCGTATGTACCTATCGTTATGTTGTAACCGAGATAGCTTTGATATAAAGGAGCTTACATACTTATTGAACGTCTTAGAGAAACGAACTTTTTTTTTTTATAGGTGGCAGAAATCATCAAATGAGTCCTTCCGCCCGGGGTGGGGCGGAAGGGACTGTCAGACTTTTACTAACTCAAAAACCACCCTGTTCCTTCTGTTGCCGTTTACATTCCGGGGCCACGGTATCCTGTTAAGACGTCCCTGCAACCCCGGATAGAAACAAACTTGAAATATTGTTATTTTAAGTTACCCTATTTATTTTTATATATTGCCCCATACTAGGAGTTTCTTTTGTATCGTGGGTTTACAAACATAAGCTCACATACACAAACAACCAGACAAAAAGTAGGTACCGGTAGGCCATACAAATATTTGTCTCATACGGGAATTGAACCCGCAACACGCAGCGCAGCAGCCAATCCGTGTTGTATTATTTATATATTTATTGATTTATCATCTTATAAAATAACTAGGTAGGTAGGTATGTATTTACCTACGTACAGTACATACCTAGTAGTTACTTATTAAAATGAATCACTACAGACATTCAATTAAGTAACTAGCTTTGTCCGCGACTTTTACTGCGTGGTTTTTTTTCACCTGCTAAAGTTATGACATTGGTTACTGCGTCGCCCCTGTGGATCGTAGCGTGCTGTTATACCTATAGGTTACTAGCTTTTGCCCGCGACTTTGTCTACATAAATGTCGGTTATCGCGGACGCAAACAAAGCCGCGGAATAAAAAGTAGCCTATGTCCTTTTTTGGGGTTCAAACTTACCCCGTACCAAATTTCATCAAAATCGGGTCAGTGGTTTAATCGTGATAGCGTAACAGACACAAACAAACAGAGTTACTTTCGCAATTAAGTGAAGATAAGTGAAGATAAAATTATTGGGTTTCACAAACAATTATTTGTATGTACCAATAGTTCATAAGTACTAAAGTATCAATAGGATTGAATAAAGCCAACCACCCACTGACACCAAACTGAGAAGTCCACACACATTAAATACAGAGCGAACTGTAGAACAAAGTAACTCTGATGGTAATTACAATGTAAAATCCACTGAGTCAGCACTTGTTTTGATCGAATAATTAGTGAACTAATGTGTTTACCGCGATAAAAACAGTACCTATCCAATATCCCTTAAAATAATCTAAAACTAATATGCATCTATACTAATAATTAGGTAACAAAGCTAGAACTGCGAGTCTATTCGAATTTGACTATCATATTTTTTTTTTTATGATAGTCAAATTCATGAGGCACAGGCAACATCACGCTACGGACCGATGGGAGCGGTGCAGTAACCAAAAACGTAATTAAACGCGGGTGAAAAAAAAAACAGTCGGGCAAAGTCGTGGGCACAAATCAGTAACAACATTCTACAAATTCTGACAAATTCCTCTTTCACCTTCCCTTGTATTCGGAAGTTCTGATAACCCTCGAAGTTATAATTTTTGGCAAATCTATTGTAACCTAACGCAAACCTCATTACCTACCTGTAGGGCTGTAGCTATAACGGTTGATTTTATTAATAGTCAGATAACTTTTTGACGTGACAACGTCTTATAATTCGATGGAGCCGGATAATTCGATGGAGCCGGCTGCACGCACGAAAAAACATGGCTCATGCGGCGTTACCTCGCTATGCGGCGTTACCTCGTTAAGCGGCGTTACCTCTTTGGAAAAATGAAATCATTCCTTCAGTATTTTCTTATGACGTTGTCACGTTCAACTATCGTCAGTAAACCGACTTTACAGACAACCGATTTTTTTGTAGAATATGACAGTTTGATATAATTATTTTTATACAACAGCTGTCAAATAACCTATAACCTTTGTAGTCAAGAGTAATCTGGCGTTGGGTTATCTGAAAAATCAACCCTTAACGCTTTAATTCGTTGTTATTTTATTCAAGCAATATTAATAATCATAATCATAATTATAATTTGTCAGAACATGGTCCGATATTAGTCTTAAGTTTACATAGATTGTCTCATCACATAAAGAAATAGCAAAAAGAGTGCATGGAAAGGAAAGTCTTGGTCTTGCCCAGCAGTGGGACAAGCTATAAAAATATAGCTATCACAATATTGAATATGAACTCAATAACATGTAAGCTCCTTAATATAACCAAAAGTGACGTACTTTGATAAAATGCCTATAAGTTGTCAATGATCTATGACGGTGGCATAACGGCTTGTTCTGCCGATCCCCCAAGTTGAAGGACTATGATGGTGATCGATATATATTACGATGTTAATGAACTGTGCCAAAATTTTTGGGTTCCTTTCTTGAATTGCGGAACGCGAAGCTACGCGGGTTTTTTTTATCACTTTTGAAAATCTCACATCTAAAAACAAAACAGAAAATCAAAACCCCATTTGGATTCAAGCAATAAATAATAAATTACAGTCGGAGGCATCAGATCTGATATTATTAGATTTTTTACCTGCGTTATATTTTATTTTTCCTGCTATAACAGCAATATAAAACTTGAATCTAGTCCCTAGATATACATAAATGTATAAAAACAGAACTCTGTGGCGCAGTTGGGTTAAAAGCATTTCTGTTTTTATGAAAATCGGTCACTACTCACACTATTCCCTATTCTTCTGTCTTCTGTCTATTATTTACTGGAATATTTCTCATTCCACTCTCTTTTGTCCACTGATATCTACTGCTTGCGATCAGCAGACCAGCTGTAATCCTCCAGGTCTATAATGTTCAACTGTGGACTTTGACGACCTATTGAAGGTAATGAAGACTACTTTACAGACAGCTTTGGAAAGTTAATATTCCTATGGTCCTATTGATGTAGACACTTGTAAATCACTATTTTCGACGTGGTACGACGCGCGACGTTGCGACGCGACGTGATGAGGGAAACGGAATATTCTCGGAATGTCTCTCTTATCAACATCTTCTACTCGAAACACAACAATGCAGTAGGTAATATTTTTTAATAAGCGCAGTGGCTGAGCAATAGGGAATCGGACAGTAATCAGATTAAAATCTAAAATGTACTTAGATAAAATATATATACTGTTTTACGATTATTTATCGAATAATAATTTAATATTAAGTAACTCATTTAAATGTTTTTAAATGAAAAAATAAAATGTTGTTATTTACAATATTTTTAATCTGTACTGAAACAGTGCGTGACGTCATTTGTGGGCAATCATTGACTGCACGGGTACTAACTAACTTAATTCACTCAGTTATTTCCATAATTTTGTTGAAAAATAAAGTTGCTAAAAGATTACTGATAAATTAGGATACGGTGATCAATTTAAAAACTGTCACGTGGTGTTTCTCTAGTTTTTCATAATGGAAATTTTGTTATGACCACAAATGACGTCATGTGGCGTTTTGGCGGGATTTTAAAACAAACATTATTAAAACATGATTTTGAGTAGGTAAGTACCTAAAAGGCTGTAAATAAATAAAATTTTATTTTTCATGAGAATAAGTATCCTTAAAGATTAATTTAAAACACTTTTTGAAAATTTGGCCCATCCCCTATTGGCTGTTGCGCTGCGTATCGCGGGTTCGCATCCCGCAAGTAGGTAATAAATATCTGTATGTCTTACAGATAGTTGTTTCGGGTCTGGTTGTTTGTTTATATGTGAGTTTTTATGTCTGTAAACGCACCCACGATACAAAAGAAACATATATATAGTATGGGGCAACAAGAAAAAAAATATGACGTCAACATTTTCCTTCAAAAACCTTTTCATAAAAAAACTCTTCAGCTAAAAGTAGGTTACCTAGATTATCTATCACTTCACACGTAGTAGCTACTCAGCTACCGACCTGTCAAACTAATCTGACAGATATTACATGCATTCGTGAGATTATCTGATGGTGATAGTAAAAATAAAATATGCTACTGAAATGCTTGGGTACTTCGTGGAAATATGCCTGCATACATTATTACCAAGAAGAGGTATGTACTTGACACATAAGCCTTTCGGCGTATTCGGTTCGGAATTTTCCATACAACGTTATAAAAGTTTGTATTTAGAATGCCGAACCGAATTAATTCAAGACATAACTTTACTAAAGAAACACTTTATTTTAGCCCTACAAACCCGAATTTTCATCTTACTGTAAAATTTGATTTTTAATTGTTTTTAAATTAATAAATAGTTTGTCAATTGATTCGATATAAAAATAACTGTTATTTTTTGCCATACAAAATCTATGGGAGAATCGCGTTTTGACAGGTCAAAAAAAGTACGTCAATTGATTGCGGTGGTGTTAGTGTGTTACCCTATTGTTAATGCTGGATACTAAGAGGTTTGCACGCGAGCAAGATTTCAACAACCGATTGAATTCACCGGTGATTGGGCAATCTCCGGTGAAAAACCGGAGGTCACCGGAGATTCTGAGAATTTTTATAATTTTTAATTTTTATAAAATAAATTTTTATAATTGTTTTATATTCATCTTCATTGTTTTCACATGTAGAATCAACAAGAATAATGTAATCAGGATTTTGTAAAAACCTAATTTAAAAGAGTGCCGTGGAGTTTCTTGCTCGTTCTTCTCCATAGAGGCCTACCTCCGTTTTGGAACGAGCAACTAGCTTCAACTTTCGGACTAACTGACAGACTCCTTGACTATTCAAAAGTGCCTGTAAATGGTCTAATTGAAATAAATGTTTTGACTTTGACTTTGACTTTGAAAGAAATTTTATTTCTTTTTTTTTATTTATACATTTTATATGAAGAAATAAGAATAATCAATTGATATACTTTATAATATAATCATTTATTTAATAAAAAAACATTTTATAAGGATAACAATTGCAGATTTTGATTTAAAAAACACATGTCAAGAGCGTCATAGCGTAACATGTTTCTTCTATCATCTAGCTATTTTGTCTAATTCGAAAAAAATAAGATGCGACGATCACCGGAGATCAATCGGTTAATCACCGATTATTTCAATCGAGTACTTTTACCGGTATATCACCGGTTATTTCAATCGAGTACTTTTACCGGTAAATCACCGCTTATTCTCCGGTACTCACTGCTCCGGTGCAAACCTCGTTAACATAAATTTGGCATAATTGAATTAGTGTGACGTAATGAATTAAATTATTCTTGTGTAGATGGTTCGGTCATGTTGAGAGGATGAGTGAAAGACGATTAACAAAAGGTATTTATATGGCAGAGGTGAGTGGTAACGCAGGGAGGGGTCGCCTTAGAAAGACCTACACTGACCTTATTGGTGAGGTTCTTCAGAAAGGTCAGGTGCGGAGTACTCGTAACTGGCGTGCTTGTATGACGAGATGTATGAACGTGGACGAAGCGAAAGGAGTATGTAAGGATCGTAGCAGGTGGCGTTCTGTGGTTTCTGCCTACCCCCATGGGAAAAATTCGTGAGTTTATGTATGTATTATCGTGGGTTGCGTCTTTCTGCCAAGATTAAGCTATATTTAATGTCGAAATAAATTTTCCATCAAAAAAACAGTTTCTTAATTAAAGTTTCAAGTCTTTCCAATCATACTTCTGACTACTAGACCAGAGTCGACAGGCAATTAATAAAAATGTAATTAAAAACACATGTCCTGCTACAATTGGCGATCTTATCTCAATCGAGATCGAACCCACTACCTCAAGGTCGGAGACCATACGGCTACAAGATCAGTGATGCAAGCCAATTTATTTATTGTCATGGTATTAATTAACTAATAATCAAATATAGGTACAGTCAGCCACTCAATTCGATTAACACTATTTTTATAAACGCACATACAAAAAAAACTAAATAAGTAATAATAACGAACGCCAAAGTAATTCTGTCTGTCTGTCTCCTACGCTTTTACAACTAAACTACTGAATCGATTTTGATGAAATTTAGTACGGGGTTAGTTTGAACCCCAAGAAAGGACGTAGGCTACTTTTTTTTTCGCGACTTCGTCTGCGTCCGCGATAACCGACATTTACGCGGACGAAGTCGCGGGCAAAAGCTGGTTATGTATTTAAAATAAACATAACACATAACATCACGCCTGTTATCCCCGAAGGGTTAGGCAGAGGTGTACCCATTAGTACACCCACATTTCGCCAGTTATGTTTAACTCCCATGTAATAGGGGGAGAGCCTATTGCCATCAACCGGGCACAAATCCAGACTCCGAGGCTGCTACTGAGAAATTCCTGATGGAAAAACCCAATAACACTTTGCCCGACCCGGGAATCGAACCCAAGACCTCATGCTCAGCAGTCGCGCTTTGCGACCAACTAGACCAACGAGGCAGTCTCGAGGGAGTATTTAAAATAAAATAAAAATTTATTTTTTTTAACATTTTTTAACGCTTTCTACTGACGTACAATCTATAATTCTATATATTCATCGTAGAAAAACTACAGTACTTTTCTCTAAAAAGCTCTCTCGGTGAATCAAGGTGATGTGAGCTTGAGGTGAGGCCGTGAGGGTCATCCCACATGATGCTTGAGATTGACAGCTGACAGCAGCGACAGCAGATCAGCAGGACTCGTCCAATCCTAAGTGAAAATACTTGTTCATGTTACGTTACTGATCTCAGTTTTCGTTCTTTGCGCACGCGCCTCGCGATCACTAACCTGCTTAACATAACTAAGATTACCTAATATCTGGTACTAAGTAGGTAGGTAAGTGCATTGATGACATACAAGTAGGTAAATACTTGAATAACGTCTATTTAAATTAAGTTAAACTTTTGTCTGTCTGTGTGTGACCAATTTGTAAAGATGGCGATGTGATTTGATTTTTTTAATTTATTGGGCATTTTTATGCATTTCGTCTGCTTTGAAACGTTGTTTCATAACACGTTTTGCGTGAAGTTTACTGACAGAAATCGTCACGTAAGGAAAAAGCGTTATGCCCCCTTGAGGTGACTCTTTTTCTTTCTATTCTATATACGGGGCTCCCCCGACCACACATTTTTAAAATTAATGCAGTAAAGTATTCAATACGATTTTATAGTTTTATTGATATTTTTAACGCAACGACTGTCGACATTTTTTTTGCGCGAACACTTATCTATGCGCTTTTGTACCTATGCAGTACGCGCGACATTAACATTGTAAATAAAACTAAGTAGTTACTTACATAATTAAAATGATAATTTTTGAACTGACTTCCCTGATGAGATCTTTATTACCTGCCTATGTCCTTGGATATCTAACAAGGTACCTCTTCTAGATACAAAGGTAGGTCAACCAGGCTAAATTAAGCAATACATTAACGAAAACCAACTCGTCATGACTTATTAAAATCCAAATCACAGAATAAATAAATTATTCATGTATATGTCAGTCTACCAGCCGACCAGCCTTGTTATTTGTTACACTGTGGTAAGGTTATCCAACGCTCTGTCGTATATTTTACACCTATTTAGAATTAAAGCATTATATACTAGATATTATTGTCTTGTTTTGCTTGTCTGTATGTTTGTTAGCATGTTTTTATTATGTAAGAAAAGCACAGTTTTTTTTTGTAACGAAGTTCCGTAACTCGGCTTGCGGTAGGAGTTAACTGGTAAGAGTCACGTAAGGCAAAAGCGTTATGCTCCCTCAAGGTGACCTTCCCTCTCTTTCACTGTCTCTTTCAATTATATATAGGTGTGTGCATCGAGTATCTTGATTCGAACAGCAAGCATTGTGCGCAGACAGCTTAATCTCAATTTCTTACCGCACATTTATTTTATCCTCTATATTTGGAATACCGTTAATATTGTTGGTGGAAAAAATAAATAGAATCCTAAAAAATCTTACAAGAAGAATTATAATATCCCAGAAGAAGAAATGACAGTTGTTTCCATCAACCACAAGTTTATTTTCGATAAACTTCTTGCTAAAATCTAAAAGGAGTGATTATTTTTCTTCACACACAGACTAACAAAAACCCTAGTCGTAGTAACATAGTATAACGTTGTTATGATCTCATAATTACCACGGTTGTCAGGCGGATCAACAACAGATGTCATAATTAGTTTGATCTTGTGAAATACTGGTTAAATTTTTGGGCTCCTTTTTTTACTAAAACTGGTTAACATTGGGGTTTCGCCGGGTAAACAGTCGTTCGTCATCGTCAGTCCATTCGTTATAGATACTTATATTACTAACTAGCACTCTCCCCGCGACTTCGTTCGCGTGATTTTTCTTACGGATCCCTAATTTTTTTGATAATAAAATATAGCCTATAGCACTCAGTGATAACGTAGCTTCCAATTTGTGAAACAATTTTCAAAATCGGTTCATTACTTCCGGAGATTAACCCCTACATACAAACTTACAAACAAATGTTACCTCTTATTATTAACCTTTAGTTAGAGTGTCTGATGGCAAAATTATAAAATGAAAAAAAAGTTGTGTCTTTTCAATCTTTTCATCTATACTATTAATATTATAAAGCTGCACTGTTTATTTGTTTGTTTGTTTGTTTGAACGCGCTAATCTCTGGAACTACTGGTCCGATTTGAAAAATTCTTTCAGTGTTAGATAGATTAGTTATCGAGAAAGGCTATAGGCTATATACCATCACGCTACGACCTACGGGAGCGGAGCAGTAACCAAAGACGCGGGTGTAACCGCGGCGGACAGCTAGTACCTAATGATATAAAAAAGCCGACTTTCGATTTATAAGTCAAATAAAAAGCCTTTGAAACCTATGGGTACATTTTTAGTTTTTTTACTTTCACTGAAGTAACTGTGACAATAATTCGTAAATAAATATTTACGAATTATTGTCACAGTTAGGTACTTATACAAGCTTTATACAAGCTTTTTTTAAAAAAAATATAGGAAATAACTTGGACTTGGCTGTGTTTTAACATACTTAATTAAAACTAATTCAAATATTACGAGGATTTTTTGCAAGCAAAACCGGGCACAAAAAACAGTATGTCTCACCACCATGTTGTTTTTACAAAACCGGTCGAATTAATATTCCGAACATAACTCCATAGTAGTTACGCATACCAAAAACAACCATATTACGTTGTAATAGAGTTGGATATACGTAAGCAGTGAAAGTTACAATAATTAAGTATCTTTCTTAGAACAAAACTGGTAAAGTTTATTTCTATTCAGTAGTTCTATTGCCGTCGTGTGAGTAGTAGATTTTTGAAAAAATAATGTTCATATAATAATTATATCACAATTTTTATATAATAATTATATCACTTATGTTTACAATTATTTTATGATTTATGTCAGTGTTGAGACGCAAAAGTCAAATAAGTGAATAGTTTTGTGTGCTTAGATGTCAAAATCGAGGATTTCACCATTTTTAAAACAAGTAAGTTGAGCTACATTTCCATTTTTTATACTTTTAAATTTTGCGTAACATAGTGTTCTTATGAAGTGTATTAGAATAACTTATTATATAAATAACTAGCACTCTTCCCGCGACTTCGCTCGCGTGATTTTACATACGTATCGCTAATTTTTTGTTAATAAAATATAATATAGCCTATATCACCCCGGGACAGTGTAGCTTCCTAACAATGAAAGAATTTTTCAAAACGGTTCAGTAGTTGTTTCGGAGCCTATATGCAAACAAACAAACAATCAAATCTTTCCTTTTTATAATACTAGTATAACAAAATGACCTATATTTTTTATTGCTGTTTAAAAAATGCAAGTTTCTTTCTAAGTTTATCTTGGAAAACATCGTAGAGAAACTTATTTAGGTTTTCTTTTTTGTCATCTGTTTTAAGTGTTTTGTCTTTAATTATTGTAATTAGTAACCACTGTAACCGTTATTATAATTAAAGTAAAATAAATAAATAATCATCGACATCGACTTATTTTATTAATATGGAATCTGAAATACCCAATCCTCCTTGAGCAAGCGTGGTGATCAATGCTCGTGCCTTCTCTGTATGAGAAGAGGGCTTTGTTTACTAAGGTGTTATTACTCCCGGGGTTGCGGGACGTCTTAGCAGGATACCGTGGCCCCGGAACGTAAAGGGCAACAGAAGGAACAGGGTGGTTTTTTAGTCAGTAAAAGTCTGGCAGTCCCTTTCGCCCCACCCAGGAAGGAAGGACTCATTTGATGATTTTTACCAGATTAAAAAAAGGTGTTATTACTTGCGGGGCTATAAAAATGACGGCATTTAAAATACTAACATTTATACCAAGAGTAGGTACTTTACCTATTTTAATTAAAGTCAAAAAATCGTTTGATTTTCCTCAATTTCTAACTAAATTAGATATTTATGACCGTGTCAAAACCACTTAATATAAGTTTTTATGTAATAAAATCAACATCGATTGTGTATTTTATTGTTCGTTAGGTATATCTGGGGAAAAACTGTTTTATATCCCTCTTTTTTAGACTAAACGAATTAAAAAAACAGCTCAATCTTCTTTTTTCTTCTATTCTTTCTTATGATGAAGACCGCGGGATTGCGCTGGATGCAAGCCGCTTCCAAAAGGTCCTATTGGAAATCTATAAGGGAGTCCTATGTTCAGCAGTTGACGTCCTACGGCTGATATAATGATGATATTGAGCTCAATCTTAGATTTTTTAACAGTCAGAAAAGCCTTGTTTTAAAATCACTTGGTATAAATATACTTAGTAGGTACTTACTAAAACAAAGGTAAAAAAAATACTCAGTATTCATATGACTTCTTAATTATATGTATAATTATGTTTCTATTTTGTTTTTACGTAAAGAATAATAATAAAAATCAACCGTTACACTATGATTATTGTATAATTAATTAGTTATACCTACCTTGAACAATTTCAAACTATAACAGCATACCAATATGATTGCGTAAAACCTTGCGGTCAGCATAGACTGCTAAATGAGCAGCAATATTATACTAGAATAGTTTTAATTTATCAATTTATTGATAATGAACTAATAGACAACGGAATTAAAGTTCGATGTAGATAACAAAAAGATCCAATCCACAAAAAAGTAGCCTAAGTACGTTAATTCTTAAAACATCATCAACATCAATAACATCATCGCTATGTGCCAGTGCAAGTCCCGTCAAAATCGGTCCAGCCGTTTTGGAGCTTATCCGGAACAGACAGACAGACAAAAAAAAATGTTATATGCATTTAGTAATAAGCTGTCATTTTGATATTACAAATGGATACTTGAATTTTATTTATTCAGTTTTGTATAGATTGCAATTGCGCACAAGATAATACCTAAATGCCACATGCAATAAAATTACGAGTACTTATACAATAATTATGTATTGCATACAATTTACAGCTCCATTTGTTACTCAATTTTATTTATTTGTATAGAGGAATTTTAGTTCACTGTTAATAAATAAGTGACCTAGTGACATTTTGCCTATTACACAACTGAAAAAAACGAAATGTCGGGACAGAATTTAACAATACTCTTATTATGGAATAGTATAACTTCATAGCGTATTGAAGACGTTGTGTCAGCCCGGAACTTATGTACAGTCAACAAAAGAGATAGGTATGCAGGGTCGTTAGATATAGTTGAAGTTTTCTTGGAAACCGATGGATGTCTTCGATTGAAACTCAACTTAATTAATGAACTGTTAATTATCTAGTATTTAAGTTACAAAACTACAACTACATTATTGTCAAATATATTGTCTCATTTGTTGACTGTACATAAGATTGGCCGCCATGAAAACGGCACGCAGGATATTTCCAAGCACCACATTTTTATCCAGGTAGGAATCGTCTATACTAGCCTTGACATTGGAATCCATTTTTCTAAAAATGGTCATTTAACCTTTATTAAAGAGCAAAAAATGAACTTCAAGATCAAGACACACAAAAAACAAAAATATAGGTACCTACAATACGTGCCACGAAAGATGAGGAAATATCAAAAACCAGACGACAAAGTAAAATGTCAAGTCTGAATGTACCTATGATGACCTGGGTCAATCTTCAGTGTTGAGGACAAAAACAAAAATTTAAATTATTTTAATTACATTTAACTTAAAGGTAATTAAAATAATTTATGTTTTTGTTTTTTGTCAATGGATGGTTGCACTAGTAGTAAAAGTATCGGGCATCATTATCCTCAACACTGTCCTGAACACTGAAGATTGACCCACCTACGTCTGTCAGTCCAATAAATAATAGTACCTATTTAAGTTTAGCAATTGCGAAAGTAACTCTGTCCGTCTATCTATTACGCTTTCACGGCTAAACCACTAAACTAATTTTGATGAAATTTGGTACGAGGTAAACTTAAAGCCCAAGAAAGGACATAGGCTACTTTTACATCCGCTATTTTGTCTGCTATAATCGACACACACGCAGACGCAGTCACGTGCATTAGCGAGTTCGTAATCTATTAACTAAACATGTAGTAATTAAAAAGAAACCAGATTCGACAAATGAAGATAATGTGGGGAAATATCACGACCATGATAGTTATAGGTAATCAAAAGTAAATTATGTAATATCGACCCTAATATTGGTCTCATAGGTTCGATATTTCGTAATTAGAGTGACGGGAGGTTGCGGTTTCTTCCTTTTTGAGTAAGTACTTAATTGACGGAACTAATGGATGGTCAACCCACCTGAATTTACGCAATAGCCTGTGTGTAATTACGTCAGCAATACGTCATCAACCCATACAGTATGTTATGCTCTACAATTTGTATGTCAATGAACCAAAAGAGAACCGTACCAGCTTTAAAAGAAAGAGCTCTGTGGCTTTTAAACTTTCAGATCAGTTCTTTTGTCCTGCTGAACACTGGGCCACTGCTGCAACCGCGCTCTATGCAACTATATTCTATTCACTAGCTTCTGCCCGCGACTTCGTACGCGGATCCTGTTGCTTATGCCAGCGACAACGGGGTCGTCAAAATCGAAGATCTGAAACGTCTGATGTAGAATTCTAAGGCCCGGGGACGGGAAAACAACGGGATGAGCGAGATTTCATCGAAAATAAGTCCTAAACTGTTACCGCCTTCACCGCGTGGAGGTACTCCCAGCTTATGTTATTTTATAATTATACATTGAAATTGAGCTTTGATTTCCACATCAGGTGTTCCAGATCTTCAATTTTTTAACGTCAACAGAAAGTGCTCATCAGGCTGAAAAACTGTTGCTAAGACGTCATTCCTATATATGTTATAGTGTAGCTGGGCGCTTGGAATTTCACAACGCGTGTGCCAGATCTTCAATTTTTATAAGTCAACAGAGAGTGCTCATCAGGGTGAACAACTTTTGCTAAGACGTCATTCCTGTAATATTATAGAGTAACTGGGCTCTTGAAATTCCACAACAGGTGTTCCAGATCTACAATCTTTATACGTCAACAGAGAGTGCTCATCAGGCTGAACAACTCTTGCTAAGACGTCATTCTTATATATGTTATAGTATAGCTGGGCTCTTGGAGTTCCACATCAGCTGTTCCAGATCTTCAAATTTTATACGACATCAGAGAGTGCTCATCAGGCTGAACAACTCTTGCTAAGACGTCATTCCTATATATGTTATAGTGTAGCTGGGCTCTTGGAGTTCCACATCAGGTGTTCCAGATCTTCAAATTTAATCTCTTAGCAGAAAATGCTTATCACGTGAAACAATTTTTGCTATGGTACCATTTTTGTATCTCTTATAGTTTAGCTGGTCTGTTGCGGTTCTGCATCAGGTGTTCAAGTTTCCAAGATAAATTATAGCCTATATGTTGCCCGGACTTAATACCGATACAACAAAAAAAAAATCATGCAAATCCGTCAAGTAGTTCCGAAGATTAGCGTGCACAAACACACAGACAAACAGACAAACAGACAAACAGACAAAAAAAAATTTAATTACAATTTCAGGTTCGGCATCGATGTAATAACAACCCCTGCTACTTTTTTTTATATATTTCCATTGTACAGACACCACTTTTCTACAATTTTATTATATGTATATAGATAGATTATAACATTACTAGCGACCCGCCCCGGCTTCGCTCGGGTGCAATGCTGATACTAAATCTATACTTATCTATACTATAATATTATAAAGCTGCAGTGTTTGTTTGTTTGTTTGTTTGTTTGAACGCGCTAATCTCTGGAACTACTGGTCCGATTTAAAAAAATCTTTTAGTGTTAGATAGATTAGTTAACGAGGAAGGCTATAGGCTATATACCATCACGCTACGACCTACGGGAGCGGAGCAGTAACCAAAGACGCGGGTGTAACCGCGGCGGACAGCTAGTATTCTATAAAATTTCTTTCAATACAACGTTCACAGCTTTTAGGCAAGCGCCACCGGCCGGCTCCCCGCCGCCGCAGACGCTATGTAACTGTAGTTTAAATCTGTAATATCTTCGAAAATATTCATTTAAATTGCATGCTGTAAAGGGCCATAATGATCTATATGAAATGCACAATGTTTTTAAGGTACTTAATTGGATAAGGATTAATGCTGTATTGCCTAAAATTGCTTCTTAAATAAGCCATTATTTTTCGTAAAAAAATTTGTTTATTTACGACATCACATTAGAAACCTCTAAAATTATCAGAGTTTCTCTACTATATTATGCATGTGTTATACATATAAACCTTCCTCTTGAATCACTCTATCTATTAAAAACCGCATCAAAATCCGTTGCGTAGTTTTTAAGATCTACTCATAACTTATAGGGACAGACAGACAGACAGGGAAAGCGACTTTGTTTTATACTATGTAGTGATACACATCGTTGAAACACTATCGTTATTAACCGCCGCCGCACACGTGCGACAGCCACAAACGCCGCCACCTGAAGCTAGCTTGACTGCTGCATGAGGTCTTGGATTCGATTCCTAGGTCGGGCAAAATGTTATTGGGTTTTTCTATCAAGAGCTTTTCAGTAGCAGCCTCTGTGTCTGGATATGTGCCCGGTTGATGGCAATGGGCTCGCCACTATTACATGGGACGTAAACATAACTGGCGAAATGTGGGTTTACTAATGGGTACGCCTCTGCCTAACCCTTCGGGGATTACAGGCGTGAATGTTGTATACAAGTTATGAGTCAAATTGCCACCATCACTAATCACCATTTATTTGCTGTTTCCAGTGCTTCGTCACAGCTACAGTATGCTTCACCACAATCGGCCACGGCTCCGTGGTGGGCTTCCCGGCGATCCTGCTGCCTCAGCTGAAGGAACCTGACTCCCACATCAAACTCACCGAGGAGGAGGGCTCTTGGATAGGTAGGCAAGCTTCCATTTATTTTATCATGTTTATGTAGTCTGACTGTCTGAACACTACACAAGTGTAAAAAAGAAAAGTATTTATTGTATTGAAAAGTATGAGATTATGCCCACCAGACCGTTCCTCCGATCCACATCGTTGCATGTCACTTAGGTATTTCATGCTCGTACCAAGGTATTAATGATGGTGCTGAAATCTCATGGCTACAGTTTCGTCAAACTTAACAAACTGATAAAAAATTAGTTAGGTATACTAATGATTTAGGTTATTAAAAGATATATCTCTAGAACGCTCTAGGTAACATGCATGACTTCCTATATTGTACTAAAAGAGACTGCAAACAAAGACGGGTTCTAGCGCTAACGCTAGAGGAAGGAGTTTGAAGAGTTGCTTGATACGATAAATAATATTCACAAAAGTAGTTTGTACTGTCCCACTCCTGGGAACAGGCGCCTCATCTCGCCAATTTTTCAAAGAGCAATCCAAGGCGTCCAGCCATCTTTTTTTTGCCACAACCCACGCAAACTGTGCCAGGGCTCCAGTCCTATGATATGAGGGTAACAATTTGGATGACCTGCTCCATTCAATCCCAATTCAAAAAAGCAGCTGTTTGCGCTATGTACGTGGAGTGGAACGATGTTTTTATACGGTCTGTCAATTTTACATGAAGTATTTATTATTATACGCCAATATATAAGTACATACGTATAATAAGACTAGTTTTATTCAATTTCGATGTAAATTTAATGCTTAGCTAATGTAATTTTAGACTTACAAATCTAATTAAGTATTATAAGAAGTTTATAATGAATTAATTGTAACGTTAAAAAAAACACACGTTCCAAGGTCACTCACATGTGTAATACAGACCAACGATAGACCAAATCTAGATAATTCACAGATAGACAGACGTAATTTTTTTTAGTACCTACAAACTCATAATTAAACATTTAAACGATTGAATAAAAGATAAGTAGGTTACTACTAGAATACATAACATTGAGTACATCGGTATCTATGGCAAACTACTAGTATTATTAGAACATACAATTTTGGAAAATTCTCGTGGATGTACCCTGAAGGAGCGGAGAGGTTTCTCAGATTCTTAATAACAAAAGCCACCTGGGTGCTCCGTTCCCACACTTAAGCGACCGGGAATTCCAGGAACGTACGCGCACGACCAATAGATAAAGTGTAATGTATAATAGTCAATTGTTACTTTAATATTTTTCTGCAATAATTTCAGCCTCAGTGACAGCCATCACGCTGCTACTCGGCAGCTTCATAGCGCCGCCCATCATGGGTCGCCGGGGTCGGAAAGTGGCGCACTTCGTGGTCATCGCCAACATTCTCGTCGGATGGGGAGTCATACTCCGGGCTAGAAGCTTAGAAGTAAGTTTTGATCCTTTCATGATTACGTAGACCTAATTAGTTATAATGGAAAAGTCCTTATGGAAATTGTTTAGGAAATGAGGTTAGTTCAAGTCTTTTAACCAGAATCTACGATTTTTCGATGAATGAACGAAAACTAGCAACTGATAAGTAACACTATAATGATTATTGACACTAGCCATGATAACTGCACATACATGACTGACCAACAAATTACCTTCCTATTCCAGGCAATGATCATCGGAAGAGTTATCCACGGGTTGTCTTTCGGCCTGATGCTGCCTCTACGCTCAGTCCTCCTCGGAGAATACACAAGCCCTAAGAACAGAGGAGCCTTCCTCACCACGGTCTCCGTAGCCCAGGCCTTCGGGATCCTTCTCGTTCACCTCATAGGATCCCTGGTCTCTTTTCAGAAGACCATCCTTATACTCACCGCGTTTCCTCTAGCTAGTCTACTCATGACATGCTTTACCCCTGAATCTCCAAGCTGGCTCGCCGCAAGAGGCAGATATGACGACTGCAGAAAGACCTTCCACTGGCTCCGAGGAGACGAAGAAGACGAAGAATTAGAAGAAATGATAAGAGCAAGATGTGAATCGAAAAGAGCTACAATATCGAACTGTAAAGACCTTGTCGTGCTCTTTAAAAAGAAGGAATTTTACAAACCGATAGTGATAATGATACACAGTTACTTGATGGGGGAATTCTCTGGAGGTGCTCTGATGTCTTGTTACTCTACCACGGTCATCGCTCAGCTGGCTGGTCCAGACGTGAACGCTCACGTATGGATGATAGCTCTAGACGCTCAGAGGAATATATCAAACGTTATGGCAGTGTACGTAGTAAATAAAGTGAAGCGAAGAACGATGATCATGACCACAGGGGGCCTTTGTATCCTCAGTACCGTAGCCATTGCTTGCTATGTTTACGCTAAGACCCTGGGATGGCTAACTTACACAGCAACATGGCTGCCTATTTTGCTGATCAACATACAGTTCTTCACTGTGGCTGTCGGTATGGTTTGCCTTCCCTATGTCATCGCTGGGGAGATCTTTCCTCTGGAATATCGAAGTGTCGGTGGCAGTATTAGTATCGTCTCCATAGCCTCCGGGTACTTCCTAGTCACGAAAACTTTCCCTGCTATGTTAGACAGTATAGGTCTGCATGGATCCTATGCTGTGTATGCAGCAGCCATGTCATATAACTTGTGTGTAGTCTGGTATTTGCTGCCAGAGACTAAAGGCAGGACTCTGCAGCAGATTGAAGACCACTTTAGAGGAAATACTTTGGCTCCAGAAGAGGTGGAAGTGAGGCAGAGTTTGAAGGATAAGGTGGATGTCGAGAGATCTCCGCGTGACTGATGGTAAATGATAGAGTTTCTGTGATTTAAAGTTAATAGTTTTAATTCATGTTAGTGATATTTTATCACCATAGAAAATAATTGAGAAACCCGCAAGTTTGGTTTTTCTGAGACTATCAACACTGTTGCCGTGTCGGAGCCGTGCTTTATAGCCGACCTTTATATTTTAGTTTCTATTTACCTAAGACCGTTCATTTTGCCGTCTCATTTAAAATATAAACATAAAGAAGAATTATTAAGCTTTAGCTCTACAAGTTACCATGATAGTTAATTGCGAATTATTGTCCCACTTTTTGCAAAAAAACATATTACTTTTATAATAATAATATAATAATAATAAACAGCATTATTCGGACTGCCTCGTTGGTTCAATGGTCGCAGAGCGCGACTGCTGGGCATGACCATGAGCATATTCCCAGGTCGAGCATAGTGTTGTTAGGATTTTCCATCAGGAATTTCTTAGTAGTAGCCTCGGAGGATTTGTGCTCGGTTGATGGCAATAGGCTCGCCCCCTACTACATGGGAATTAAATATAACTGGCGAAATGTGAGTGTACTTAATGGGTACACCTCTGCCTAACCCTTCGGGACTTACAAACGTGATGTTATGTTTTATTGCCTATTAATTATGCAATGATGTCATAATCTTATAGGTAATACGAATTAGATTACAAAGTAATTAAGCATGGAATTGTAATTATTAAAATTATCTTAATAAGTATTATAAGTAAGTAATTACCTACTTTATATTATTATTGAATATTGATACTAAAATGTGATATTGTTTAATAAAATTATAAGTTTTTTTTATCAAGTTGCTATTATGTACGCCCCCTATTACCAATAACCAATACCTACTTGAAAATCTGTAGAGGACAACTATTTTTTCCACGAATTAAAAACTGGTTTTATACTTGTGAGCTAGATCTCGACAAGGGATCCTTGACATTTGAAGCTACCTATCAATTTAACTAGCTCCTGCTCGCGACTTCGATAGCGTTAAAGTTTATTTCTCCATATAAACTATGGACCCCCATTTCATCCCCTTATGTGGTGAATTTTGGAAAATCCTTTCTTAGCGGACGTCTACTATAACGGTTTTTGATATTTCGTGATGAGTGAGTGACCTTTCGCTTTTATACATATATTTAGATAGAAGATCCTAAAAAAAAAACAAAATATGGGTCAGTGGGTCGTCTTAGGGGCGGATTTGGATATGGCATGCCATAAAATTCAGTTTACATTCATTTTCAATTTTGAATTTTCAGTTTATTGTCAGACTAACGAATTAACCGCTTGACCTTCAACAAACTTTATGCTCTAAAATGTTCCGTTATTTCATTATTCAGTACGGAACTCTACTCGATTGTCATCAGTAAAAGGTCATTCGAATGCTCAGGCGCCAGTCACTATGCGAGCTAAAATTAAACAGCACGCTAGCGGCGTTGTGCGGTGTAAACATTGGTTCTTTTAATAGTCTGGTAGTCTGTGAAAGTGATCAAACACAAGTGTACGTTTAATGCAACTGTGACTTCAAAATTGCAATATCCAAACTTTCCACTTATGTCATACGATGATGAAAACTTGCATTTATCGCCATTTGTTTAGTCAATGATTCACCAACAGCGTAATTGCAGCGGCAACCAGTTTTTTCAAGTGTGGTGATTTTATTAATACTCACTCAAAATGGCCAGTTCTTCTGCCAAGCATGGTGATGATAGTTTAAATTGTCGGTTAATAACAAAGTGTTTGTAATCACCAATACGTTTCCCAAGTCTATCCACCGAGCTTGGTGAAATATTGACGTCATGACGTGACAAGAAAGTGTAAATAATAGCACATAGTATTCTGTTATGTGTTGATGTTTGCAAATAATGATAATGAAATGAGTTTGGCTTTCCGCGTTGTCACTCCATTCAGTTCGGCGTGTTTGTGTAAGCCTTAATGTTATCATGGCTGATACCAGAAGTAGATCAGATACCGAAATTGCAATTTTTTTGTGTCGTGTCAAGTGAGTGCATTACTTTTTCGCGAATAAAAATGGCGAAAGGGAAGAGTAGATTTTCACCGTTTTTGAAACAGGTAAGTGCGTTTTTTGTACCTAATTATACAAGACTTTTTCAAAATGTTTGAGGTTGGCTTTCAGTCTTTTCACATGCAACGTAACAGTATAAACTCCTTTAGATAACACGCTGATAACACACATTTTGGCAGTGCTGTTCGATTTATCGTTTGTTCGATTTTTTTTATCGATCGTCGAACGAATGATAAATCGATCATAATAAACTATGCAAACAGCTTGAAAGTGTGTTTTGAGTTTGATTTCTGAGTAAGACATAAGTACTTAGGTACCCGTCTTACTTACGAGTCACATTCACATTCTGATAAAAAATTCTGCTACATTTGCGTAGTTAAGCAAACAACATTGCTGTAACAATAAGGTTTACATTTCATATTTATGTATTTGAGGATAACCAAACTTGTTGGTTATCCTCAAATACATCTAAACGTTTTTCCCTATTGTTTTTGTCCCGATTGTATTTTAATGTATCACTTGGATACATTAAAATACACATAACATCACGCCTCCATCCCCGAGGGGTTAGGCAGAGGTACCCATTTGTACCCACATTTCGCCAGTTATTTTACATTAACATAATCGTCTACAAAATATAAACTTGTACAAGTTACGTTATTCTAAAATGCACACTCAATTACAAGTAGCCACAGTTTGCATATTATTGAGTATACATCACTAAATTAAAGAATACATAAAAATATGCATATTGGCATTCTGTAACTGTTACTAAAATACTAAAAAGACGCGAATTAATAATAACTGAGTCAATACACATACTTAGATGTGATGCTACTACTAATATTATAATGCCGCCGTGAAGAATGCGGCCGCACACCGAGACACTATTACCCGCTACAAGTTATACATGTTTTTCGTATATTGTCTATGGTATAGATCGCATGGCCACCGGTCTCAACCAACTACTCTCAACTAGTGGCCCAGTGTGTGAAGGCACTAAGGACCAGCAACCAACCTCTCATCATCTTCCGGTTCAAATGATAATGATGAAGATGACAATGATTGCAGTCACCTGTTCCAGTGTTTCGTAACATCAGCGGTGGGCATCAACCTGATCGGCCATGGCGCTGTGGTGGGCTTCTCCGCAGTTCTGCTGCCGCAGCTGCACCAGCCTGACTCCGGTATACACACCAGTAAGGAGGCAGACTCATGGATTGGTAAGTCTTCTTGTATTATGCCGTGATCAGGATTAATCATTCAGCAAAGTGATAGACAGACTGGATTCCCTACGACATATTGAGGATCATCACGCAGCTCCAATCGTCAGTCCTCTTTTGTCATAGCATTTTCATATTTCTCATCTCTGATGCATGAGGTACGGTTTCGATATCGGGTAAGTACCAAAAGTACTCACTTAATTATCTTAGACATCACTGACATTTGTGAAAGAAAACGTCGTTGTGAGGAAACTTCCCTAATAAGTCTGAAGTCGCCAATCCGCCTTGAATCGTGGTCGTGCCTTCTCTGCATGAGAAGTGATGCCTTTGCCCGACTATGGGAATAGACTGATAATATTATTTCCATATTCCTAATTATCACGATCCACTTAGAGAGGGATACAGGCAAATAAACATTGAGCCCAAAAACCTTGATTATGATTAAATTTATTATGCATCAGCCACTGCCAGACTATCAGTAGCATAAGCTGCATGTCTATCGTATCGTTATCGAAAACTGCAATAACCGGTATTAAGGTAATTTATGCTATATCGACACAGTTAGTAAAAGGATTGCAAGACTCAGCTCGTTATCTATAATTATCTTCTTAGGTTCTCGATTCTTAGGACTCCGTTAATAAACCGATTTTTTTTTTATAACTTTAATTTTAGAAGGCGGTGGCAATACAAGCAAAACAGACAGAACCAAAGCCGCCGACTTCCGAAATTACACTTATTTTTTTATTTTGAAGTTTTTAAGGTGGTTGTCCTTTTGAAAATAAGTCTGACTCCTTTTCAAAGTTGTATGTTAATGTTACAGCATCCGTGGTTGGCATAACCCTGCTGGTCGGAAGTTTCGTCGCCTCCCCGATAATGGGTCGCTACGGGCGGAAGATAGCTCACTACACGATCAGCGTGTCGGCTCTCGTGGGCTGGCTAACTACACTCTTAGCTAATAGCGTTGAGGTAAGGACCTACTCTTTTACAAGACCTGTAGATCGGTATGGAAAAAAAAACAAGTAAAATGAAACATCGTTAATCCTCAGAAACACAAAAACACTACTGAAGGTAGACCACAAAGAACTTACACATATTATTCTAAATGTTATCTGGACCATCAATATTTAAATAGTTCGGATGCAGGTTACAATGTATAAGTACCTAGTAGTTTGATATTAAGTCCCATATACGTATGTATAGTACAAAACAGCGCATCGAACAATGGTGACCACAACTGTTTATTGATATTATTACACATGACTATGTTTCTGCTCGTGTTCAACACATTCATGATGAAACAAATTAAGATTGTAAATTAAGATTGATTGAGGCTGCAATTAAATAAAACACCGTTATAATTACCATTTAAACGTTCCAGGTAATCCTGCTCGGAAGAATCATCGGCGGCCTATCATTTGGCATGATGCTGCCTCTTCGCTCTATCCTCATCGGCGAGTACACCAGCCCAAAGAACAGAGGAGCCTTCCTCACCACCATATCCCTCACCCAAGGGTCTGGTATCTTCTTCGTCCACCTTGTAGGATCTCTCCTGGGCTGGCGAAGAACTGTTCTGGTCTGCCTCTTCCTTCCCTTCATCAGTCTTGTCATGACACTGTTCACGCCAGAATCTCCAAGCTGGCTGGTCTCCAAAGGAAGGTTTGATGAATGCAGAGAAGTATTCCACTGGCTGAGAGGTGACGAGGAAGAACAAGAATTGGAAGCCATGATAGAAGCGAGGGTTAACTTCGAGAAGTCTTTGAAAGACCAAAAGAAGTTAGATTTAATGTCAACTGTGCAGAAAAAAGAGTTTTATAAGCCGATAATTTTGATGGTCCACGCGTATGCTATGGGGCAGTTATCAGGAGGAGCCAGCACCGCTGCTTACGCCACAACTATCATCAAACTAATCATGAACTCAGATGTCAATGCTGACGCCTGGATGATAGGTCTCGACAGCCAAAGAATACTAGTAAACACATTAGCAATTTATATCATAAATAGATTTAAGAGAAGAACCATGCTGTTTGCTTCAGGAGGGCTCTGCGTGGCCAGCCATTTGGCGATAGTTGCTTACGTGTACTCGAAAGAACAGGGTATTTTGAGCTATGAGGCTATATGGATTCCAGGTATACTGGTCAACTTACATATCTTCTCCGTATCTGTGGGCATGGTGCCTCTTCCGAGCGTGATAGCTGGAGAAGTCTTTCCCTTAGAATACAGAAGTATAGCTGGTAGCATCAGCTTGGTGTCAGTAGCTGGTACCTTCTTCTTGGTCCTCAAAACCTTCCCTGGTTTAGTAGAAAGCGTGGGTATAACTGGAACGTACTTGGTATATGCTGGGTTGCTGACTTACTGTCTGGTTGTGATATGGTTCCTGATGCCAGAAACAAAAGGCAGGACACTGCAGGAGATCGAGGATGAGTATCGAGGAGTGACGACAGTTGAAGAAGAAAGAGAGTCGCTGAAGGCGGATGGGGAAAATGGAAAGGTGGCGGCTTAAGATATCAGAGCAAATGTCCATGTGAAATAGTATTATAAATACAAAGTATTATAAATTAAGAAATTACGGTTTATTTTTTATACCATGTCTCAACTTGATCAGTGTAGATATCTTTAAATAAGTAATCCGTAAAAACACTATCAGCTATTCATTGTTTTCATTGATCTATAAAGCTAGTTAGGTATAGATAAAACATATTTAGGCGGCTGATAACCAGTGTGATTGTCCTACTTAATCCGTCGCTCTCAGTAAGAACAACAAAGTGTATTGTCCTTCTTTATCGATCAATTGTCAATCAATGACAATAATAGGTAACAACCTATAATCTTCGCACCTGTTTAGCGAATAAAAAAGAAACAAGCATTACTGAAAATAACTTGTTCAAGCTATTTATAATTTAACTAGTTTTGCCCGCGATTTCGTCCGCGTAGGTAGGTGTCGGACCCCGTTTCAACCCCTTAGGGGGTGAATTTTGGAAAATCATTTCTTAGTGCATGCCTACATCATAATAACTAAGTATCTGCGTGCTTTCAGCGCAATCCGTTCAGTGGTTTGAGCTTTGTGGTGATGGATCAGTCAGTCATTAAAGGTGGCCTTTTATACATACGTATAGATAAAATCCTAAATATAATTCTAGAATCATTTTTTTACCCCTGAACTACATAGATACATGTAATGAAGTGCAATAAAGATTTCTTAAATCCTCCGTCATAAAAGTGCAAATAAATTACACTTTTACAATGTTAGATAATACTAAACTTCATTTATTTACAGTTTATTTAACTCAAATTTAAGCAATAAGGTATTTTAATTAAAACACACTTACGTGTAGGTTGATTCTTTTGGTCAGTTAGTCAAAAAGTTAAAGTTTCCATTCCATACTTACCGTATAGTTGTTCCTTTGAAGAAGAACGTGAGTATAAACACAATATAATTAGCGGACTATAATAAAAAAAATTTTTGTTTATTTATTTAAGCCTTAACAATACGAGTAAATAAATAGCCTGTTCTGATAATTTTATTACATTGAAGTACCTACTTATTTAATTATTTTATTTTATTTAAGTAGGTAATTGACGGGCCACATCAGAAACACCATCTATAATATAATGATAATTTGCGCTCTAGAACGCAAATTATCGATCTTAATTAAATTATCGATCTTAATTAAAGCTGCAAGACTGAAGTGGGACTAGGCGGGTCAATTCTGTCGGAGCACCTAAAACCTGATCTCCCTCCGGCTGTGTCAGATTGCCTACTCATTAGACTCTCGAGAGTAAGGGAAGATGGAGTGCACCTGTCCTTGCGCACACACTTTCTTGTGCTCTATAATATCACGTACCTACGTACTTGTCTAGTCTCCACTGAGATTGACCGCCGCGACCGAAATTCAGTCGGGAGGATATTCTGCCACATAATAAGATAATAAATATTGGCCTAACCACACCCAGATGTTTTGTGTCAATGTTCAACAGAAGCCTAACTTGCACTAAACAATAAGTTAAACAGTCCTCCAAAATCCTGCTAATCATGAGCTGCTGACGTCACACGCCGCAGCACCCGAGCGCCGCGTGGACCACACCGCATCAGCGTCACGGTATCTATCAGATAAACATCAATAGTATCGCTTAGTTCGACTGCCGCTGTTGTAAAAGATATCGTGTGTGTAAGGTTGTGGCTACAACGGCGGGTGTGGTGAAAAGAAAGAGGAAATTAGGGCATCGTTCTGTAGCCTAATATCAAGTGTTTACACAATTATGAAACCACTTAATCAAATTAGGCTATGTCCTTTCTTGAGGTTCAAGCTTACCTCATAGGTACCAAATTTCATAAAAATTGGTTCAGTGGTTTATTCATATTTTTACCGACAGAAATAAAGTAAGTACCTAAGTTATTATAGCATCATAAAAGAAACGCCAATCTGCATTTAGATCGTGGCCATAATATCTTATAATACTTTTTGATCGTGACTAATTAACGCTAAATAGGTACCTAGAACAGTGTTTCTTAATCTTTTGAGGCAACGGAACACTCAACAATTTTATGGAACCCCACTTCAAATGGTTATAAATGAAAGACGCTGCAATTTAAAGTATAATCAAAACCATTTATTAGAAATCTTTCTTAATTGAACGATTCAATAATAAATGTAATTTCGCGTAATCTCGGTTACTTTTCCGTGTAACCCACTTAAAGAAAAACCACTTACCTAGAGGAAAAGCTACCATAAGTATCTGCCGGGGTTGCGGGACGTCTAACAGGATACCGTGTCCGTGGCCCCGGAACGTAAAGGGCAACAGAAGGAACAGGGTGGTTTTTTAGTCAGTAAAAGTCTGACAGTCCCTTCCGCCCCACCCAGGGCGGAAGAACTCATTTGATGATTGTTACCACCTAAAAAAAAAAAAAAAGAAACCATAATTATCTATCTATGTATTCTTAACACTATCACAATCATCACTACATAGTATAAAACGAAAGTCGCTTCTTCTGTCTGTCCCTATATATGCTTAGATCTTTAAAACTACGCAACGGATTTTGATGCGGTTTTTTTAATAGATAGAGTGATTCAAGAGGAAGGTTTATATGTAAGTATAATAATACATGCACCCGGTCGCTAGTGACAAATGAATCTATCACTTGGCGTTGGCACGCATACAAATATTACACTGTATTATCAAGCCAGCAACACGCAATTAATGACATAAGACATACTGATTATCATAATTAGTTTTAATCTCGTATTTTAGTGACACGCTATCTGTCGATCTAAAAACTATGTGACGATATTGTAAAATTTGGGCAAGTTGTCAGAGCACAAGCGTGGCTGCGACAGTGCAGACCTGCCCTAAGATACCGATATTTCCATATAATCCTTTGAGTGCAGTTAATATGATAAGCATACTTTATTTCTCATTTTATTGTCACTGCCATAAACATGGGACTCCTAATCGGATAAAACAGGCTTTCGTTCTTATTGCTGTTTTTTAAGCAAATCCTCATAAAAATGTGCTGAAATTTTTATATTGTGATACTAATTTTAAAAGTTAAATTAGAGTTAGTATTTAAGTTAACTGTGTGTTAAATTAAATGTGTGAATTTTAATGAGACTGTGTTGAAAGTGTTAGAAGATGGGGAAGGGAACGCTTTCACCGTTCTGGAGACAAGTGAGTTAATGATTTTATTTATTTGTTCGTCGGTATTTAACCTAATTCAAATCAGGAGTTTCCGTATTCTACGCGTATGTAAGTGTGTTTGTATCTTTTATGATCGCGATTTTCTCAAAAATTGCTGAATATATTTAGATAATTCTTTGACTAACGTAATGTACTTTCAGAAAGATACACGACAACTGCAAAGTTACAAATGGAAGCAAAGCCAATCAATATCAACTTCTGAGTTTGGAGTCGTTTGTTTTATTTTTGTGATTAGTAGGTACAAGAAACTGAAATAACATTGCAATCGTGAAATATATTCATATCTATACACAATTTACAACAATCGATACTGACCTAAAACTGCATTGAAGACATAGTTTTATTGGTTGAGGGTATCTTATAATTTATTTTTTAGTGTCGGTATTAAATTGTAATTTTCTATATTTGTTCCTACGATCAAGTAAATTGAATTATGATTAAAATATAGATCCGAATAAAATACAGTAAGTATTATCGAAAATAAAAGAACAATAACAAAACAAAGCAAACAAAAATTTTCAAATTGTTTAAAGAAACCGATACACATACTTAATTAAATCTTTTTACATGAAACTTTTACAACAGAATGAGCTTTATTCTCGTACTTAACTTGCTTTTCCCCATTTTCCATCATTCGGCTCTGTCGCAAAATCCGTTCTTAGCTGATGTCTCCTACCTAAAAACAACCTGCAAAATATCAACTTCATAATTATGTGAAGTAGTTTTCAAGATTCCGTGATTTTTACGTCTTGAAATAAAATAATTTGCTCGCTTATAAGTAACGGGTACGGTTGTATATAGGGTCATTGAAAATTTACCCGAAACTTGAAAAGGGGTCATTGTACTCATCATTATTAACAACTTTTACTATAGGAGCAATAGCGCACTAGCGGCCATGGCCGCAGCGGCCAGGCCGCTATTGCGCTATTGCTCTAGGACCAACCTGGAAATCATGAAAAAAAAATCTGCTGTTCCATACATTCATAATGATGAGTCCAATGACCCCTTTTCAGGTTTCGAATAAATTTTTAATGACCCTGTATATAAAAAAGCACTAACAAATATTTGTTTCCCAGTGTTTCGTGACAGCAGCAGTGGGCAGTAATATCATCGGGCACGGTTGCGTCATCGGCTACCCCGCCATCTTGCTACCAAAACTCCTATTGCCGGACTCCGAGATACCGATGAGCAAGACTGCGGCCTCATGGCTAGGTAAGGATCCAACTGCTGGTCAATTCAAGTGATTCTTTCGTGAAAGTGGACTCAAAATAGAGCTTTTGACGTCCTGGTTTTAAAAGTCAGTTAACGGAAGCTGGGAATGATAAGTGGCGCAGCGTAACAAAATCTCCAGTAACGTCTTTGCTGTTATTTTCAAATGGCATTATTATAGATTATGAAGTAATACGCATCGTCCAGCCTGGGGCTGGCTTCTAATCGAAACGTATCTAAGTACGTATGTATGGTAACCGAAAACCTTAACTGACATTTTGGAAGTCAAGTCACCCCATATATAGATATCTAATAAAATAATTCCCCTAAGAAATGTAAAAGACTACTTCTACTTCAAGCGTGTCATATCAATATTTCTCTTACAGCATCAGTATTAGGCGTGACCCAGTTAATGGGCAGCTTCATCACGCCACCTATTATGGAGCGGTTTGGCAGAAGAATAGCTCACCTGGCCGTCACCATGCCTGTCCTCATTGGTTGGTTCATCACTATGATGGCGGCTAGTTATGAGGTAGGCACAAATACTAGTTTAACCGTATTTCTACTCAGTTTAGTTTTATTCAAAAAAATCTACAGACTCTCCAAAGTCAAACGAATAAGGATTTAAGAATCAAATCTTTAAAACCAAAATATTTTTTTCCAGCCCCTACTCATCGGCAGAATACTTCAAGGCCTCTCCATCGGCATGCTCTCACCTCTACGTTCAATTCTGATCGGAGAGTACGCCAGTCCAAAAAACCGAGGAGCCTTTCTCACGACCGTTTCCTTGACACAAGCCTTCGGTATACTCTTCGTCCACGTGCTGGGATCTGCTCTCAGTTGGCAGAAAACCGCACTGGTGTGCGTGTTCTTTTCATTCTTCAGCCTCGTCATGACGCTCTACTCCCCTGAGTCGCCCAGCTGGCTTGTCGCCAGGGGAAAATACGATGAGTGCCGAGATGTCTTCCATTGGTTGCGCGGAGAAGAAGAAGACGATGAACTAGAAGAAATGATACACGCCAGAATGGTGTTCGAAAAAGCAAAACAAGAACAAAAGCTGGGTCGGAAACCCAACCGCGTGAAGACTGCGATGGCGACGGTACAGAAACCAGAGTTCTATAAACCAATTATTATAATGATCCACGCTTACGTCATGGTGCAGTTCGCTGGAGGCACCACCATGGCTGCGTACTCCACCACCATCATAACTTTAATCATGGGTCCTAATGTCAACCCGCACTTTTGGATGATCTTCCTAGACACGCAGAGGTTTATCTCCAATACTGTAGCAGTTTTTCTAATAAACAAGATAAAGAGACGGACCATGATGTTCGTGACTGGTGGACTGTGCGTCCTCAGTCAACTAGCTATAGCCGCTTACACTTATATGAAGGCGGAGGGCTTGTTGACCTACGATGCTGTGTGGATACCAGCACTGCTGATCAACCTGCAGTTCTTCACAGTGGCTACAGGCATGCTGCCGTTACCGAACGTGATTGGTGGAGAGGTATTCCCTCTAGAATACAGAAGCATCGGAGGAAGCATTAGTATAGCAACAATGTCAGCTTCCTTCTTCCTAGTTCTTAAAACTTTCTTAGGGTTAGTTGAAAGCGTGGGTATATACGGTACATACTGTATATACGCGACTCTTCTCACATACTGTTTACTGGTGATCTTACTACTACTGCCAGAGACGAAAGGGAAAACGTTGCAGCAAATTGAGGATGAGTTCCGAGGCAGGCCGCTGGCTCCTCAGGAGATAGAAGAGCGGATGGTGTTCCAGTCCTGTCCTGTCCTGAACTACAAGAGGACGATGTCTGCGCGGAGACTCAGCACTCCTATTTTACATTAAGTAGGTCTTGTCAATTGTTTTACACTTTCGTAAAGATTTGGTGTGATATTATGTAGATAAGTTATCTAATACAATAGTATAATTTTATTATAACGATAAGTAAATGTTAGAGCACGCTATTGTGTGATGTCCAATTTGTTATTGTGTTCATAATATAAGATTAATGAGATTGTTTGATTGTTTAATTTGATACCCTGATCAATATTGTTGTAGTCTTTATAAAGCGTTGCAAAACCACAAATTCAAAATTATACATAAAATATGTTACTTTTCCTCACACCTCTGTGGTTAGGCAATAATAGCCTTAGATTAAATGAGAATAAAGTTACTTCGTCTAAGGCAATAATTGCACGCTATGTACAGTCAGCAACAAAAGGTTAGAAGTTAGGAACTTGTATCGATAGTATTAGAATCTATAGGATTTGCGTTTGTGCCGCCTAGCTGTTGATCTAAATTGATGCAATTCAGCAGCCTTCGTACCTACCATTTTTGTTGAAACTCTTCTACCTACAACGCCCTAAAGCAAATTACTAAGCGTTCGCTTATTGCAGAATTTGCAGACCAGTCGTCTCACACTGTCCCAGTAATGTCTAGATAATAAATATCCGCGATTACCTAAGTAAGGCGCCAATTGTTGAGAATAACAACAATAAAAACACGGTTTATACTGACCACGTTTACTTTAGTTTCTTCATTTAAAAATTATAATAGCGTGTACAATGTCTGGCGAGTGCGCCGGTGTGTCGTTAGCGAAGTGACGCTCTCAGTGTTGCCAACTTCCGCCCCTGCTCTTTGGTCGTTATAGTGTTGCAGGGCCGGAACATTAATATCATTCTAGGCATCTCATTACCTGTGAAATTATACTAATGAGACACTGTTCTATTGAAACGTTACACCGGGGGCGCTTTAGAAGTTAATCGCTCTATGTAGGCATAAAATAAGTTGCTAAGTTGCTATGTATGTTTAAATGATTCGTCAACTGGTAGACCAGGTACTTGTGGCCAGGAGTGTCCACAACCACGGATATTGTTCAGCAGTAAGTAGCCAATCCAAACCTCTTATATTACGATAAGACGAACGTGGGAATTCAAGTGGGAAAACAACAAGAACATAAGTGGATAACCACTATTGACTAAATATAACGTCTACTTAATATTTTTGTGAACTAATTTCCTTACCGCGACATGCGGTATTAGTTAGGACTTAGGTGAACTAAGAAATAGTCACGTAATTTCTCTCTATTAGGTATATACGGGTGTCTATTATATCGACCACACATTTTTTTATTTAAGTTAGAAAGCCTTCTTCTTCAACTAAATAAAATATATAATAGATAGGCACCTAATACTCTTGTAATAAGACTGTTGGATTCGAACTGATCAACTGATCAACTGATATTTAACAGCAAAATATAATTTCTTTTAGTATTAATTAACCTAAAAGTTGTATTTTATGTAGTTACCAAATGTGTAACCTAATACCTACTTTAATAATGTTTGCATGCCATTTTCATGGCAAAATGTGCTTGAACTTTTATTTATATTTACCATCTTTGTACATGACATACCACATTTAACGCAAATAAATAATTTTGACTTTGACTTTGACTTTGACAACCTTTCGCTCACCAAACACCTTTGAGACATAGCAGCTTTTGTAGATCTAAATTCTTATCTTGGTTCGGTCCGGTCTCCGTATACATTTGTTCCTCAGTTCCTTCATGTTTTCGTCGATACAATACCTACATACAATGATTTACCTACTTAACATTGTTTAGCAAATCATCAAAGTCAACACAAAAGAGAGCAGTTACCCTATCACTGATAACACTGGTTATAATATCAGATAAGCGATTTGCAATCGATTGACACCTTTATGTGTGTACTTTACTTGTTTTGCGGACGTAAATAGATCGTATCGCGTCTACACTAAATATATTTTCGTTTTTCCTTCTGTATTTTTTTCTGTAGGTAATAGTGACGTGTGGTTCTGTGTGACAATACGTTTTTTATTGAGACACTCCTGCTCTGAAGACCATAAATCTGTATGAAAAGCGTATGGCCTACTCCAGCGCATTGTGTAGGGGGGTGTTACTGCAACATGTTGCTGCGATAAAATTCAGGATTATTGATCAAGAAAAATATACATGTTTTTCTATAATTTTCTATATTTATTTGGTACACAATATGTCGATCTGTCCAACGATACGGGGCGGCATCCATTCATTTACATTTAAACAATTACATTTTACACTAGAATACTATCAGGTATAGTACATGAGCTTCCAGTATTGTTGGACAAACGTAGACTTCCACTTAACTAAATATATCTGTACAATTATGGTTGCGCACGAGTCGACGATTTTCTCGAATAAGAGGGTAGTTTTAAACTATTTACTAATTATAAAAAAAACGTATTTTGATAGTATTTACTTGTTGAGTTAACTTGGCATCTTGTAGGTACTGATAATGTGATATGACAAATATATACGGTCTACACTTCTAAGTATGTGCCAAATTAAATCAACTTTGTTCATAATAATTGCACAATAAAATTTAAAAATGAATAGTCATAGGAACACTTTCTGCTTCATTCACAATCACAACACAAATAATCAAAAATAATTAAATTTTTAATGAGCAATTCATTTGATTAAAAATTATAGCATTCAGCATATTCAGATAATTAAACGATATTACCGCCCTATTATTCGGTAAACCGTCGCGTGCGCAGGTATCGGGCATAAATACATTATTAACATAACATCAGATCGGACGAGGGCTGGCAGAGATCAACACAATGCGAACAACTTTGTATTACAGCCATTTTATTAGTGCAATTGATTTGACTAGCTATTGCATGTTTAAGGACAATAATGAATCACATTACGATTGCCTCTATGGCTATTTCTTTTTAAATCTTCTGTTAAAGGTAAATAGAGTTCAAATTTGTTTGGCCATAAAAAAAAACTTTTTGCAATTGACAGGCTAATCAAAACTAACGTCACAAACGACAAACTGTCAAACGCGTTGCTGATACGATTGGTTATTGATATAATTTAGCCATCCAATCAGAGCAGACTGTTCAAATAAACTCCACGTTCTTAAAACCGAAGGTAAGAAGAAGTATAGCCTGGGTAATTAATTAAGCTCGCCCCTACCATGAGGATCTGACTACTGTATTGTTTCATTTTAAGTTTTGTTAAGTAAAATATATTAACATAATATCACGAGTGTAGTCCCCGAAGGGTTAAGCAGAGGTAAACCCATTAGTACACCCACATTTCGCCAATTAAGTTTTTAAGTCCCATGTAATAAGAGGCGAGCCTATTGCCATCAACCGGGGACAAATCCGGACTCCGAGGCTGCTACTGAGAAATTCCTGATGGAAAAACCCAATAACACATAAAATATATTAATTATTTAAAATTAAAAATAATCACCATCATCAATAATAATCATCATATTCAAGAAATTGATTTGTGACATATCAGTGTAGTTACCAAGTCTAGGAACACGAGTCAAACCAATCGCACCTCGTCAATTAAAACTATTAACAATCCAAACAGTTCAATTTAACGGTTGAGACTTAGCGCTAAATGGCTGGCGGCCACAGCCGTCTTGTTAACAAATATAAATCTTGTCTACTAAGCGATAAAGTTCATATTGGCTTACAATTTGTCATAACAATACAGCGGTATGGTGACATGACACAACTCTGCATTTTATTCGTGCTACAAAATATCAAAACAATAATTAATGGTAAATCGAATAATGAATTTTATATTACATCTTAACGAAATGAAATGAAAATGAACAAATAAGCATATTAAGTATTTTCCCTGTACATCAATAAATATTATATTAGTTTAAATTAATTTAAAATGACAAAAGTCCAGGCAGAGTTGTGTGCATTCACCAGTACTTACATTAAAGCATAGTAAATAATGTTTTCAGTAAAATTACAGTGGGTCTTTGCTACATAAATCAATATTATAAATACCTTACCAGAACGCCATTACTGATATTTTTTCGTTTCTGTACGTAAAAAAGTAAAACGGAACCTTTCAAAAATTACTTTTGCCCGAATTATTTTCGTAGCGTTAGTCAAAGACAACATTTCAATAGATGACAAGCTCTAGGTTTGAGTCTCTGGTCAGAGATCGGCTAAAATTACATATCATATTGAATTGGTATGGTTTTGTTTTTAAAAACCAGAGGTGTCTTAATAAAGGCGAGATTCACAGAGACCATACTTAGACTTTATTTTGGTAAGTAGTCAGCGTCCATACGAATATGAACCTAATTTTCATTTACATGAAGTCCTTATTGGTATAGGTGAAATTGAACAAGCTATTTATACGAATATGTTCATTGTACAAATGTGTGTAAACTGAATTTCGTCCGTAGAACGTATTATTAAAAATAATCAAATTTTAGTTGATATTTCTTTTTTTGGTGTGATTTTATAGTATTTTAACTTTTTTAATTGTTAAAAGGTCAGAATATATTAAGCTTTGTTTTGTAGATATATTTAAATTTCATGGACTAAAATCACAGTAACTTCAAAAACTAGCGATCCCAAGGTTTGGTTTTTTCATAAATATTCTTTGTGTGACTTAATAAATTAAAGTTATACTTTTGTGCATTTTATAGATTATTATTATATCCATCAAATATTTATTTAAACACAGATTTATGTAATATAGAACAGTTACACGTACAGTTTATCGTATTGTTGATGTCAAACATTTATAAAATCTATATTGTATGTCCAACTATGTTTTTAACGTTATATATTTTATATATGTAGTATAGAATGCGTATTTATTGAATTTTCTAGAAGAAAATTATAATAGAACCCCGAAATAAATGGAATAGAAAAAGAATATCTGGTAAGGTATTAGCTTTATTCAATCGGCTTATAATTAACTATTATATAAACATTGATTCACAAAAGAAAGGCCAGTGCATAAATATTCTCCATACAAACATATTAGAACAGATACTAACTCAGTCAAAAATACTTAAAATACCTCAAAACTCTTCGAAGACATTTTTAATATCTGTAAAAATATGTATTTAAAGTCAACTCACATTTCACAGCGTGCGGTGTGTTGCGTCGTACCGCTGTGAGATGTGAGTAGTCCTTAATATTTTCTTACAAATGGTTAGGCGACAGTGTCGCAAGCTCTTACTTCGTTACACTAACAAGTATGGCGTCAGCGCCTCAATATACATACATCGAACTACATTTAAACATTATTTACAATATGATAAACGCTCTCGACCAATAAGAAGCAGTTACACGTAGTTTACTAATTGGTCTTGGGACTCAAAGCGAGGAGTACGAATGGGAGACATCTTCTCACTTCCCTATCAACATAAAAGGCATGCCGCTATTTTCTGATAAAATACATCTCTCCGTAAGTACCTTTCCTAGTATTGTGTTGTGTGTCGCCTTCAAAACTGTATATCTATTACTGAACTGAGTCTAGAGAATAATTATTTAATTTAGTTATACGTTGATAAATGTTTAGTTTTAGTCGAAGTACAGAGGAGTATAATTACAGAGTAACCACGATTATTTTACATAAACTTAATAGTGTTTTAGTGTAACAGTGTAAAATGTTATAGAAAAGTGAATTTAACTATTCAGCTCGGTAATACTTCAAATTCTTTATTTTTTATGCTGTAAATTCTGACTACACAAATATGGATAGAAAATTTCCGAATTATCGGCACTGCGCACGCGTTGCTCTATTAGTTCGGAGCTGTAGTTACAAAGATTGACGGCAGGTCGAACACGTGCCTTACATTTCACACACAGACACACTTTTTCACACACACCTACTACTTACACTATCAGTTTCTTGCAAAAATTTTCATTACATTAAAAACCTTTCAAATTTTTCGCTAACGCTTTTTTTAATATTTACAAAAATTTCTCGTCTAACCAAAGACCTTGTCATCTTCTAACATTCGTGTAATATTAACATGAATGTTGCCAAACTAAAATATAAAAAAACAAGATTTTGTTTAATTACACTTGAAAAAAAAAACAAAATCAAAATATTAGAATTAGACTAAAAATACAATTAATAGTAAATTATTAAATAATTATAAGAAATAAGATTTACTAATTTTCAACGTCATAGCAAAGTAAATTAAATACAAAATTAGTAAATAAATTCTCAAAATATTTGGCTACATTCAGTATTAACATTGACAGGACTGGAAAATATTTGAAATATAAATATATTTTTTTACTGTGCAATCGACATTTATTTGATATACAAACTTATGAGAACAAACATTGTTTTATGCGTCTTTATTGAACTTTTCTTACCGACGCCATATTTAGATTAAAAATGCTAAAATACATTTGTTTCAACTCATGCGCATCGTATAAAAAGATGATAATCGCATCCCATAGGAGTGTATACCGAACAAACCGGTTTAAGGACTAGACAAAGTTACAAAACTCACTAATTATTTAATTCTTTACAACCGACCAATACGGCCCATAGCGATCATCTCCGTACGTACACAACTAGTCCTTTTTATATTACAATACTTTATATATTATACATAATTTTACAAATTTCCCAGTCCCGGTTCCTTAATTATTTGTCACTTGTTTTAATAAAAAATAATAAACTCTACGTATTATCCCATTCGCGCCGCGTTCGGAAGATACCAACCTTGTTAAGAGACAGAGAGACATGTATATTTTGCTAATATCTTTAACAACAACATTGGTTTAACATCGATATTCAATATTGTGGTTGGAATAATTACTGTAGGGGATAGCTAACATCTTATCATTACAAGTCTGGCATGTTTAGCCAGTTTAATTGTGTTATTTAAAGACATCCCAGCCTGTTGTGGTAGGATACTTGTCCATCTCGCTGCAGTTTACTATTTTTTATGGTAAAAGCCTTCTGGCCTACATTCAAAATCATCAGTAGCCCAAATAAGTACCCTTTGGTGACCTATTCTATCCCAACTTTGTAATTTAAAGTCCTAAATTCCTTCTTACTTCGTAGTTTCTTGTGCGTAAGTCGAGTCGTTGTCATATGTCCCCGAATGTCTGTATAGTTTTATTAACGAGACCCCTTTGGTCTTCTCCAAGAGTACACTAAAACTAGGGCACCATATCTAAGACACATCGATACTATTCCCTCCACTCCCCACCGCTACAGTAACTATTCCCCCCAACTAACTCCAGGGAGGGGGGGGTGTATCACTACAAACATCGATCGCTAACGTCCATGCGCTGAGACTACTAATCCCACAAATATGGCGAAAACATTGAACAACAGTTATAATTGAATTATATTTGAATATTAACTATTAAAACATTGAAAGATCAACTACTGGGCGTGCATCTGTTATGACACAACAAAATGCGCAGGCGGCGCAATACGGTGCTAATTGTGAATGTACTGAATTTGACACATTACTGTCAAGTCTTCTTAGTAAGCAGCGCCACCAGGAAGACTTTTACAAAATTTTTGTGTCATAGCAAATAGTTGCCCTGATTTATTTTAAATTCATTGTACCACATTGAGATATTTTAAAAAATATTATGTTACTAAAATGACAGTATCAATATTTTGCGATGGCAGCATTAACAAGCATAGTTCCGTCTCTTTCCATCGTACACTTTCCTCGTGCTATCTCACGTTATCATCGCAAAATAATTGGTCTGTACCGCTTCCATTTCGAATGCTTTGTTTTTAGCAAGTTCGTGGGAACGCGTCCATTGTGAAATCAATCGTATAGCTTAGCAATAAGCGTCGCATTAGATTGCTTCATGTAAATCAAGTGCTATGTCAATTTGTTACTACGTATGTGTCTCTCTACCCTTTTGTAAACGGGGGGAGAATCGAGCGAACATGTCACATATATTTTACTATATAAGTTGTTAGTGGCTTGAGCACCCAACCCGTTCAATGGCGTCATTTTTTGCGCGGGCGCTTCTATATATCTATGAGCTTATGTATCTATGCGGTACACGCGACATTCGAGAGATTAAAGTTGTGGGCCAGAGACAAGTCTACGTTCCTATGATCTGGAACTAGCTCCAACCAATATAAAGCTCTAAATCTCTAACAATTACCTGTAATATGCAAACACAACAAGTCAATGTGCACTGCGCAAGCGTCTACTTGCTGTGAACATTTCCGTGGTGCGAGTTGGTGGCAGAGGTTTAATCAAACTTCTTGATGCTCCCAGTACTTGATGATTTACTTAGAGGTAGGTGTTAAATAATGCTGTAATTTATACTTTGTTTTTAGTAAGATAAGTATCATATTCGCTCGATTCTAGCTTGTTCTGCCCGAAATGTGCCAACCAGAATTGTTTGTTCGTTATTATTTTATATCAGAAATATTCTGAACGTCATCATAATATATTATTATATATTTTTGCTATGGACATAGTCATATATTATGTATTTGTGTTTTCAATAAGTTGTGAAATAATAAGATTTTAAAATACAGTAAAAGCTCCTTATAGACTTTGGTTTTAATTTTTTATTCTATACCAATATTGGTTTATTCCTCACATGAATGTAGGTCATTTGTTCATTAAATAAGTTCCATTTCTGTATTTCAAAATATTACGTTTTCTCAACTTTTTAGTTTCAACAACTGAGTCAATTTCAACAATATTACTATAACCGATTATTTTATATTCCATGTTAAAATTCAACCAGTTACAACTTCAAAAAACATCATTCAATAATCACTGACAGTCAACTACATAACAAAACAGTCCAAACCGTATCACTTGTTCAAAAGGCTGGTGCAAGGCCCCTGTTGGTGGGTGCACGGAACCCGTTAACGAGTGCATAGTACCCGTTAACGAGTGCATAGAACCCGTTAATGATTGTACAGTGCCCTCTATAGACGCGTAGTACCCGGTAATGGGCGCTTAGGAGCCGATAATTGTTGCATAAAACCCATTAGCGGTACTCCCGGCGGGCGCAGGCCTAGTCCTGGTCGGGCGCGGCGCAGGTGCCGCACACGTAGTCGTCGTCGTCGCGCAGGGCTCCGCGCGCCAGCCCCACGCAGTGCATGTGGAACCACTGGTCGCAGCCGCCGTCGCACTGCACCCAGTCTACTTCTTTGCCTGGTGATGGAAGAGGTCATTAGAGATAAGTTACTTAAAAACTATTGTGTATGATTTTAATAAAACTGTGTACGGTCTTCAAAAATTATAAAACGATTTAATCCCTTGCGCACAAACGTTAGATGACGTTACATGATATGAAAAACATATACATACATAAGACTGTTTTGACAGTATGTTCGAGTTTTCGAAGTCAAAATTAAGTGTTTTAAAGAAGTTATGTCTTGGAATCATGGGCTAATGGTGTCAACTAACCAATTATAAACCCTTTTTTAAGAAGACGTGAATTTTTTTTTGTACCAAGACTTGTAGGATGAATTTTAAGTACAGCATAATACATACCAGTAGGTCTAAGACAGTCGTTTGCGGCGCAGTCCTCCTCGTCCTCTGCGGACGACGCGGACGACGAGCTGCTGCGCGCCTGCGCACCTGCTCCTGCGCCCGCGCCGCGCGACCCGCCCGCGCTGCTCGCTGCGGCGCGCTGGCCTGAGGACACAAGCATTTGTTATATATTCGTGATAGCTCAGAGGATAAAAAGTAACAAAAAAATAGATATTGGGCGCAAATAACCGATTTGAGAGCTTCAAGATCTTACCCATTCTCGTTTGTCGCGGATGTTTCCCGCGCGTGGCGGGCGCGAGGCCGCGCTTGCGCCGCTCCTGTCGCGCCATGTAGTGCTTGCGCATCATCAGGCCCGAACCTGACGACATGCCCTGCAAACAAACGCGACACGTTAAACATATGTACATCGCAGGGAATGATAATAGAGCAAGAAGTCTAGAGAAATACGTATAAAGACTTCTTAATTTATGAAGAAAACAATTGTCAAAACGGTTCATGTCCGCCATTTTGTGTATTAGTTTTTGGATAGAAATAAAGTTTATATTTGTATAGAACACGTAATATTCGTTGTACATTTTGTGTCCACGTTGGTAGTTTTTTGTAGTTGGATTAGTATAAGTTAATGTTTTTATGGGAATAGTGAGTGACGTCATAGTGTAAATTAGATAATGGACCATTAATGCGAATATAGTGTATTCCGTGGAATAATTATTTGTGGAGGCTCTGATTACAATAAAATTTTATATTCCACTTAATTTATATTAAACTTAATTAGTTTAAATATAAAAATGGACTTATGTAATTATTAGTTTTACCTGTTTCCTATTTAGATAATTAGTAGTAGTTGCTGTGCCTCGTTTGAGTGTCGGTTTGGCGACTGGTGTCACTGCAATAAAGGTGAAAATATGATTAGACATCGATCAAGAGAAAATATCGAGTCCCGTTCAATATGTGTGGTGGTATCAAGACAAGATGAGCAAAATTGAAGTATGGCAGCGGTAGAGTAGTAGCGCGTAGTTACCGTGATGGTGGCGTGTGCGCGTGCGCTTGGCGGGGTGGTGCCTGCGCGGCGCGCGTCGCTTGGAGCGGCCCGCGTCCACGCGCGCGGCGCGCCGGCCCTCCGCGCCGCGACACGCCAGCACCGCGCTCCACACCGACGCCTGCTCCTCCAGACGCACCTGCGGGCCAATAACTTGTGTGACTTGACAGGTGCCAAACATTATGTCGAAATAACTGCCATTCGTCTGTGACTTCTAACTTAAACACAAAGCATTTTAGTCATTATTATCAGAATGTTAATATTATGTAATGTGAAAAACCGTTCGAGTTGGTATATATACGTTTAGAAAACTACCCCAAAACAAATATAAAGACATTTTTTTTTTTAAAGTAAACATTCTATAACAATCGAACCTCGAAATTCATATAATATGTAAATCCACTATTTACCTCTAATAAGTCTCCTTCCAGCATTAAGTCTTCTAGTTTCTGTAACAGGCCGGGCGCGACCCGCGTGCTGGGCGAGCGCGGCGTCGCGCTGTACGCGTGCTCTACGCTCGCTGATGACCTACAGCAAACAATACATTGTTTTATAACTACACAACTCTGGCGCAATAAATAATTTCCCAATCAAGACGGATTTTAAGTCATGGGCATTAAAATCATTTTTAAGATAAAAAATATGACGGCTCGCGGGCGGCGCGCTAGCAACTAACGATTTAAATTTTCCGGATAACAGTAACCAAACCGTTACCGCAATGAAGCGATGATAGCGATGATTTGTTTGATCAATAATCATAAAGATTCCAATGCAAGAAAACTTCACACATCATATCCGCGTCGTCACTACGCCGGCGCCAGTCACCAATGTCTGGTGACTGTAGTCTGACTGTAGACTGTAGTCTGTAGCCATGTAAACCCACCTAGCATTCTGCGCAGCATGTGAGTCGTGCGCCCTCCCCGTCGCCTTCTTAAGCTCAGCATTCAATTTATCAGCTTTCTCCCTGCTAGCCTGCAGCGTGTCATGCTCGTGCAGTGGTAGCGATGCGAGGAGCGGGCTGGCGAGCAAGGCCCGCGCCGCGTCCTGCCACGCCATGGCTCGCTCGGTGACGCATTGTAGAGCTTCACCCTCGGCTAAGCGGACGGGAAGCTTCTGGAGCCACACCTGAGAGAAAAAATGAGTTTGTTAGTTCTGGTAAAGTGAACATCTCTGAAGAAGCATTATATTTTAGCTCATGCCTGATGAAAGCCTTGGTTGTTTCTAAATAACTCCCAAAAACTTACCAATAACGCTAGTATGCGGTCCAGGCGAGGCCTCTTGGTCCTCATACAATCAGGACATAGGAACTTGGGCTCAGTGTTAGGGAAGGGCACTTCCACGCGTTCTGGTGACTCCTCGCGCTCTTCTTTTGAGGCTGCTATGCAGGATGCTGTAGGAAATATAGTTTAGTTAGGTTTGAGTGAAGAATTTATTGGTAAGTAAAGTAAGGTGAGCGAATGAGAGTGGTAGTGACCATGGAACCAGTCCTTGCACAGCTCGCACTGCGTCATGACGCCGTACTGCCGCTTCTGGCACGTGCAGAACGTCACGCCGGCCGACACGGGCGCGCGGACCTCCTTCCTCATGTTGCGGGCTCTGCAACGAAACATTACATTAGGTATATAATTATTTAAGTTCTTAAAATGGGGTGTAAGTACCTAAGTTCCTAGCATTAAGTTTCTACCATAGGGGTATAAGTACGTTAGTTATTACCGTTGTCGGCTCAAGGCGCTGATCTGTAGGGCAGCATATGCACAGGGCTTTTTTTATTGATGCAGCCGCACAACAGAAGTCGTTGTTTGCATAATGATGGTTGTACAGACAGCGTCATAAACAGGTAACCCTCTTTCCTAACGAATTTTAATGCGTGAGGGGTAACTGATGACGCTGTCTGTACTACTCCTAGAGCATTACTTCATAACATGTCCACATCCTCACCTCAACTCTTTGATAGCATGCAGCTCCCTCTGCTCGGCATGTTTGAAGGCGGCCACGATATCAGTGGGCGTGGAGTCCTCGCTGAAATTCCTGAGGAACAGCCCCGCCTCCAGTGACGACGCGCCCTCGCCCCCCGGGCGCGCGCGCCGGCGTGACGCGGCCTCGCCCGCCTCCACGCGCGGGGACAGCGCTTCCAGGAGCGAGTAGGGCCAGTTCTGAAAACGATAGCAGAGTAAATTAAATTGAATATACAGTTTACTAGTTTGGTTTTGCAGAGCGTTGTGTTACCTGTGTGACAACTTGAGTGGCAACTAACTTCTTATCCTATTCTATATATAGCATGTAACAAAAACCCTGTCCGATCCTTAAGGGTATTATTCGGCATCGTACTGCGTACACATATACGTAACCATTTAATGGATTTGAGATTATTATTTTTCCCCAGTGAAAAAAAAAAGAAGAAAGAAGTAGTTAAATTAAAATAAAACATAAAAACTGATCAACGGCAACACTGATCTGACAGGGTTTTTGTTACATAGTGTATAGTATTAGTTTTTTTTTTCAGCAGTTCTATGACAAATACCGGATGGATACCGGATATCTGGCGAGCTGTCAGGCCAGGATCGCACCATAGCTTGCTGCATTCGATCGGAAGAATACATAGTTTTAAACTAGTTCCTCTATCAAGAAAAACATATTTTTTTCTAGCAGTTTAATTTTATGTATTTGGACCGATATTTTGTTACTATCCAGGCGGATAGCAAAATAAGACTGGATATTTATAGAATATCCGTTTTATCTCTAGTCAAAACAGCATCTAGCTTGAAATCACTTTTGACCTAAGAGTAGTATTTATGGCATGTCTACATGAGTAGTAGTGCTGCGTACCTTCTTGAGGAACATGTGTGCGGCCCCGGCGGCCCAGTCCCGCGCCGAGCGCAGCGCGCGCGCCAGCTGCTCCTTCTCCCACAGCGCCAGCGGGATGTGTGCTCCGCGCCGCACGATGCTCTCCACGCTGTGCATGTACGGGTACAGCTCCTTCGACTGCATCTCCTCCACCTGACACCAATCAAAACATAACATTACACTGGTTTCTTTTGGCTCAGTGTCTGTAAGAGCGACTATCGAATTTCAAAAAATTCCAATATTTATTACAAAAAATCGTTACAAAATATAAAATGAATAGTAATTTATATTCCTAATTCTTACATGCCTGAACAGTTACTTTTTAGTAGCAGATACCAGCCTGAAATCAAGATTTTTACCCGACAAAAGGCTGACTCTTAATATGAGGAACTTGTTACTAAGGAAATGTTATGCACTTTAAAGTTCTGCCTAATCTATCGGAGATTACACGCATAATGTAAGATCATGAACTAACCTTATTTAGCCAATCCCGTGCATGTGACACGGCAGTCTGTAGCGCATGGTAGGACGGCAGTGCCGCCTCGATCTCTTCTCCGTCTGATAGCAGTATGTCCAGCTCTGATAGCGTGGTGTACTGGGGTTCGGCGTCCGTTTGAATAGTTTTGGTTGTGTCGATGAGGACAGCGCGGGCGCGCGTCTCCCATTCATCTACTTGGGCTGGGAACAGAATAGATGGTCAGTATTTTTATTCCACATTTAGGATGTGGACGTAGGACCTAGTAACTGTACAAAATGTTCCAATGTTTGCATACCTTTCAACTTGTACAGCAGCGACCTCTCCATCTCCACCTTGTGATGCGGCACCACGTTCTCCGCGTCGCTCAGCAGCCTATCGATGACGTCACGCGTCAGGGTGGAGTAGTCCTCCCTGTAGCCGCGCACCTCCTCTATGAACTTGACCTGCTGCAGCCGCGCCTGCAGGGGGGGCAGCTGAGGCAGCACGATGCACAGGCGGGAGCCGAGCTCCGACGTCTAGAAGAAGACATAGTGGGTTTAAAGTCAAAACTGTATACATTGATCTATTATACCAGCGTTTCCTATGTGATATCGATACAGGTTTATACTCCATTCAATATACACAAAAATAATGTTACGGCACTGTCGTTATTACAATGCTAGCGTATAAAAAGCTCCGTTATTTCACGATAAATATAAAGGTATGTAAATGGCCGCCGGTATTTTTGTAATGCAATAAATGAATTAATATCACTTTGTTGACAACAACCTGTCTGTCAAGACCCTTTATCTCGAAATCGCGTGAAGGTATCGAGTTGAAATTCAAATCAAAATACTAAAGTCTACACTTTCAAACAAGCAAGGAATACATCAAGCAAGGAATAACGTACCTCCTCTAATTCCCTGACATAAGCCTGATCTGTCTTCTCTAGATCTTTGTTGAGTAATTCAGTGGCGCGGCTCTCGAACTCCGACGTCTGTCGTAATACTTCTTTGACTGCTGAACCTGTCAAAAAAATATACATAATTATAACATTAACAAATTGGGTAGTTGACAACATTATCCAATAAAACCAATACAAAATAAGATTTTTAGCTGCTTTGAAATAAATTTAATAGGCAATCTGACATCGGTGAAGGAAAAACATCGTGAGGAAACCTGGACTTATACCAGCCTATTACTGTCCCACTCAAACCATGACAGAGGCCCTTGAGGCGGTTTAGAAACTCTGACACTAGGGTGTGTTTAAGACTTTACTGCCCACACAATAAAGAAAGAAGAAGTCAAATGAGTTGTAAAATAAGTAATGTTACAGTTTAGTATTGACATACAAAATCTATGGGGGAATCGCGTTTTGGTAGCTCATAAAAAGTATTTCAATCAATCGGCGGTTTCACTACCCAATTGTCTACATAGTTGTCGTAACCTATTAAACTCGTTACTTGGAGCACTCACAATGTCATTAAAATTGCTAAAGTGCTAACTTGAGAACTCATTTATCTATACTAATATACACATCAAAAAAGTCTAGGGATCAACATCCCTAACAAATGTTAGGGATGTTGATCCCTAGACTTTTTTGATGTGTGTATTATAAAGAGGTAACATTTGTTTGTAAGTTTGTATGTAGGGGGTAATCTCCGGAATGAACCGATTTTGAAAATTATTTCACAAATTGGAAGCTACGTTATCACTGAGTGCTATAGGCTATATTTTATTATCAAATAATTAGGGATCCCTAAGAAAAATCACGCGAACGAAGTCGCGGAGAGAGTGCTAGTGTCCTATATATCAACAGCTACACGTCAATACTATTATCAAGTTCCATTACCAGTTCTCGTCGTCGAGTCGTCGGTCTACCAATCACAACAGTTGATCTGACTTAAGATTTAAAAAGCTTTTAGAAACTGATGGCAAGGTGGAATGACTTACCTTCAGGTAATACACAAGCCAGCCCATCGATCTCAGCGGCGAACAGTGTGAGCTCGTGTATAGTGAGGCGGTACTTGGGGTCGTGGTGTCGCGTGCGCGTGCGCATCTTGTTGAGGTCGAGCTGTTGGATTACTGACGCGCACTTCTCTGCGTCTTCTATCGCTGTTTCTAAGGCTCGCACGAGCTCTGTTTTGTGCATCTGTTGATGGAAGTTTGTATAAGTATGGTTTTCAGGACTTTTTTTTAAGTGGGAAAATGATAAATATAGACTAAGTTGATTACAGAATGGTATTCAAGTCCAACTATTTGCTATTGATATAATTTAAATTGTATTTCGTAATGGCTCAGTGGTGGAGGCGCCCGCCTCTAATGCACAAGGTTGTAGGTTAGAATCCGGGCAGATCCGATGTGACATTTTCAATTCATATGTACTTTCTAAAGTTTATCTTAGACATCACTGACATCGTTCCATGCCTCGGAAATCACGTTAAGCCGTTGGTCTCGGCTGTCATTCGTGAATCTTTGCCAGTCATTACGGGTTGTCAGAAGCCCGAAAGTCTGACAACCAGTCTTACCAAGAGGTATCGTGTTACCCAGTTACTGGGTTGTGGAGGTCAGATAGACAGTCGCTCCATGTAAAATACTGGTATTCAGCTGCATCCGGTTAGACTGGAAGCCGACCCCAACATAGTCGGGAAAGGCTAGGCAGAAGAAGCAATTTTAAATTTAAAACTGTAGCTTAATGGTTACATTAATTTAGTTTTCGTTTAGTAATTAGCCACATATTTATATTTTAATAATTTAGTAATTGTTAGAAAAATAATACAGCAATGGAGGATTAATTTATACTTTTATGTGAGTCCAAAATTTTGTCCATTTGTCTGATAACCTACAAAACATTGACAAAATAAACAATTCAACTTCAACTAAACAGGATTGTACAGTGACGTACAAGAGATTTAGGTATCAAGGAAAGTTTAAAAATACAAAGGTTAATAAAGGCGCAACACAATCGTTTCTAATCCATTAGGACCATTATTTTAATCTTTGAATGAACACGTCACCTTGAGATCATGCGCCCTCTTCAGATGTGCCCGCAGCCCGTCCAGGTCGCAGGTCTTGGGCGTGTCGGGGTCCAGCGCGTTCTGCACGGCCTCGGCCCACTCGCGGAACTGTTCCGATTTCTTCTTCAGCTTCTCCAGCATGGCGGGCAGCTCGTCAAGCGTGTAGCGGTATCTGAAGTGGAGATGGTAATTTAACCATGTTTTTAATTGTTGGGAAAAACTTTATTTTTTTGCAGTGAAAAATCAATGTTTTTGATAACGCGCGCAAAAGATTGTGCTTATGGGTGCATGTAACCGTACCGCCAAGGGGTGTTATTTATTTAAAATTTATTTATAACTTTAAAAAATATTTTCGTAATTTTTTTTTTCACGAAAATAATTGCATTTGTGACCTTCAATATCTCTGTAACCAGAAGATACCCAGGTATGGTCCAGAACAGAAAAAAAATGATCGCAATGATGGGAAAATTTTAAATTAGAACATGTTAATAATTATATCAAATTACCTGAGTTTATGTTTGTGCGCGGGACAGTCGCACAGCTGCGTGTAGTGGCGCAGGCACGCCACGTGCGGCGTGCACGGGCACGTCACGCACGACAGGAAACACGTCGTCTTGCAAAGCTGACACTGTCGCTCGTCGTCCGGCAGGAGCTCGAAGGCTTCGCGCTCTGCTTCCGTTACTCCCTGGAGGGGAAACAAGGATGGTGTTAGACGGTATGTTATTTACAATGAAAATTTTCCACCTTACTTTTACGCTTTAACAGTTCACTTACCCAGTCCAGCAATCCTTTCCTGAGTTTCCTCTCATCGTGTAGCATGGTCCTCATATCCCTGTAGGCCGCCAGGGCCACGGTGAGGCTCAGCGCGTCGGCTTCCAGCGCCATCTTGCAGACGAGCTCATCGTGTGAGAACACACAGTTGCGGCGGAGAGTAGAGTAGTGGGCGATGCATTCGCGACCCATTTTTAGCTACAAGATAAAAATAATTTTAAAATTTAATTGTTATAAAAGTTAAAATGTTATTGTAAACCAGTGTCGACAAAAGAGATAAAGAAGCAGGCAGCTCATTACTTTTTCGTTTAATTTCTCAGTATTGTTGTTCATCAAATTTTCATCTCAAATATAACATGAAGATGTGGTCCACATAATAAGAAACCATATTGAAAGGTAATATCTCACCCAGTCGGCTGGTGTAAAATTGACCGCCTCAGCGAAGTTATATCCTTGGTTAAAGCCGGCGTGATACGCGCGTGGGAATGTTATCACGAACTCGCCGGCGTGTTGATCCATCCTGCACAGAAAACCATGGGATTATCATCTATGCTATATGTTTGTAAAACCAAGATAAATTGTTAGAGATACGGAGACATAGGAATGGACATACATTACATACATGTCTAACACATAACCTTCCTTTTGGGCTTCGCCGCAGTCGGGTAAAGAAATACAAACAAAGAAAGAACTTTCCTCCACCTAGAAAGGATTGAAGAACGCCCTCTGCGTAGCTGAATGCTGGGCTAACAAGAATATTATATATGCCATGAACACGATAGAAACTCTTCCCAGATTACGTGAAACTCACCTATACACAGGTACTCCCGCCTTCATAAGAACATTAGGGTTCATGATGGTGACCAGCTGATGCAGCAGGTCCGGCTGTAACTGGAACAGTTCCGGTGCTTCCGCCTTCATGGCAGCCTCGAACTGCTCCGCTTTTGAGCTCGGTACTCCATACCTAGATACACATGAGATAGATATATAAAAAAAATTTAGGTTGTCATGTATGATGTAGACTCAGCGATCATTAATGTGTCTATAGTCGTTACAGCCAATGGCATAAAAGCCAAGAGTATTCATCAACAGCTAAGGACGCTCACGCTGCTATGGATGGCACAGAATACATGCTGTGCTGTGATATTGATAGAAAAAAACTCACCAAGTCTTAGGCTCTCCCCAGTGCAGGTAGTTGATGGAATAGCTCCAGTGATCCTCATTGTGCCAGCAGAACGTCGCGAAGCACATGCCCACGTATAGCCATGGGACCTGAGAATCATATTGGAACGGTAAATTGGTTGTAGACTTACATGATTCTTACATGAATCTGTTTTATTATTAGTGGACGAAAGAAGAATAAGAAGTTGTGAGCCGCCAATCTGCAATACCAGACACATGTGTTGCCACCTAGAGACAAAGGTGGCAAGTGTGCTGTGTCTGCGATACGCACCTTCATCCCGGAGATGTCGGCGTTGATGTGTCCGAGCACGGAGCCCTCCAGCACGGGCAGGTTGTTGAGGTTCCACGACGAGTCCGCGTACTGCTGCTCGCCCGGGTACAGGTGCGCGTGCGTCTTGGTGGGGAAACCTGCGGTTATGTAACACAGGTTAGTACATACTCGGCTGTAGGAGCAAACAGTAACAAGCAGAAAGTCGACATGGGAGCACTTTTATTTTCGATCTTAAGTGCACTTTTGGCGAGAAACATTTTGCCAGTATCACACACTCACAAAGATCGTTACATGCTTATTTGAAATCTGTATTTCTGGTGTAGGTGATGGACAGCAGAATCCTTCTGAATCTAATCAAATTATCAATGATAACCGATTTTTGCAGCAGATGAATAGCTAATTGTGTCTGGATCTGTTTTCGCGTTTTTCAATTACGTAACTTGTATAAAGTGACTCACCAGACCCGTGGTCCATAGAATGCAGGTCCGCGCCGTACTCTACCGTGACGTCCTCGTCTATTGAGGACACGACGCGCCAGAACTCTTTCTCCACTGTTGACGTGGGCACCATCTAGTGACGAAACACAATAATGGATAACAGTGGCGAGGACCCTATACAACTGAATTCCTACCGGATTCCCTTCAGAAGATCAGAACAACAGCTACTCTACAGAATAATCGTACAGTCAGTAGGGTCTATTGTCGACTAATTCGCAAATAATAATTATAATCACAATGCAGGTATTTACACCACCAGACGAAAAACCAGTGTTCGATTTTGTTATTATTATTTATTTAGTTATCTTTTGTTTCGACGATAATTGGTGTTTAATTCAGAAAAGAAAAGTTGTATACCTAATTTGTACCTATTTCTTAATCCGTCTTTAAAAAAAATAATACGAGAAGAGCTGATTTAGTTAGATCTAGATAGATCTTTGACTGTAAGCTCTTTGGTTAATTAATAAAGACCGATTTCGAACCTCTCCAGGGTTACATGCGATGAAACAGATTCTTCTTAAGATTAGTGCGAGGTGGTCAAGATATAATATAAGCTGCTATGTAAAAACACATTCTTCACTCTAGTTCTTAATCTCGACAAATCTGTAATTTGTTGTCTCAAGCTTAATAATATCATTTTCCTTCATTTTTTCTAAAGTAGTATGCTGTAAGAAAGTGTAATATCAAACAATACTCACATGTACTGGCATATTGAAGTAATCCGACTTGAATTGATCGGCCATCTCCCCAAACTGTTGTAGCGTGTATTCGCGGGTCGCTTGCTCAAAGCCGAATGCTTCTGTCGGTTTTGATACCTGTTGACAAAGAAGGAATTATTGGTTATTGTACAGAATAATTATTTCCGGGGCCTACTTGCACTAGAAATCAGTATTTGAAATACATGTAAAACGAGATGAATTTTACTATATCGTTCTATTTCCATCAATCGTTTGATGATGACAGAGACAAAACGATGTTTTGAATGTTTATGGTGCCGAAAAATTAAAGTGTAATTAAATGACTGAAAAAAATCTTCCGATTGATGATTTTCGGCAATTTGTCGGAATGCAAAGTGCAGTTTTTAAACAAAAATTAACGCATGCAAAATGATTTCTACTTATACATGACTAATACTACCAACAGACACCATCATCTATCATACTACTGGTGGCATGAATTTTAATGTTTTTTTAATCCAATCTTGAGCAGAAGTGCGCAAAGCCTGCGCAAGCGACGTCGTGCACATACCTCCTCGGCCAAGCACACCGGGCAGCGCCAGTCTCCCTTGGGCACGTCGGCGAGCGGGGGGAGCAGGCAGAAGGTATGGTAAGAGTCGTCGCAGCCGTCACAGAGCAACATCTGCTCCTCTACGTCCCCGCGCCCGCACACATGGCACATGTACTTCGCAAGCTGGAGCAAAAAGAAATTTGTTTGTTATATTTTTTCCGTTTGTTCCATAATCAAGTATTGGCCAAACGGTGAAGGCGCTACGAGTCATGTGTGACAGGGAGTAAGTATATTACAACCCTCGTGTGAATCCCACACTTTGTAAAAAAATTATAAACCCGGAAGTTCTTGCAGCTCACTTAGATGAGATATAGATAATTTAAATAAGTTAAAACCCAGATTCAAGAAATCTCATCAAATAAAGTAAGGCAATTCCGGAATTCGTATGATCTAATTTGTGATTTGAAAGCATAGGAATAAGGTTTATTGTTTAATGCTGGTTTGTTGTTCAAATAACGAATCAGACATTTTGCGCAATTTAAAATTGCCCAATACATCCCATATTTTGAGAATGTATAAAGCTATAAAAATAGTTACGTAATATGAATTATTAGAATGAGTAGGACACACCGTTTTTTGTTTTTTTGTTTTGTACATTTTATCGCTGAAAGTATGGATTATTTACAAAACACATACTGTATTATGCTCAGGTATTTATCTATTTACCTGCTGTACAAGAAATTATTTACAAGACCGATAGATCCCCACACCGGACAACTCTTACACTGGATTTTGGAAAAAAAGCCCCCAATGGATCAGAGGAAGTGGACGGATAGTGCCAATTGCCACCCATTAAATACTTAAAGTAAATCATGCAACATTGAACATCAAGATATCAAAATAAAGTCTAATTTCCTTCGGTTTTCAAATTAAGTGAAATACTTACCTATTTTACTGAAACTGCCAAGTAAATCTTTCCGAATAGGAATTTAGGAGCCTACATTCAATTACGATTAATTAGCATTTAATAGAGAAGAAGATTTGCAGAATCATTTATAAATCTCATACTCATTAAAGAATCTCAAATCTTCTGAATCGGAATATAAAAGCTTTATTATTACATTCTAGACTTCAGTTGTAAACAATTGGTAACTTAGCGACGCGTCTGTTAGTGATATAAATATTGCTTGTTACGATAATATTTTATCTTTTTTTGCTGATGCTTCATGTACTTATGTGAGGTTTAGAGCTCAGTCTGTTTATATTGAGGAGTTTGCAAAAAGCAACTGAATTGCATGACTGGCGAATTACCAAGTTGCTACATGCAACAGTGGCACAACTCAGTATGATGATAAAGCTTGCATAGGTCAGTGTGTGTGCAAAGTGCAGTCTTGTGTCAACAAGAAACTGCATATTATTATAGATAGCTGTAGTGAAGTTTTTACACTAATTACTCTGGTACCGAACCCTGCAACTCCTTTTAACATGCACCTGTAAGTAACAAAACTAAAAATCCGTCACCAGATCTACTGCTGAACAAATACATTCACACTATAGGCAATACAGACAGTCCTCTGTGCAGAGCTTGCATGGAGGCCGAAGAAACGGTTAGGCATGTGCTCCACGAGAGCACAGGTCCGAAAAGAGACCTTAGGCTCACCAAAGTCTCTTGCGACGCCCACCACAAAGGACTAAGCACGGAAACCACTACTCATTTATTACTCCTAAGCTGTTATTTTTGTGATAAATTTCGTTATGGAATCCAAGATAGTTGCCTCAGTGATCTTCTGTTGGTCAACTCTGTTGATTCTGGCTTTCAGGAGTTTCAATGGTTCCGAAAAGTGTGACGGGCTTGTTCAGAAAAAAGAAGTGTGGAAACCAAACCCCCACAGATAAGATAAGGGCTCTAGTGTTACCGGGTCGTCGGGGTGCAGCGCGTGGCTAGAGGGCGGCGCGGGCGTCACCGACACCGTCATGTTGGACATGCGGTGCTCGCGCAGGCGCGTGGCGCGCGTCACTCGAGAGCGCGCGCCGCATGACGCTGCCGCTGACATCCATTTGTTCTCGCGAGGACCTGTGGGGGAAATTGCTTAGATATGGACTACCACGAAGCGTAACTTTCCTGAATTGTGATGACTCTTCCGTAAAAGACACTAAGTTTAAATTGTGATTAAAAATTTGTTTAACGTGTTCCTACTTAAAATGCTAAATAAACTTTGTAATGGCTTTAGACAACACAATATTATAGACTTGCATAGATCAAGGACAGTAGATAGTCCTTGTCCAAATGGCCACCAACCGCTTGTGTAGAAATCACAGCATGTTTACGCTCAAGACTTGGGAGTTGCCATTGGTATGAGAGACATAATGTTCATCATTTATTTATTTATTTAAACTTTATGCAAAAAAAAAGTACATAGGCGGACTTAATGCCTTAGGCATTCTCTACCAGTCAACCAAAGGTGGTGAAGAGATAACAAGGCATTATGTTTCTCATACCAATGGTATTAAGATTATATAATTCTGTTATTTAGATATATTTCAGCGTATTCCATCAAGATAACCTAAAAAACAGATTGAAGAGTCACCACAAAAAGAACAAAATTATTCTCACTCCGCCTAGTCTCCGGATTCTCCTCCTTAATCGGCGTCTTCATAGCCTCCTCCTGCATCTGATGGGGCGTCCGGTCCATAGGCACGGTGTCCGCGGGCGTGGGCCCGTCCGGGTCGGGTTTGAACCGGCGCGCGGGGGGCGGGGTGGCGGCTGCTGTACATTTGCTCGTTGACCGGCTCCGCGTGCCACTCGCCTTCTCTGGCGTTTGTTCTCCTTTTACTTTGATGTCCTGGTGGTGAAGATTAAAAAAAATATTTAGGTTAAGATTTAGGGATCTTTAGAGTTCTTGGGTTTTGGAACGAAATTCCTTAACGCGGTTTGCGGTAAAACAGAACTCTTTGTCTTTCTATTATACACAGGTGTATGTGTGCGTGCGAGTATTAAGATTCGAGCAGCAAGCATTGTGCGCAGCCAGCTGTATAACTTTAATTCTAAAGACTTTTTTTTTATTTAACTCTTAACGGGGGTCTCCCGACTTCGCATTGTTTAATTCTGAGAACTCTAATAATATCCTAGATATGTAGGAAAATAACATATTTCAGAGCAGACAAAATTTTAAGCTAGCAAAGTTTTCACGTAACCGTTCGACCTATGACATGCCCAGATCTCATCCTCTTGCTAAGGTTGAAACCTGGTTGCAACTCGTCTTATTTAGAAGGGGGGATCCCCTTCTAAATAAGACGAGTTGCAACCAGTTTACAGCGAATACTCCTTCTTACCAAGTACATATTCCGATTAATAACACAACTCACAGTATCTTTATTATCGACGGCTCCATTGCTCTTGAACACATCGTATCTGTACAGGATCTTCTCGTAGTGGTTCTTGAGGATGGAGCCGATGCCCTTGCCTTGCGGGAAGCCCATGCGTCGCGCCACCTTCGACCATTTTCGCTCCGTTGAGCATGCTTCGAAACCACCTGTAGGATTTGTTGACATTAGATATATTTTTTTATGTCTAGTGAGAATCGGGAAATGTAAGGGTCGATATTTACATAAGCGCGTCGCAATCGGTTTGGCATTATTAATTTAACCTTTGATAACGTTGTATTGAGAGGACAAATTAACAGTACACAAATAAATTCCAACTAAAAAAAACATTTTTTTAATCAATTTCTGTTCTGTAAACTATTGCAGGAAAAAAGACTTTATTTTTATTTTACGTTGTATTGAAAATGCTGAACTGAATGTGTCGACCCGCTTTTGTACATGTATAACGACCTTAAGGTAAGTAGGACGCCTTCCGTGCAGGTCCACAGAGTAACTAGAGTTAACAGGATGAGAGAAGCACAGGATCGAGTCAAATCACTTGCAATTTTTGTTATCTCCGGCGATGGATTGCTCACCAAAATCATTAACTTTAGACTATTTCGCTGTCACCTCTGCCTACACTTTCTAGGAGTACAGGATTGGTATTATGTTTTAAAGTCAATTTAAAGGGTTTCTATTAGTTGAATCATATGAATGGGACGAGCCTGATCAATTGAATTAATTAACAAAATTTACATGTGAATCACTTTTACATAGTTATACATTGAAACTTTTAAGACTTCAGAGTAAGCAAATTACTGTTAACAAGATTTGTTAAATTGAACAAAGACAACGAACAAGGAAAATTATATGAAAACCAGTTTACCTCAATAATGTCTAAATTATTAATTTCATCATAAAGGCGAATTCACGCGTGGAGTAATTAAATTAATTATCTACTTTTTATTAATGCAATAATCAAGCTAAAAAACACTAGAATATGATCAAAATGTATGGAACAGCAGATTCTTTTTTTATAGTTCAGGGTCCTATTATAAAAAAATATCATAACAAAACATCACGCCTGTAATCCCCGATGGGTTGGGCAGAGGTACCTATTAGCACACCCACATTTCGCCAGATATGTCTAAGTCCCATGTAATAGGGGGCGAGCCTATTGCCATCAACCGGGCACAAATCCAGACTCTGAGGCTGCTATTGCGAAATTCCTGATGGAAAAACCCAATAACACTTTGCCCGACCTGGGAATTGAGCCCAAGACTTCATGCTCAGCAGGCGCGCTTTGCGACCACTAGACCAACGAGGCAGTCAGTCGAGGCAAAATTGATCATATTTATGGGTACCAACCGTTGTTAAACTTAGTAGTTAAACTTGGCACATACCTGCTTCCTTAACAATCTTGTGTAGAGCATAAAGGTCCAGTGGCTTCCGTTCCACCGTGGGGATCTTGAGCACGGAGCCCTGCAGCTCCCAGAACTTCATGATCTGGTCGAGGAAGTTTAGCTTCACTCGGGTAATCGCCTGTTATAAAAGATAAATAAACATTTATTTTCGAAAATAGTAGGTCACGGTTGGCAACCTCTCAGATGCACTCGCTCTTGTCTCTCTCATAGTCCAATAGGACGGCAATCCAGCACGATAGGGAAGAGTTCAGGCGCAGGACAACCGGATTTACGTATGCTTTCCTAGACACAGGGGTATCACAGCATCAACTCAATCAATCTGCCTAGCCTTTTGTTGGGTTGGGGTCAGCTTTCTGTCTAACCGGATCCAACCGAATACCAGTACCATATTACATGGAGCGACTGCCTACCTGACCTCCACAACCTAGTAACTGGGTACTTCTTGGTGAGACTGGTTGTCAAACTTTCGAGCCGTAACGACTATCAACGCACACCACTATCTAATGGAAAAGCCATTGCTCGACCTGGGAATCGAGGACGCCATACTTAACAGTCACACGTGCGACCTAAGACATCGCTACCCTCCCAATAATAATGCTGACATCATGGGTCTGTCAACAGAACCCGCTCTCCAAGCGACAATGTAGGATACCGTTATGCAACTACCAAAGCCTTCCAATATAGGTCAACGCGCAAATATCTCTAAGATCGAAGGCGTTTAAAAATTCTAAATGCAAGAAATGGTTACAGAAATACGCTCGTCGGAATTGGTGTGCCGAGTCTAGCCAACAATAGGGTTAGATCGATATCTGGGCACGTGACAATAGATGACCTAGGTTTCGATGCTAACTGTAACACATACAAAGTTTTCCTCCGTAATTCAGCTGTTTATTGACAAAAATCGAAATAAATAATTTTGTTGGGGGACATTTTCTCTTTGACTTTTATATCTCACTAGCGACTCCTGCGACTTCGGACGCGTGGTTATTTTCATTGGTTACTGCTCCGCCCTCGTGGGTCGTAGCGTAATGTTATAATGCCTATACTTTTCCTCATGAATCTGGCTTTCATATGCAAAAAGTTTATTTTCCAATGCAACTGGCAGTTCCAGAGATAAGAGCGTTTAAACAAAGACACAAAAAAATCTTCAGCAGCAGTACACTTCAGATACACTGTTTGCCAAAACTTTCAATTAGTTGATCAAATCTGTTCAAATCTCTTAGTGACAGAAGTAGGTACATAGTCCTCCAATACAATTGTGCACTTCTAATTTATTCTTTTCACATAATTCCAAACGATTATATCTCCCCACAGACAACACTATCACAAAAAAAGGAAACATGGCGTTTCGTACGCCCCTAGTGTCATTTTAACCTTTTGACCGCCACGTCAAAAAAGCAAAAACGTACCGTCGTACGTACATAACGTACGTCGTCGGCGCGGCGCCGAGCTACGAATTCGAAACTTTATAATTGGTATCAGTTTTTGTCATCTATGTTAAACATAGATGAAATTATAAAGAAAGAAGTTCAACTAATATAAATTACGATGAGTTAAGGAACATAATTATCAAGGGAAATAAAAAAAACCATGTTATTTTACGAGCTTTAATTACGAATACAATCGTAATAGTACGAATTTACCCTGTCATGTAGTCGTGACAGCGACGTGCTGGGTACATTTTTGTTTGTCATCTATACATGACTGTGACGGTCAAGTTTAAAAGCGTTCAGAGCATGAGTTTTGCTTTTATTTAAAGTAATATCATTTTATGACACTACCCAGATTTAAGGATCCTACTTATCTATACAAACATTGTAATACTAATAAAGAATTTGTTTGTTTAAACAAACTAATCTCAGAAATTTCTGGCCCAATTTAATTTTTGTCTTTGCGTCCATTTATCGAATATAAGCTTAAATTACGCTATGTCCCACGGGAACGGAGCAGTAAACAAAGACGTAACTGAACGCGGGTGAAGCCGCAGTGTAATGCCAGTCTTGCATAAAACAGAAGTCCCACTAATAAGTCTCACTGCAATTCGTAAAACCAACCTTTAAAAACAGTACTTAATAATTAATATGGACACTAACTCAAACACGGCAAGCGACTCCAAGGGCAGTTACATGATCATTACAAATGAGCCAACTGAAGCCTGCGAACGCGTCACTTTACACACATTAGGGGGCATCCATTAATTACGTGAGGCGATGTTGGTGATTATTCGACCCGTGACCTCGCCCCTTGGAGATGTCGTGAGATTTTGCTGGAATCCCTCTCCCCTCCCCTAATCTCAAGTGAGATTTATCTAAATGTGTAATTTTAACGTAAATTAGTTATTTTTGTGCTTGATTGCGTGTGATTTATTTAAAAAAAAGATTCGTCTAAACCCCTTTCCCCACCCCCCTAAACATCTCACGTAATTAATGGATGCCCCTTTACTACGAGTCTGGTCACATTTAGGACATGCTCAGTGAGACACTAAATAAACAAGCTTCAAGACTTTTAAGAATTTATATTTCCTGAAATATTCTGTGAACTGAAATTCGGAAAAAAACTAGGCCAAGTGGTATAAAAAAATCTAAAAAGTTGTTAGTAAACAAGTAGATTAAATATTTTCTTGATATTAAATCTAGTTGTTGATATTCATAAAGGCTAAAATGGTGTGGCCATTATATGTATTGAAAACTATAAAAATATAATTAACATTCACATACATCTACGTATAGGTACAACTAGGTACGTACATAATATATATTTGTGCAGTAGCTAGTTAGACAGTGATCAAACATTGTAGATATAGTTTAACTAAAGCGCTTTTTACACTACCCAATCAGTAGGGGGGGGGGGGGGGGGGCGTGGCAAGAGCTGTCGGGAATGATCGACTTAGCAGTAGGGCCTACCTCTCTATCTGTTATTATACTACCCTACCTAAGAGATAGGGACCCTACTGATTGGGTAGTGTTAAAACGCTTAATTCCTGATTAGGCAATCATTATTATAGTTCACTAATTAACCTGTTTGTACAAGTATAAACAAGTCCTCATAGTAACGCACATGAGCTGATCAATTCAACAAACACCTATCAAGATTTGTCCTATCATGATAAAATTATCAACATGTCCTATCCTACCTATCAAATGCAATTGTACTTATGATAAAAAGTCGGAAGGATTAAAAAAGACGAATCAATATTAAACCTCTGATAACATGCCCTTAAAAGCCTTGTTTATTGTGACATGCAGGAATTTGATTGATTCTGATAAAAAATCAATATTTAAAGGTACGAGAAAAGGTATTTTAAGAACACTGGTGGAGTACATTTGTGGGTAGCAGAAGCTTCAAAATGGACCTATTTATTATGTGATCATAGTATAAGTATCCTTACCTCCAACTCATTTAGTCTTTGTATCCTCGGTGTGAAGCGTAACCGGTCTACGTCCACTGCAAATGGGGGCTGCCAATGCTGTAACAAAATAAAAGTTTTACTTAAGTTTTTATATTGTGCACCTCTTATTCATGAGGTTGTGCAATATGTGATTTATATAAAGATACCTATGGAATAAACTTGAATCCCATAAAGCATAATAAAGATATAAAATAGGCCTTAATAAATGTAACAAGGATGTAGAAAATTATAGCAGGAATCTTGAAAATGAATCAAGGTCTCTGTATCATGTCGTAATTAAAATAGATAATACTAGTTTGAAGTATATTGGATATTAGATTAATTCCATAAATGTTTAACATAACATAAAATCACGCCTGTAATCCCCGAAGGTTTAGGCAGAGGTGTACCCATTAGTATACCCACATTTCGCCAGTTATGTTTAAGTCCCATGTAATAGGGGGTGAGCCTTTCAGCCTTTTGTCATAAACTGGGCACAAATCCAGACTCTGAGGCTGCTACTAAGAAATCTCTACTGGAAAAACTCAATAACACTGCCCAACCTGGGAACCGAACCCAAGACCTCATGCTCAGCAGTCGCGCTTTGCGACAGCTAAACCAACAAGGCAGTCAAAATTTTATTATTAAATTGGTCAGGTACATGTACTGCCTATCAACTAACCTTGAAATATTTTTTGCTACTAAAGTCTTTAGGTCACTGACATACACTAGGGAGTTGTGAAACATAGTAAATTTATTTTTCAACCTTACTTTGTACTAGACATGGGCGCCGCCTTAAAAATTCTCGGCGGCGGCGCGCTGACAAATTTCAATCGGCGGCGGCGTGGCGCCGGCGGCGTGGATTTCTACTACCTTTTTTTTTAGGTGGTAAAAATCATACGTTCCGGGGCCACGGTATCCTGTTAAGACGTCCCGCAACCCCGGCAGGCGTTTGGCCCCGTCCCTGTGCTGACAGCTCTTTAAAGCGCGCGCGAACAGAACGCGCCGTCGACCCGGGCCTGGTCCTTGATCGGACGGCGCAGCTACCCATTACTCGCCGTCCGCGCCTACGATGGCCGGATGTCACCTCGCGACGTCCGACGCCCTGAGCGTCTCCCGCGGCGGCTGGGGCGTGAGGTGGAGGACGTTCTCTCCCTCACGCGGCCCGCCTCCTCCTTCGCTAGCATTACTGCTTCGCAGAAGGAGGTGACTACAGCATGGCCTGAACCAGGTCCGGACGCGAGAGGTCACCGCCGCCTATCGCCTCCGTGAATGTTTAACTAAAACTCGCAATCTACTCCCTATCATCTTATAGGCATCCCCCACATTAGGCGTGCGCGTTGCGGCGGTAAGACCCCTCTTTGAGGAGTGGCTAGAGAGGCGCTACGGCGTCCTCACCTTCCGCCTGACGCAGGTCCTCACCGGACACGGTTGTTTCGGGAGGTTCCTGTGTCGGATTCAGCGGGAGGAAACGCCCGGGTGTCACCACTGTGTGGACCGCCCGGAGGACACGGTGGAGCATACGGTGCAG